>OZ059829.1:23499466-24103291 GCA_964057195.1 Orthosia cruda | reverse complement strand
GACTCGAGGAAACCTGCATAATGAATTAGGCTCAGTAAATACACCCATCTCTTACTTTAGGATTATTACTGACATAACGCAGAGTTTGGCGAGAGATGGCTTCTCAAGGAGCTTTGCTTTGATTATTCATAAAAATGTATCTTAACTTATGAAAAACAGTTTCTAGTTTCGCTCAACACTCTTTAACAACTTGAAACAATACTTGTATTCATGAAGGTTCTTGAAGACTTTCTTTATGAGAGATAAAAACAAAAGAAAAAGGGCGGTCTTATTGTGTACCTACCGAGTTACTTATTCCAGCCACACATAACCCGATTTACATAAGTTTCCAAGTTTGTCTTCACTTTTATTTACCTGTACGGTACTGGTCTCTCAAAGATATAACATGCACGTTTTGGTTGGGGACGCAATGTGGCCAATTTGCGGGGATCAGAATTTGCGTAAACCCTAGGAGAAGGGGAGAAAGACAAAAGGTCGTCCTAGCCAAGATTTATGAAGATGGCGGTCCCATAAAGTTGTGTCAGTTGTGTTGGAGTGGAGAGAAAAAAACACGATGTTTTGTGCAGCACTACAGTTAAATGGTCGCAAACGGATTCAGTTTCCAGCTATAACAGTGGATCATTGTCGGAAATGAATTATTACTTTGCAACTTTTACTTGAATGCAGGCGGATAAAAGGAACAATATGCAACCTTTTGTGGTCCATTATTTAACTTGATGGTATTCTGATTTTCAAACATTAATCATCTTGATGTAAAGTTGTAAGTTCCTTTGAATGTTTTATAGAATATATTCTTTACTTAGTACTATTGTATGGTTCGGGGTCAACTTTCTCGACGCAACGGACGTAGATTTACAATAAGATTCGCTCTAACAATCTACATTGCCTTGGAAGTCAGACCTTATTCTATTTGTGCTGCCTCTCGTCTCTAAGCAGTGGAAGCCTTGTTTTTTGTGCCACATTTTCGTTGATAAAAATTCATTACGAGCTAGAAGAAAACGGTAGCGCCACTCAGATTTTGTATATTCTCTGAGCTCGGATTGTGAATACTGCTATGTATTCTTTGTATGTGTGTGGTCCCTAGAGACAACGGAGTACCTACCTTGTAAATCTCTTAGCTTAAAATATTTATGATAAGCCATGAGGAAAATATAACAAAACGAAGGTAATGTTTTAGGACGTAAAAATCTAGCTGTTGTCTTAACCTGGTTATTATCTTATGTCAAAAGCTATATTTATGAAAAGCATAAAACATTACAAGAAAACTGAAGGGCCTAAAATATATATATAAACCTATTTTACTCAAGTAGCAAGACTGAAACATTTTCAATATTTTAACACGTCTCAAAAGAATATGTGCGTTAAAATTTCGATATTGATTTTTACCTAGACGTAAAAAAGTCTGCCAGACGAGAAAATCACCTCACATTCTTCTCTAAGTAAAAGTTATAAAGTTTTTCAAAAAAAAAAAAAATTTTTTCAGTACTTCGGTTCGGTCGATTCCAATAAGCCCAAACACGGCTACAATACATTGTTTTATTTCGGAGTTCCAGTGCCTACCTACCCGCTACATCATCAGATCAGTTCGATGAGACCATTTTCATCAGTACTATTTATTTATGAGTATTTGCTTCATCATAGTCGTTTAACTATTCAAGATATCGCAGACCAGTGAAATACTCAGCATTAAAGTGTTCAATTGGGCATCTGTGTTCTTCTTCACCAGTTCCACTTCACCAAATTAAACTTTTTGAGTGCAAATGATTGCATTGTTGAAGAAAATGCCAAAATTGCTATATGTGTGCCTATAATATTTGAGGGTTTCCCTCGATTTCTACAAGATCCCATCATCAGATCTTGACTATGGGACCAAGTGGGCAGTATACTCTTTCAAACAAAAGTAGAATTTTCAAAATAGGTCGGCCAAGTTGGAGGCGCACCCGCGCACGTTGGGTTCCGTACCATTATCGAAAAAAAACGGAAAAAATCACGTTCGTTGCATGAGAGCCCACTAAAAAAAATATTTATTTTATTCGGTTTTTAGTATTTGTTGTTATAGCGGCAACAAAAATACATCATCTGTGAAAATTTCAACTGTGTAGCTATCACGGCTCATGAGATACAGCCTGGTGACAGACAGACAAAAGTACCCTGGAGTCTTAGTAATAGGGTCCCGTTTTTACCCTTTGTGTACGGAACCCTAAAAAAATACCAATCGAATTGAGAACCTCCTCCTTTTTGGGAAGTCGGTTAAAGATTCGGCTTTACTCCGTGACTGTACTAATAATGAAATTGGGCAGCGGGTCCAGTCGTCCTATTCAAAATGTCATGGGGTTGAGTGATCCCGCGGGTCCATTTCGAGTGGGTCCGGTTGACCAAGGACTCGTAAATTATAGTTTTATAAATACAAACGTAATATATTTAAATATAACAGTATAAATACACATAGTACTAGTAACTATCATTGTTAAAACAATAAAATAAATGCGATCGATAGGATGGAATCTGACATTTATTTATTTATTATCACCAATTATAACATCTTTACAGTTTGATCCAATATGATGCTACAATTCAAGACATATTTAATAATTGAGTAGAAATTAAATCAGGACCGCTAGCTTCTTTACAAATATATTTATTTTGGCGAGACGTCACATATACACATAGGGTAGACGCTCACTGATACGGATCCGATTATGAATCAGCTGTTTGCAAGTGGGCAATGTTTTTTTATTTATATACAGAAACGCAAATTATCGCAACAGACGCGGCCGCATCAGAGCGTGTCTAGCTTAACCGAGCCACTCATGTAGGTAGAACGATTGTGTGAAGCTTGGTCTCTGCAGGCTATCTACTCCTTTGACGGTAGTATTAGTTAGTGAGTCCACTATTAAATACGTCGTTATTAGAGTTATTAGGTGGACACTAGCGCACATGCTCCCGTAATAATCCCTTAGTTACTACAACGACACCCACGGGAAGTGGCCGAGGCAACATAGTACAATTTTGCACGGATATTAATTTTACAACCGTGCTGGTAGCTGTAGTTTACTTAAAGACCACTTACGGTCAGCTAATGCTAGGACCGAAAAAAATTAAAGAATATTCTTTATACCCGTGAAACCGTTTATTGCCAGCACAAAATTTCGTTGATATAAAAACAATGTTCACTTTGCTGAGTCACTGGCACATTCTGTGAGAGGGTGTGGGCAGAGATACACCATGCGTGCCCAATGCAGGTTGCTGGATGTCTCATGTTATATTGTCTTCTTTGTGATCTAATAAGCTTCTTTTAATGACACTCTGAAAATAAACTGCATTGGTGACTGATGGCGGGATTAAGTAAGCCACTGACTGAGTTGAGACTTGAGTTCAAAACCAGTTTGTCACAATTTTTTTGCCCGTCATCCAAAACTGCCAGGAAATGATACACCTGATTTTTGAATTAAGAATTTCAAATTGAGAATTCGACAAACTTTAGTTTGGTCTCAAAAGCTTTCAAAATTCGACAGTAGGTTCGTTCGAGCCGCGTTTTTGACTTCAAATACTCAATTTAGAAAATGGGCCCTATGTCTCAAGTAGACGAGATATTTTTTCAATATTATGTACAGAAAAAATCTTATATTTCGGAGAACGCACCCAGAGTTCTCCAAAGTATCATTAAATATTTTTAAGCGCCTGACTCCCGGTGAATTCAACCTTAAGTTGACCCAACGTTTAAATCAACGGTGACAATAGGACGTCACATTACCGCTCCCCATTATCTCGACGCGATATAACCGATTGCGTAAGTATATGTAAACCAATGTAAACACTGCGCGGCAAATTACAAACAGATAGTGAGAATGGCACAGACCACCGCGACGTCTCTGCGGCCACTGCAAGGGAAGGCAATGTTAAAACTTTCCATATAATTGTAGTAAATCAATCTGTTTTTTGATATTTTAAGAAAAGGGTATTTGATATTGATTTTTTATTAGATTTCTCAAAAGCCAGAGAAAATATAAGATACAGGAAAACAAAATAGAGATCTTGTAAGTATTTAAAATCATTGATGGACAGAGATAGAACCACATGCCTTCAGACGCATGGCAAGTCTACGGCGTAAATCACGTGAGAGGTCAGCCTCAACGGGATAAGGGCATAAGAATAACTTCAAAAGAGTATGATTTCTTAATTTACACACTGTATTTTTTTACAAATTGTATTATTTTAGGATTTAAGATAATTTTTCATTCATGTGCTGGGCCCAAAATTGATAAAGAGTTTTCTATAGACTCGAGAAGAAGAAGACATATATGCAGTTTTGATGGTAGTTTAACCTATTCTGACAATGCCTATAACAGCCAAAACTTATGCTCAAAGCATAATAGCGCAGGGGAGGATATTATTACAAAAAATATCTCTAGTCGCTGCCGACACAGTTATTCCGAGCCCTGTGGGGCGTGTCTTCGGTAGTATTTACCGACCCGCATGTGAAATTCAAGCGTTCATTATGCGTAGTGATCTTCGCCAGAAACAAATACGGTTGTCGTCAGGTATCAACGCAACCATCGCTTAAACTCCTTTGAAAGTGTTCGACGGTAATCAGACAAATAAATTACTGGCTTTGTCATTGGAGTGGCAATGTTGCCAATTACTTGGAGTCGAATATTGTTACTGAAATTGGATCTCTGACATTGAGACTATTTTCAGCACCCACGTCATTATTCCATTTCTCTTTGTATTTCAATTTCAATGAAAAATAGTGCCTGGAAGGACTTAGGGCAGGCTTTTGCCCCACAGCGAGAGAGCAACGGTATAATAGCAATGTTAGTAAAACAGGCATCAAGGAACACATTTCAATTTGAGTCTGATTAATTTATGAATTAGTGGTAATTTATGGTGTTTTCAACGATTTCAATCAAGTATTGTACTCTCAAAATTAACATCCTCGCAGCTAACACAGTCCACAAATTAATTTATTAATCTCCTGTGCACATTGTGACCGCGTCTCGTTACCGACTATTGTATGTATGTGTTATCGCTTAGAAATAAATACAGCACGCTACGCCGTAGCGAATATGCTACGTGGCGTAGCTCTACTACCAATGCTACGGTTATTTCGTAGAACCCACTACACGTACAATATTGGTTATGCGATTAGCTCTAAGTAGTATTAGATATTCTGTATTGTATTATGCTTTGATTACACTGTCATCTTCATCTTCTTCTCTCTAACCTAACCGAGCATTGCTCACTATGTTATGAATATTTAAAAAAAAACAAAGAAAAAAGAAAAAAATATGCATACAGCAAGGTTCGTAACGATTGCCTAAGTAATTTCCCATGGTGCGCCAAGCGTGCATAAGATTAATTCTTCATCGTGGCAGAAATTTTCCACTATGTTTCCAATCGTGGTTCTGGACACATTTGCATAAGACAACATTATATATTTCTTAACGTAACAGAAATAACACGATATAATTTAAATGATTTGAGCTGGGCTACTAGGTTGTAAGATTTGCTAAGCTCAAACCAAGCTTTATTTCGATATTACGACTACCAAGAACTTACTAGAAGTAATTTTCATAAAGTAGTATAAAATAATAATTATTGTAACTTCATGTGAATACCAATCGTGATTGTTGTTGAATTATACATCAATTTAATATAGTGAGATTTTGAAGATAACATTTCAGTCATCTTCCATTCCTGTTATATGCTAATGAACATAATATAATCATGTAAAAGCTATATTAACTAAAAATATATATTTCATCATATAAACTGCAATGCATGAGGAATTTTTAATATCAACAAACAATTGAATTCACAAAAGTCAATATTTTAAGAAATTTAATATCATGGTTTTGAGGGACTGTACTATATAAAATATCCGTGAAATATACGACTCAGTCAAGGTGAATCGTGTTCGCATAAAAAGTAGAAATAATATCGTCGGTCGTATAACTTACGACAACATTCAGATTTAAATTATATGCTTGTGTTATCAAAAATGATCAATGTTCAATGTCGAGTTTAAAAAAACAAAGCAAAGGAGGTTCTATTTTTGACTATATGTTTGTTTTTTTATTGGTACATTCACCAATTTCGCCTTCAATTGTAAACCAGTTTTATTATTTGTGTTTGAAAGAATACATTCCCGTTGCTGTAGTTCCATAAAAATTTGGTGAAGATCTGATGAACTTCGGAGATATACAACAGAACTCTTCAATAAATGACGAGAAATCTCTCGAGATTGCTGCAACCATATGTCTGTTTATTGTTTACCCTATTTCATTTTACGAAGGCACACAACGGAATTCAATAAATTTAATTGAGTCATTATGGGCATTATAGGTACCTTACTATAGAACTACCCCCTATGCAAAACAGGAACTATTATTTTTTTACACAGAAAGCTTGATTTATTGACATAAAAATAGCCTATGCTAGCCTAACCTTAACTGATAATAAAAATAAAAAACGCCCAGCACATTTTTATTTCACGCTACATAATTTATCTAGTTGTAGACACGCTTCGATTGACAATCTTTTGATCACAAAATTATGACAAACCGAAAATACCCCGATTCAAACAGTAAAACGCCCATAACTTCAAACGGCCAAACCGGTTTTATCAAACATAGCTATGATCCCATAAAAAAAAACGGAATCAAAATCGGTTCATCCGTTTAGGAGCTATGATGCCACAGACAGATACACAAATACACATACACACAGGTACACACGTCAACCTTATAACACCCCTCTTTTTTCGTTGGAGGTTAAAAAAGACTGATTAATCCACTAATTGTAAGTTAATTGATATTTTTTGTAGAGGATCATTTTTACGTCTTCTTCGATGATTTACATGGTGCTAAGTAACTTTGTATGATGCTATTGCATCAAACAGCAGAGTTTCAAAAAAAATATCTTTCTTAATACTACTACAATGAAGGATGAAAGAAAATACTCACTATGCAGTTTGTTGTTATTAGAAATGCGAACGATGCAATTCTCTTAGTACACATTAAGTCTACAAGGGTGATTTTCACAAAAAGCAAAAGAAACTTTAAAATCGTTATGTTTTAATTTATGGCGCAGCACACAGGTCATGAAAGTTCAAGCAAGGAGTTTACACGCCATTGAAAAATTGTCTTAAAATGTTATCTGTTCGCGACGAGACGTCACAAAAATGTTAGAATAGTTTTGTAGATATAAATAGTATAAACAAAACATACGTCTGCTTACCCCAGCGCGCGAGCTCGTACTAAAAAGTTTTAGACGAGAATTTTTCTTTTATAGTTTTTCAAACATAAAATTGCGACCACTTTTTGAGGCACTAAACATTATGTTTTAGTGTATATGAGTATGTATTGAGTAAATATGGGGTCTAAAGAGTAAATTAGAATCGTTACATACATACTAAATGCGGTAGCTACGGAAAGAAAGCAAAATCAAAACAAGTCAAATTCCGTAAAAACGACCGGCCGCCATGACCGTTTAGTTCGAAATGAGCAGTCTTTTTTTTTTTTTTTTTTTTAATACGTTACGTCTCGCAGTTCGAGTAGCCGTCTACTGCTTAACCGGATTAAGCTGTGGAGACTAAGCTATGTAGCCTCCGGCCAGGCTTTAAATTTCTAAACCTAAAGCGACAGCACTAAGGGCTACCCCAGTTGGGGTCGGACCTCGGCTCAGGGCGTCGCTTGGGGGATGGCAAAGGCCGGATCTGATAAAGTGATTCTACCATCCGTTCGGAAAAGCCTACGTGGAGAAGAACGGACAAGAAACTCCAATAATATCTGACTTGCATTTAACTATGGCTCAGCACGCGGGCTAGCTTATAGAATCGAAAAGGATTACGCGACGAGCCTCTGCGGTGAGGACGGAACGAATATGTAATTTAATTTTGTATGAACAGCGGGTTCGTACTATTTACGAACCCACTGACCGTCCTTGTAGATAAGGCTATCGAGCTCCTTAGTGATGGACTCATACCTCGAAAAGAGGTTGGCGCATTCAGCGGGAAGGAGAGAGCCCGCATTCCGGATTTCAGTATCCAGAGCACGGGCTTGAGGGGTCATAAATATTGAATACGCGCTAATAATATTTTTAGCGACGCATATATATGGCTTTTGCCCGGAGGGGGCGACAGGGGGCTGGCACTTAGCAGCAGGGGTGGTGGTAGCCACCTTCTGGCTTTGTGCGGTCATAGGGGCATCTTGGTCACAAGTCTCATCGAAATCGGTTCAGTAGAAGGGGAGTTTCTGTCGGTTTTCAGCGACTAGTCATAATAATTAATTTGTTAATTAAAGTTTATGCGCGGTCGTTGTTTTTGGGGTCCTCGTTACGGTCAAGTGTGGTAGTAGGATAGTGCGCTGAGACACCGTCCTAATTGTAGCCATTATTATTCAACATTTAAATCCACGTCACTTTGCATAACGAAGACCATGAAGAAACGTCGTTTTTGGACATGAAAACTTGAGTCTTTTTCTGAACTGGACATCACGCCTTCCCCTCAACATCCTTGGCAGCCTTCCAACCACTGCGTATTTGCTCGAAGACAACGAACTATAGGTGCAAGGGGCGTCAACGCGTTCGAGCTGGAGCCTTACAACCTCCAGTCAGCCTGGGGCCTTGAACGATCACGTCCGTCCTGACATTATCAAAACAGGAATTTCTTTGCAATCTCGCTACATATTACTTAAATATTCAACTAATGTTCTTAATAATCGATTTTAATAGTTATAGTATGAAAACGTCGAAATTATTTAATTCTTTTTACACTCCGTCATGGCTGTATACCTACGTAAGCATTTGCCCTTAAAGTTTCTGAACGAAACACTGTATAATCTGTGGTGTGGGCAAAAATTCGCCAACCGCTTAAAAAAAGTTAACGTATATCGTAATAACAGCTGTGCTGACTTGTGTATTAAAGCTATAATTCATAATTATTACTCGCAAATGTGATGAAAAACATTGTATGTATCACGGGTGGTACGGGAATTACGAACCTCGACTCAGAAAGCCCTCAGTCTTCGACTTCGGGCTTCTACTAGAGCCTCGATCGTAATTCCTTACCTACCGCCCTTAGTACACAATGTACTATTTATAACTTAAACAACGGTTACCTACCTAAACAAAACACGTAAAACAAAAGCAAAATGAAATCTCTAACATCAAAACATATTACCTTTACTTTATCTCACACTCGATTTAATACGGAAGTATCGTAACTATACTCTCAGCGAAAACCAGTGTAAAATAGAAACGGTCACTATAAAACTAGAAACAGTACGTAAGGTATACCCTTAGTCGAATTACTTTAAGCAAAGTCGGGTCCAATTTAACAATTAAGTTAGTGCAGTTTGAAATACACAGTAATTCTCAAAAGTGTTTTCCCGATGTCGGTCTTGGGTAGTCGCTATAAATAAACACGCACTTTTATTTGGTTGTAAGGATTACAGTTGGTAGTACTGAGTAAGTGATTTTTTCTAGCCTGGTGTGTAATAGAAACGAATATTTCAAAATCGCTGTCCAATCACCAGAGGGTTAATTCCCGTATTTCATATTTTCAAGAACGTTCACATTGTAATTGCAGTCATATTTGACATCGATTGTCGTCGAGAAGAGATTTCAATTTCATAAGTATGTGTTAAGAGACAATATTTTGAAAAATCTTTCGCACCCACCTCATCCCATTAAATCTTCATTTTGACAATGATTGTCGCTGAGATGAGATAGCGATTCCAGTATGAACATTTTTTAAATACGAGATTTCTCACTCATGAAGGAGGTTTTCAACGAGAGTGGGGAGGAGTGAATGGGTCGAAGTGTCCTAGTTATTTCTCGGTCCCTTAATGAGATAAGATAAATACGAGAATTGGCCTTCTAAATGATATTTCCATTATAGATTGAATCAAGTCAAGCTGTGTGTTTAAGTAATAATCTGTACAGGAGTACAGATTATTACGTAAACACACAGACACATCAACTCCATCTCTCATCTATCCATTTCCAACAGACACAGTAACCGGCTATAGTCCTTGCATAACTAATGGTCTGAGAAAACCAACATGTTTGTGCCGTCAGCCTTACACAATTGGAATCGCGAATGAGAGCAAAGGGCCATCTGAATGCGAGCAAATCTATTTCATTGTCACTCTTCCGTTTTATGCGGCGTTTATAGACGCTACAATTAACGGGTTTATGGAGTAATAGCGGCCATTTTGTAACTTGAGAGTGTGACAATGTGATGTTTACTTCTAAATAGCTCAATAATAAAATGTGTTCAAATCATTTGAGTGTTTATTAACTTGGATAACGTACCTGAAAATCTAAATAAAGATAAAAATAATTATGAAGATAGATGGTGACATTGACGTTGCCACCCTAATGGCTAATGAAATAAAATAAAAAAACAAAAACAAACCTACTTATCTAAAAAGTTAATCATCGTCTCACGCACAGAACAAGTATTTGTATGGCCTACAAATTGTTGTCACGGTCTGGTTGTTTGTGTATGTGATTTTATATGTTTGTAAATGCATCCACGATACAGAAGAAATGTCTAGTGTGGCAACGTTTCTTTAAGAAGAAAAAAAGACTTGAAATGAAAAAAAAGAACATAATATGATAATACATCACTGCAGCAATTATTACGCTTTTTCGCACGACTATAATTAAATTAATGAAAAACAATGATTGCACATCCTATTTGATGAGAAACCAAGAAAATGAATGAGAAACCAAGATTGTAGATATCTCTATCCCAATAGCATTCTCAACTCTTCGACGTGACCTAAGCTTTTTCTTTTTCGCGCGACTTTTCCGTGCCCTATACTATTTTTAACCGACTTGCCAAAAAGGAGGAGGTTCTGTGTTCGACATTGTTTTTTTTTGTGTATATTCACTGATATCTCCATCAATTGTGGACCGATTTTGAAAAGTTTTTTTTTGTTTGGAAAAGTATATTTCGAAATTGGTTCTATTTTAATTTGGCGAAGATTTGATGAAGATCTTCGAAGATATACAACGGAACTCTTCAATAAATAACGGCAAATCTCTCGGGATTGCTGCAATCGCATGTCTTTTTATTGTTTATACCATTTCATAACATAACATCACGCCAGTAAGCTCTTAAGGGGTTCGCAGATCTCTCATTTCACCGGCTATGATCAAGTTTCACGATATTCGGGCAATCTATTCTGGCGTTATAGGGACCTTACTTAACAACTTGCCTGTTAGGTAGTACAATTAAAAAGTGAAAATAAAACCGAAAATTCACCGAAAGCTTCCCTGCAATGCGGACTTTGTCATCTCACTGCATCAGCTGTTCTTGAGACCGACAGCAAAATGCTTGACCCGATTTCCACAAAGATGTCGAAAACAAAGTCTTCATCAAAAAATAAATATTTTTACAAATTGAGACGGTGATTTTGTTATAAATAAGTGAAATTCCCATTATAATTCCCATTATAATTTAATGTTTCAGAATTTTATCAACGTTGGGTGTAGCTAAGTTAACAGGATCTACATAATATTAATGGTTTGAATAATTTTATACGGTACAGTCAACCGCACATGAATGAGTCGGTAATTTGACAATGACTTAGCCTTTGTCGTAGTTGAAAGGGCGATTTTCGTAGTGTCAATGTTACCACTGTTGTGCGGTTAACTATACTCCCTAGTTTAAATAAAAATATAATATGAGAGCTTTTGTTTTTTAAATTTTAGACAGCTGCCGTGTAGAATACATTATTCACACCGGAACAGTGTTATGAATAATTTTGTTACTGCGTATAATATTGACTGAACTACATTTTTGAAATAAATCGGTTTGATAGGTTTTTAAAATAACAATATTCTGTTTCACTACGTTATGAGTTTTATGAAAAATAAAAGGTTATTATTTTACTGCATATGAATTTTAATATTTGAAATGTTGTATTGTACTATTTGTAACAGTTGCTAATATATTTGCCATGTAGTAGCTGGGGCAGTTTCTGGTTATGTTATGACCAGGGGCTGGTTTGACTAGGAAGATACTCAATATTTATCATCATTATCCGCAACCTGACTTCGTCCACTGCATAGATCTCCATGCTCCTGTGCCACCCTTATCCAGGTTCTACTCAATATTAGTAATTACTTAATTTAGATAGTGATAAGGTCTCTACATACAAAAATAAGAATATTTTCATACAATCTAAGTATGAAAATATTCTGATTTATAATAAAGCTGTCACAAACATTATCTTTTATTGTTTTCTTATGGACTATACAGAAGAAAAGATAGGGCATTGATACAGAATAACACAACAGTACTAATATAAGGGTAAATACCAAGCTGAAGGGTTATTTACAACGTAATAGAAAGTTTTGTCGACCTCTTTTAATTTCTGCTTTTTCTAATCCACTTTGAGAGTCTTCTGGGAAACCACCAGCTTTAGTATTTTTCTTATCCGTTTTCCTAACTGTCTGAAAGAATATTTATTCAAATTGGACTGCAATTCATTAAATTTGATCGTCGTGATTAGAAAAGACAGCCCACTTCATCGTGTTCTGTTGCAGAGCTGGAAATTATGTGATTATGTTTAACACTAATTAGTTTCTGCTTTTTTCATAAAAATAAACCTTTTCATGTTTGCCATCGTCACAAAAGTAAATTTTTGATCTTTTCATGATGTCATGTTGATCAAAATATGTATACTATAACTGTGACTGGATTTTAGAAAGTAACTACTTACTTCAATTTCTTAGAATCTGCATCAACGAATAGTTTTACACAGTTTTATTACCATATTAGCCTCCATCCGCAGCTTTGCACGCGAGATATGTGATTAATTATCCCGAGGGATCATTATAACCGACAAAGAGTAGCCTATGTCCTATTCCAGACTTTAATCTATGTCTGTGTCAAATTTAATCCAAATCCGTTCAACCGTTCTGGCGTGATTGAGTAACAAACATCCATCCATTCATTCAAATTTATAGAACTTTTCGGCTCCATCGGCCATCCGTTCAGAAAGCAATCTGCCCACTGCCACCTATGTATCGCAATCATCTTAGAACACAGCTTCGTAATGCATTCTGAGACAGCTAGCCAGCTAGGCATCTGCTGGAATTAGGTCACGATTCAGAGACTATAAACGAGAATTGCAGGAGCAGCATTGTAGATATTGATTAAGACCACCTGATTGGTGGTTCTTGTTTGTACAGGTGGTAATAGCTCAACTGAAACTTACCGAGCAGGCCACAATAAGCAGGGAACTATTATATTGAGACTAAAAATAATAAGCGCCCATTATGAGAGCAAAGGACTAGGGCATCGGTCGGCTACAGGTGGACCGCGGTCCGTAACCGGATCGCAACCGGCATTTGGACCACCAAAAGTTGTCAAATAATTTATCTACCAATTACATTTTCACAAAGCGTTCTATTACGTTGAAAATAACATTTCATCTCTATCGTTACCCTGATGCCGCCTCCACACGTTCGCTATTTGCTGCAAACAGGGCAAACACGTGCCGACCACTGACCACAAACACCCAACACAAACACGGCATCCACACGCTTGGCGAACATGCTTGTCTATTCCGGATTGGCAAACATGGCAGACGACGAGCTTGTTGTGGTAAACTCCTCATTTTTCCTTACAATTTAGCTTAGTATACACAAAATGTCACAATTCGTAAATTTGAAAATAACTCGGTGTATGTTTACAGAGAGATCCAAAAAAAACCAATCTTCATAGATTAAATAATGAAACAAAGCAAAAAGAGAAACAAGCACCCCGATAATTAAAATCAACAAAATTTCATTACGCACTAAAAACCGCCCGTATTTAGTAATTCCAGTCGCATTTCCATTGTACCATGATCCGTACACAAGTTGAAAGCACGGAAAAGAGAGATTCAGAAGGTTAAGTCAATACTACAAGCGAAGATGCACGCTTTAGTAGATACGGTTTATGTATGTACAGCTTGGTGTTTTCGTGCAAGTGCACTCATTTGATCCGCGATTTACTTTCCAAACCACTACTCATCTACCCAGGACCACGGTCGATGCAACACGGCCGAAACGTCGGGTGATATAGGTAAATAAATAATCGAAATCATCGCATTAAATACCCGTGGTATATTGTTCCCCTTAAGTTTTGTCGTTACGACAATCGCCATCGCTGATAGAATGATAGTAGAGCACACATCAGACACAGATGATGTACACAGAACAATAAAAGACAAATTTCTAGAGTAACATCACATCGTGTAATGAAAAATCACAAGCATTGTTTAGAAATGATCAAAGATAAAAAAGTTAGATAATAAAATGAATTTATATTTTCACACTTATAACTATAGTAGCAACTACTACAATAATAAATCAGATTTTGTACCACTTATTCGGAATTCTAGAATTTATAAACTATTCAACCATCCCTAGAAATATTATTTATTTCTAATAAGGTGAAATACCTCGATACCCGAATACTGCCAGGCTATTCTGTCGGTCCGTAGAAGTGTACAAGAATTATGTCGACGTGCTTGTCGATACGAGGGTAGGTATTGTGTATTTGTATCGACAAAAGTCAATAACCTCAGCATTACAGAAAAGTCTACCCAAAACCCACAACAACCTTTCAATAATGATAATAAAGGCTTTAAAAAGAAATGAAGGACCAATATGTTATAGCTGTCTTTTTTGGTAACTTGCCTACAGGTTTTTGTGAGCATCTTATTATTCAGTGTTAATATTTCATAAGAAATCCTATTTTAGCAGTGTAAATATTCTTTATCTACTTCGGTTTCGTTATATTCGAATTACAAAATTGACAGCGATTTCATTATGATACCCATAACGACATCGGGTTGCATTATGCGAATCGTCATAAATTCTAAAACACAATTAAAGACATTCTGAACATACAGCCAGGTACCTAGAATATTACTTCGAAATCGAGACAATGTAAATGATATTTTTTTAAATGGAACAAGTTTAGAACAAAATTATCGTATACTATTTGACTGTTGCGGCTACAAGATCTTTGCCTTATACCTAATAAAGACTAAATAAAATACTTATTTGACTATATCTGTGTTTTATTCCTTCCTTCGTAGATAAAATCTTGTATGCAACTATACGTTATTGGTCTTTTAATAACTCGTACCCACCTATTTCGGTACGCGCTACGCTTGTACCGAAAAACGGCACTCGTATTAAAAGACCGTCCATAACGTAATAGTTGCATAAATAGCTATTATTTAACTAACGTGTTGAAAAATAAAGAAAATAGTGTGCTTCTAGTTGAATAAATAATACGCAATGTATCTTGCCTCAAAATTCTTGCTTTGTTGTATCATTCCTGCATCCTAAAACAAACTCGATTCCTTGTAAATAACTTTGTTAGTGTAAAATATCTAAAAAATGGCTTTAAAATAAAACCAACGATTTTTCTCCATGATTTATATGTATGGCATTGATTCCTTTGCCTAATTGAATCTATGAAAACATAATCTGTGTCAGTAACACTGACCTCTATCATACAAGTACTTGTATAATACAGGGCAGTGGTCAGTAAGGTTGTCACCATAGATATAGTATGTACGTAGCAAAAATATATCTAAATCTATGGTTGTCACAATTGTCAGTTGTCAATGCAATGAAATGAGAAAAAATATATAAGATACAGGAAAACAAAATAGCGATGTTGAAAGCGTTTTAAAATCATCGATGAACAGAGACAAAACCACATGCCTTCAGTCGCATGGCAAGTCTACGGCGTAAATCACGTGTGTGGTCAGCCTCAACGGGACAAGGATATAAGAATAACTTCAAGAGACCATAATTTCTTAATTTTCCAACTGTGATAAGAACTCATCTAGTCGCTGCCAACACAGTTATTCCGAGCTCTGTGGGGCGTACCGAAGGTAGTATTTACAGACCCGCATGCGAAATTCAAGCGTTCATTATGCGTAGTGTTGTTCGCCAGAAACAAATACGGTTGTCGTCAGGTATCAACACAAGTATCGCTCAAACTCCTTTGACAGTATTCGATGGTGATCAGACAAATAAATTACTGGCTTTGTCATTGGAGTGGCAATGTTGCCAATTATCTGGAGTCGAATATTGTTGAAATTGGGTCTTTAACATGCGTCATTATTACTTCAATGTCTGACATTAAGATAATTTTCCGCACCCACAGCATTATTCCATTTTTCTTTGAATTTCAATTTCAATGAAAAATAGTGCCTGGAAAGACTTCGAGCAGGTTTTTTGCCCAGAAGCGAGAGAGCAATGACAACATAGAAATGTTAGTAAAACAGGCAACAAGGAACACATTTTCAAAGGTGCAATCTTTTTACCGAGTGACTTATGAATGAGTGGTTATTTAGAGTATTTTCAAAGATTTCAATCAAGTATTGTACTCTCAAAATTAACATCCTCACAACTAACACAGGCCACAAATTAATTTATTAATCTTTCTCTTTCTTTTCGTGTGAGGTGTGGCCACCTCTGTAGTCAGAGTTAATTAAGCCGCCTCTGGGAATCCCCACAGGCCTCTGACTTGGCTATTTCAGACTTACATTATAACCTTATAAGTCCAGGTTTCCTCACGATGTTTTCCTTCACCGTTGCCTGTGATGTCCAAGATTAACTTAGAAAGTACATATGAATTAGAAAAATTCACATTGGTACTTGCCCGGATTCGAACCTACGACCTCAAGGCGACAGGCGAGGTCTTAGCCACTGGGCCACACGACAATTTATTAATAACTATCTCCTATACACACCGTGACCATGTCTTATTAAACACGGTAAACGCATTAGTGCACTAACTTAGACTATTGCATGTATGTGTTAATGCTTAGAACTAAATACAGCACGCTACGCCGTAGCGAATATGCTACGTGGCGTAGCTCTACTACGAATGCTACGGTTATTTCTTAGAACCCACTACACGTACAATATTGGCTATGCGATTAGCTCTAAGTAGTATTAGATATTCTGTATTGTATTATGCTTTGATTACACTGTCATCTTCATCTTCTCTGCTACCTAATCGAGCATTGTTCACTATGTTATGAATATGCATACAGCAAGGTTCGTAGCGATTGCCTAAGTAATTTCCCATGGTGCGCCAAACGTGCATAAGAATAATTCTTCATCGTGGCAGAATTATCCATTATGTGTCCAATCATGGTTCTGTACACTAATTTGCATAAGACAACATTATATTTTTCTTAACGTAACAGAAATAACACGATATAATTTAAATTAATTAAGCTGGGCTACTAGGTTGTAAGATTTGCTAAGCCTAAACCAAGTTTTATTTCGTTATTACGTCTACCACGAACTTACCAGAAGTAATTTGCATGAAATGGTATAAAATTTTAATAATTGTAACTTCATGTGAATACCAATCGTGATTATTGTTTTTTTTTTCATCAATTTAAAATAATGATATTTAGAGATTACATTTCAGTCATCTTCCATTCCCGTTATATGCTTCTGAACATTATATTCATGTAAAAGCTATATTAACTAAAAATATATGGTTCATCATATAAACTGCATGAGGAATTTTTAATATCAACAAACAACTGAAAGGAGCGTTCACAAAAGCCAATATTTTTAGAAATTTAATATCACGATCTCAAGGGACTGTAAACGACTCGGTCAAGGTTTACGATTTGAATCGTTTTCACTTAAAAAGTACAAATACTATCGTCGGTCGTGTAACTTACGAAAACCTTCTGATTTAAATTATATGCTTGTGTTATCAAAAATATCGTTTTAAGTTCGAGTTTTAAAAAACATAGCAACTATTTTTGGTATTTATAACCGATTTTCCAAAAAGGAGGAGGTTCTAATTTCGACTATGTTTGTTTTTTTATGTGTATATTCACCAATATCACCGTCAATTGTAAACCGATTTAAAAAAATATTGTGTTTGAAAGAATACATTTCCGTAATAGTCCCATATAAATTTTGTGAAGATCTGATGAAGAACTTCGGAGATATCCAACAGAACTCTTCAATAAATGACGAGACATCTCGGGATTGCTGCAACCGCAAGTCTGTTAATTATTTACCCCATTTCATTTAACGAAGGCACATAACGGAACTCCATAAGTTTCATTGAGTCGTTATGGGCATTATAGAAACCTTAGAACTGTCCGTTTTGCAAAAAAGGATTCATTATTATTTAACACAAAAAACTTGATTTATTGACATGAAAATAGCTTCTAGCCTAACTTTACCTGGTAATAAAAATTAAAAAACCCCGACACATTTTTATTTCATGTACACGACACATAATTTATCTAGTAGTAGATACGCTTCGATTGACAATATATTGAACACGTAATTATGACACGATATCTTGTGAAAACGTCCCAATTCTAACAGTAAAACGCCCATAACTTTAGAACGGGTGAATCGATTTTCATCAAACATAGCTAAGAACACTCGATAATGAACACCTTTAAAAACCAAAAAAAAATACGTAATAAAAATTGGTTCATCCGTTTAGGAGCTATGATGCCACAGACAGATGCACAAAAACACAGGCACACACGTCAAACTTATAACACCCCTCTTTTTCCGTCAGGGGTTAAAAAATACTAATTAATCGACTAATTGTAAGACAATTGATATTTTTTGAAAATGATAATTCTTACGTCTTCATCGATGATTTACATGGTCCTAAGTAACTTTGTATAATGCTATTACATCAAGCAGAAGAGTTCAAAAAAAAAATATCTTTCTTCATACTACTCCAATGATGGCTGAAAGAAAATACTGACCATGCAGTTTGTTGTTATTAGAAATGCGAAGGATGCAATTCTCTAATTACACATTCAGACTACATCACCTTATATTTTTTCTTAACTCGTGTGATATTCACAAAACGCAAAATAATCTTTTAAGTCGTTATCTTTATTTTCACTTTACACTGTACAGTCAAATCTTTTTCTAACTCAAACAACGGTTACCTACCTAAACAAAATACGTAAGAAAAAAGCAAATGAAATCTCTAGCATCAAAACATTTCATATTTACTTTAACTCATACTCGATTTAATACGGAAGCATCGTATATTCTCAGCGAAAACCGGTGTAAAATAGAAACCGTCACTATAAAACTAGAAACAGTACGTAGTATATACCTTAGTCGAATAACTTTAAGCAGAGTTGGGTCCGATTTAACAATTCACTAGTACGTGTGGGGTGCTAAACAAGTTAGTGCAGTTTGAAGGACACAGTAATTCTCCGACGTGTTTTCCTGATGTCGGTCTTGGGTAGTCGCTATAAATAAACACGCACTTTTATTTGCTTGAAAGGATTACAGTTGGTAGTTTTGAGTAGGTGTTTTTTTCTAGCCTGATACGTAATGGGAAGGAACATTTGAAAATCGCTGCCTGAACACCAGCGTGTCAATCCTCGTATTTCATATCTTCAAGAACATTCACATTGTAATTTCAGTCATATTTGACATCGATTGTCGCCGAGAAGAGATTTCGATTTCAAAAATATAAGTTAAGGGACAATATTTTGAAAAACTTTCGCACCCAAATTGAAAACTCCATTTTGACAATGTTTGTCTCTGAGATGAGATAGCGATTCCAGTTTGAACGTTTTAAATACCAGAGTTCTCACTCATGATGGAGATTTTCATAGAGATTGGGGACGAGTGACTTATCTAGAAATGTTCGAAGTGTCCGAGTTATTCCTATGCCCCTTAATAAGATAAGATAAATACGAGAATTGCCCCATCAGGACCCACCAATTGGCCTGCCGATCACAATCGAATGCCGGACATACTCGACTTCTTCCTAACAAAATGACTCTTCAAACAGTATATAAAGATCGAGTCATGTGCTGATGTGTCATCTGATCACACCCCAGTCTTTCTAACTATCAGCTCAACTATAATTGAGGTCGAGAAACCCATAAAACTGTACAACCAGCTTACCGATTGGTCCTCCTTCAGGGAACACATAGAAGAAAACCTTAATTTAAATATCAGACTCAAAGAAGCGGAGGAAATCTCATACAGGTCGCCGCGTGGAAAAGCACACCTAGTACTGAACATAGGAGCCAGCCCACAAACGTATCACTGGAAATTAAGACCATGATCCAGGAGAAACGCAGACTACGCAGAGTTTGGCAGCTGAGCCGTCATCCGCAAGACAAGGCCATCCTTAATAAAGCGATTGTAGAATTGAAGGAAGCTATAAAAAATTCCAATGACTTAACAACACAAGATAAATTGGAGTCTCTAACTGCTACTAAAGCCAGCAACTACTAGCTGTGGAAAATCACCCGTTCCTGTGACAGACCCAACTTACCAAAAACCCCAATAAAAAAGGAAAATGGCTGGGCGGGAACAAGCCAGGACAAAGCGGACTTGTTTGCGGATCATCTAGCAAGCGTCTTTAAACCGAACGTTACACTAGACAACTCATCATAAGAATATGTTGATCTCATCCTAAAACAAGACCTTCAAATGGACCTTCCCCCTAGACCTGTGTCGCCCGCGGAAATCATAAGAACAATCAAGCAGTTGGACAGTAAAAAGGCCTGACTTACGACCTGATAACTAAAGAAGTATTGCTGGAACTACCGAGAAAGGCTATTGTCTACATCACCATCATCTTCAACGTCATGTTACGAATAGGGTACTTCCCGACTGCGTGAAAAGTCTCTGAAATCATCATGATTTACAAGGCTGGCAAACCAATGGGCGAAAAACATCTTATCGACCAATCAGTGCATTGCCTACTCTATCCAAGGTACTGGAGAAGGCAATACTTCGCAGAATTATGCCAAGCCTCTTAGAGCGCAAAGTGATACCAAACCACCAATTCTTTAGAGAACGTCATGGCACAGTGGAACAAGCCCACAGGGTATGTGATGCCATAAGAAAGTCCTTAGAACAAAGGAAGTACTGCTCGTCGGCGTTTTTGGATGTCCAGCAGGCCTTTGACAGGGTCTGGCACAATGGCCTACTATGTAAGATCAAGCAGAATATTTCCCACTCATATTTTCCAATATTCAAATTTTACCTCGAGGATCGCATATTTTATGTAAAAGAATGTGACGCCACTTCTGAGCTCCGAGAGATTAACGCCGGGGTGCAACAAGGATCTGTTCTTGGCCCCATGCTCTACACACTGTACACTGCTGACCTACCGCTAACGCCAGGAATAACTACAGCTACATTTGCAGACGACACCGCTATATTGGCCAGTAATAAAGACCCAAGACTGGCATCAGAGCACTTGCAGAAAGGCCTTAACGAAGTTAACAAATGGCTCCAAAAATGGAAAATAAAGGCTAGTGCGGCTAAGTCAGTACAGGTCACATTCTCTCTCAAAAAAGGAGACTGCCCGTGCCCACCTGTAAAGATGGGTGAATGTACTCTGCCTACAGTGACCAAGTAAGATATCTTGGTTTACACATAGATCGTAAACTAAATTGGACGCAACATATCAAATGTAAAAAGTAGAAGCTTCAACTAAAGTACAACAGCCTATACTGGATGCTAGGAAGGAACTCGAGACTCTCTTTGGACAACAATCTGCTTATATACAAAGTCATCCTAAAGCCCATTTGGGCATACGGTCTGCAACTGTGGGGCAGTGCAAGCGACTCCAACATAAATATACTTCAGCGCCAACAGAACAAGATCCTAAGAACAATCGCAAAAGTACCATGGTACATAACTGTAATATATTTGTAATAGTGGGTATTTAGAATTAAGTTGACGTAGTACGTACGAGCCGCACGCCAGTCTCCAAATATACGTCTATCAGAGAAGTCCATGTTTTATTGTGCTCCCGATCGTTCCAGTAGTTCCATATCCTTCAGTGGCGACGAGAACAGACGATTCTACGCGTGAATCGAGCGATTGTGAATAAATAAAGAGGACAGCACCGTCAAATTAACCAAAAATGTCGATCGGTAAAATTGCGGAGTTCAAAGTCCACAGTGACGATTGGCGGTTATACGTGGAACGTTTAGAACAATATTTTTTAGTTAACAAGATCTCAGACGAATTACAAATGCCAACATTAATAACAGTGATGGGGGCGGAGTGTTATGAACTTCTGGTTAATTTGTGTACGCCGGTTAAACCAAAAAGTAAAACGTTAGCACAAATCGTTGACGTCATGGAAAAACACTTGCAACCAAAGCCAAGTGAGTTGGCAGAGCGATACAAGTTTCGACATAGGAAACAAAAAGAAGGTGAAACTATATCGGAATACGCGGCTATCTTGAAGAAAATGTCCAAAACATGTGATTTCGGGTCCTGGCTGGAAGAGAGCTTGAGAGATCAGTTGGTGTGTGGCATAACAAATGAAAGCATACGACAACGATTGTTCGCCGAAAGCAATTTGGACTTCGGAAAGGCGTATAAGTTGGCGGTTAGCATGGAGGCAGCAGAAAAAGACGCTGCGGCCGTTGAAGGTCAGAGCGTATTAAGAAGTGTGGGTGCATCCACGACGTCGGTGACGTGTCAAGCGATGGCAGCGGGCTTGCGGCGGAAGGGTATGGCGGCGGTGGCCACTCGTGACGCCCGCGGAGCGACAACACCGTTCAATACTACGGCGTCTAGCGGATGGGGCCGCGGCGCGCGCGCATCGGCAGCGGTCGCACCCATGAAGCTGGGTGAGCGTGCGCAGCGCCAGCAACAGCAGTGTCGAGTGTGCGGCGCGCGTCACGACGCAAGCAAGTGCAAGTTCGGTCGTTATGTTTGCCGAGTTTGCAACGTAGTAGGACATTTGCGACGTATGTGTCCGAATTTGTCGGAACACTACAACGTGGATATAGACGGACTGCAAATAAGAAATACCAATGAAAGTGATGGCGCGGAGAGCGATGAGGTAATAGTTGTAGATATTTGTAAATTATCAGCGACGCAGTGTAGTCCTATTTACGTCGAACTGAATATAAATGGTATTAACATTAAAATGGAATGTGACACCGGCAGTGCGGTGTCATGCATTAGCTGGGAATGTTATAGTAGATTGTTTAATGATGTTAAACTTAAGCCTAGTAATTTGACACTAAAGTATTATACCGGCGAGTTAGTTAAACCCCTTGGAGTTATACAACCAGTAGTGAAATATAAAAATGGGCATAAGCAATTAGATTTATATGTTGTTAAGAATGGCAAAACACTACTATTAGGCCGTCAGTGGATGGCAGAACTAAAAATACAATTACCTACAGTAACCTATGATTGTAATAGTACTGATGTTGTGATGTACAAAAACAATGTATTTGATGTGGCTGCTTTCAGTACCAAATACTGTGAAGTGTTCGCGGACGGGCTGGGGCGGTTCACCGGTGGCACGGTGAGCGTGTGCGTGCGCGAGGGAGCGCGGCCGGTGTTCATGCGCGCGCGACCGTTGGCTTACGCGCTCCGCGAGCCGGTGGAGCGCGCGTTGGACCAGCTGCAGCGGGACGGCATTCTCTCGCCTGTGGAGCATTCTGACTGGGCAACACCCATCGTGCCGGTCGTCAAAAAGGACGGTAAAGGTAACGTAGCATTAGAAAAAGAAAAAACTTATGTTAATTTCGTTGAAAATTATTTACCAATTACGAGCCAAGACGTTAGAAAAGCGACGGCTGTAGATAAAGTTTTAAGTAGGGTTTTTGTTTACATACAATCCGGGTGGCCTTCAACCTGTGTAGATGCAGAAAGTATCAAACCATACTTTATGAGGCGTAATGAGTTATATACGGAGGGTGGTTGTATTATATGGGGTTACCGTATGGTGATACCATTTTCGTTGCAGAATAATGTTTTGAAACAACTTCATAGCAGTCATATGGGGATCGTAAAAACAAAAAGCTTGGCACGTATTTATGTATGGTGGCCTAATATTGACGCTGCCGTGGAAGCATTATGTAAACAATGTGAGACATGTGCGGCGGAGGCGGACGCGCCGCCGCGGGCCCCGATACAGCCATGGCAGTATCACGCGCGCCCCTGGACAAGGGTTCACATCGATTTCCTAGGGCCATATAAAGGTCTTACCTTCTTAGTCATTGTTGATTCTACTTCAAAATGGTTAGAAGTGTTTGAGATGACACGAACCAATGCATCAAATGTTATAAAGGTTTTAAGAGTTACATTTGCAAGATTTGGGTTGCCGGAGGAATTAGTATCTGACCAGGGCCCACCATTCACTAGTATAGATTTTAAAACTTTCTTAAAAAACAACGGCATTAAACAGTTTTTTTCACCAGCCTACCACCCATCATCAAACGGGGCTGCGGAGAATGCAGTCAAGCTTTGCAAGCGGGCTATTAAGAAAGCGCATAGGGATCGTGTAGATATCGACACCGCATTACAAACGTTTCTGTTAGCATACCGGAACACAGTGCACAGTACTACTGGGGAAACCCCGGCTATGCTGTTGCAGAGACGTCCATTACGCTCCAGACTTGATTTATTGCGTACCAACCAAGAGACCAACGACAGAGTCCATCAAGCCCAGAGACGGCAAATGGAATTCGCGGGGGGAACAAACCGCAGTTTCAGTGAGGGTGACTCAGTTTGGGCTCGTGAGTATGGTGTTAGTGATAGGTGGGTAAAAGGTACCGTAGAACGGGTAGACAGTGCCCGTAGATACTCAGTGGTAAAGGATAATGGTCAATCATTAAAAAGACATGTCGATCAAATACGCCGAAGGTCACGCTTTTCTGATGTTACCTGTCCAGAGACTGAGGACAATACAGATCATGGGGGAGAGAGTGTGGTCGAGAAACTAAGCGAGGGGTTACAACGGGTAGTAAAGGTAGCCTCACCAGAGGCGAATACCAGGGATAAGGGGGAAAGTTTGAACCCGGACATTAACACTCCTGAAGATGCTCTGGTTAATTTAAAACCACTATCTCCGCCGCCGGAGAATCGTTACTCTAATCGAACACGTAAACCAGTAGATAGATTTAAAATTATGTAACTAGTTATAAGAATTATTTTAAGTTATATCAGGTTGGTTTTAATTGTTGTTATTGTTGATTAGTTGTTTATTTATTGTGTTATTATATAAGGTATTGTTGTATTGTGGTGGAGGTGTAATATATTTGTAATAGTGGGTATTTAGAATTAAGTTGACGTAGTACGTACGAGCCGCACGCCAGTCTCCAAATATACGTCTATCAGAGAAGTCCATGTTTTATTGTGCTCCCGATCGTTCCAGTAGTTCCATATCCTTCAATAACCAACAATGAACTTCAGGAGCACCTTGAAATGAAGACTACCAAAGAAGAAATACGGAGTTTGGCAGCTAAATACAAAGAGCGGTTAATCCATCACCCTAACGAACTTGCTCGCCAATTCACCATGGACCACTATGTGAGGCGACTAAAACGTCACCATATACTAGAGCTAGAAGGCCGGCAGTAGCTCTGGGCAAAGGATGAGTTGATGCGTCCAATGGGAAGCCACTCCGCATGACAGCATCACAGAACAGATTTGCTCATAGTCTTAGGGCTGATTGCAAATACACACAGAAGAAAAAATAAATAAAATACGAGAATTGGCCTTCTAATTGAAATTTCTATTATAGCTTGAATCAAGTCAAGCTATGTATTTACGTAATAATCTGTACTTCTATCTACCGATAGACTGCTACTGCTAAATTCACACTTGCAATCTCCACCATTCCATTTCCAACAGACACAGTAACCGAATGGCTATAGTCCTTGCATAACTAATGGTCTGAGAATACTAACATGTTTGGATCGTCAGCCTTAAACAATTGGAATCGCGAATGAGAGCAAATGACCATCTGAATGCGAGAAAATCGGTTTCATTGCCACTCTTCGTTTTATGCGGCTTTTATAGACGCTACAATTAACGGGTTTATGGAGTAATAAAGGCCATTTTGTAACTTTAGAGTGTGAAAATGTGATGTTTACTTCTAAATAGCTCTATAATAAAATGTGTTCAAATCATTTGAATTTCCATGAACTTGGATAACGTACCTAAAAATTTAAATAAAGATCTAAATAATTATGATGATAGATGATGACATTGACGTTTCTACCCTAATGGCTAATATGGCCATCTAAAAAGTTAATCATCGTCTCACGCACGGAACAAATATTTGTATGGCCTACATAGAGTTATTTCGGTCTGATTGCTTGTGTATGTGAGTTTATATGTTCGTAAATGCATCCACGATACAGGTTATTTTTTTAGTGTGGCAACGATTCTTTAAAAAGAAAACAAAAAGACTTAAAAATAATACATCACTGCAGCAATTATTACGCTTTTTCTCACGGCTATTATTAAACGAATGTAAAACAAAGATTGCACATCATATTATTGGTGAGAAACCAAGATTTTAGGTATTTCTATCCCAATAGCATTCTCAGCTCTTTGACGTGACTATATTATTTTCACCGAAAGCTTCCCTGCAATGTGGACTATGTCATCTAACTGCATCAGCTGGTCTTGAGACCGACAGCAAAATATTTGACCCCATTTCGACAAAGATGTCGAAAATAAAGCCTTCATCAAAAAATAAATATTTTTACAAATTGAGACGTTGATTCTGTTATAACTAAGTGAAATTCCCAAAATAAAATCTTTTGGTAGGTACTGTGAGGACTCTGCTTAACTAGAAGGCAACCTACTTGCCTGTAAAAATACTGGCAATTGGTATTACTTGAAAGGTAAATGAATTTCGAATAGAAAATAAGTGAATATGTTTTTGATTGTCAATTCTAGTGTAGCCGCCCAGAAGGCAGGCATATTGTAAAATTCTTACTAAATATATGAGCTATAAAAGTAATATATCTATTTATTTGTACACTTCTGACTACGCCTTCTACATTTGGTGGATGCTCCGGGTACAGAAAATATCCCTGTAAAGAAGATACAATAAATATTTCGCGTGTGCACGGCGAAAACAGTGCACGAAGCCCCATCTGTGAGTGTGAGGTTACGGAGAACGAAGATATCGTTGGCGAGAACCCTAGCCGACGAACACTAGCACGTGGATTATCAAAGATAAGTGATATTTTCTAACTGGGTAAAGATGGCACAGCCAGTATTCACGGGGACCGGAACAAAGTCCAGTTTTGAGGATTTCCTCATGCAATTCCGTCGAATTGCTGCTATAAATAAATGGCAGGAACAAGACTTGGGGCTGATTTTGGGCGCATACTTGGACGGCCCGGCACTTGCCTATTATAAGTTCATTTACAAGGACGATCTTTCGTTCAAAGACATTTGCAATAACTTAAAAAAAGAATTCCCAGCGAGGTTAGATTTTATTGAGAAATTTTACAACGCACGGCAAGATAGACAAGAGGATGTAAATGCCTTTTTCTATAGACTGGCGGAATATGCTGAGCAAGCAGGCATAGCCGATGACCAAGTTTTCATTAGAATTTTCCTAAAAGGGGTAACAAATTATTATAAATTTAAATTAGGCACGAAATTATACGGCTCCAGAGCAGAGCTTCTTGCCACAATAATACAAATGAGGGAAATATTAGAAGATATGCAAAATGAGCGCATAAATTTGCCGGTGCAACCTCCGCGCGTGCGGTTCGAAACGCTGTCTAATCAAGGGTTCCCTGCCTCACGGAGATCACCAAGCCCAGGTGTGGCCACGTCTAGTGTGACTCCGCATCGGGCGGGCGACGGCGAAATCTTTCACACACCGAGATACAATTTACGCCCAAGGCAGCGCTTCGAGGACAGAAATAACCGCTCTCATGTTGCCCCTAGATTTAGAAGCCCTCTACCAACCGATCACCCAAACGAACCAGGACACAGACAATAAAGATAGACGAGGAGTTGCGTACTGTGTCCATGAAAGAGCAGCTCCCAACCGAAGACAACAAACACGGTGATCTTACTCCATTTATTAACATTTGTATAGCTAATCAATTTTATAACGCATTAGTTGACACGGGTGCTTCTATCTCTTTTATTACGGAAGAATTAGTTCGGCTGCTAGGTCTGAAATATACCAGTGATGAGACGAAACATTTTGTGAAATCTATTTCGGGTGCACACCTAAAAGTTATAGGAAAAACAAGGATCAACTTCATTGTGGATTCGTGTGTCTTAACAAGTGACTTTGTTGTGATAAAAGACATTAACTAAAGTCTAATACTTGGCCAAGATTTTCTATATAATAATGAGGCTATAATTGACTTTAGTAAGAAATGTGTATTTTTTAAAGGCAAATTTTGTGCTAAATTTTGTAAATATTCTGAACAAAACGTTACGTCGATTTCACGACCAGTGGTGTGGAAGAGCTATCAAGACGAAACAAATAAAGTTAATAACGTCTTGAACGGCCATGGTGAATCTATGGAATAAAGAAGTGTAATTACGGTGTCTAAGAATGACCACTTGTATTTTTCGAGATTACTAAATAGTAATGATGAGAGTTATATATCAACTGTACCCAAAGAATGTAATGTAAAGAGGGAACTTGATATAAACCCAAACTTGAGTCTCTGTAAATTGGAATCACTTAAGAAGCTTCTTTCATCATATAGAGAGAATTTTGCATTTTCGGCTTCGGAGCTAGGCAGCTGTAGTGTAGAAGAAATTACTATTAGAACTGTAGATGATATACCTGTCCATCATCCTCCTTATAGAGTATCTCCTAAACAGCTTGATATAATAAATACCCAAATAGAAGAGATGCTGAAGAATGGTGTTATCCGTGAATCAAGGAGTGCGTACGCTTCGCCCGTTGTATTAGTACAGAAGCCAGATCAGTCCTGGAGATTCTGCGTTGATTATCGGAAGTTAAATAAAAAAGTCATTACCGATAGTTATCCATTACCGATCATAGAAGATTTAATGATTTATTTGTCAGGGGCGCGATACTTTGCGGATTTAGATTTAAATTCAGGCTACTGGCAACATCGTTTAAGTGAAAAGGATAAGCATAAAACTGCGTTTATTACTGCTTCCGGTCTATATGAGTTTAATGTTTTACCTTTTGGGCTCAAAACGAGTCAAGCTGTTTTCCAAAGGATAATGGACAAGGTCTTAGCTGGTATCAAATATAAAAAGGCCATTTGTTACGTAGATAATATCTTAGTGTGGGGTAATAACTTCGCGGAGTTTATGGAATCGTTAGAAGAAGTCATGTGTAGATTAAAGAAAGCAAACCTTACGCTAAAACCGAATAAGTGCAGTTTCGGTTATAAGAAAGTTTCCGTGTTGGGGCATGAGATCTCCGGTGAAGGAGTTAAGCCTGATTAAAAAAAATTGCAATCGTTAAAAACACTCAAGACCCCAACAAATACAAAACAGGTTAAGTCAGTATTGGGTTTGTTTTCTTACTATAGAAAGTTCATTAGTAGTTTTGCCAAAATAGTGTTGCCTCTTACAAGATTATTAAAAGGTGTTTTTACACCAAGTTTATATGGGGCAGAAAAGAAGAAGAAGCCTTCCAGAAGATAATAAATATTATGGAATCACTCCCGATATTGCATTTTTATTCTAGTAATAAGCAATTAACTACTAGGTTGCATGTGGACGCTAGTGGGGAGGCCCTTGGCTGCTGTCTCAAACAAGGTGATGATGTGTTGTTCCCTATAGCATACGCGTCCAGGAAGCTGAGTGAAGGAGAGAAGAAATATTCTACAACGGAGAAAGAGTGTCTTGCTTTAGTCTGGGCGTTAAATTATTTTAAACATTTTCTTTGGGGTTTGAAGTTCCAGGTGGTCACGGATCATAAGGCATTGTGCTGGCTACGAGGTAGAAAGGACATGAATGGAAGATTAGCTTGGTGGTCGCTGTGTATCCAGGTGTATGACTTCGATATTGTACATTGTTCTGGCAGAGATAACGTTATTGCTGATTTTTTGAGTAGGAATCCATTAGTGCAAGACGAAGAAGACTCGAAGAGGACAGAGGAGGGCCCTGACGACGGCATGCAGTTATATAGGATTGAAGTGGTCAGGATAAGAGATGACCAGCTTAGAGATGATTTTTGTAGGTATTGGTTGGATAAGATAGCAGCTAGCGGGAGTAATGTGGTGAAGGGATTTAGTGTGATAGATGGCATTTTGTGTAAGAGAACCAGGATTCTGAATGATAATCGGATGTTAGTAGTCGTTCCTAAAAACTTGTTAGAGGAGGTGTTGAAAGAGCTTCATGATGATCCATGGTCCGGAGGGCATTTAGGTTTGGCGAAAACTTTGGCTAAGTTTAGAGCCAGGTACTTTATTAAGGATGCAGAAAGAGTGGTAGATAAATATGTAAGAAGCTGCGTGTTGTGCCAAGAGCGGAAGAAGGACGACCAGGTGGCCCAGTTACAACCTGTTGTTGTGAACCGATTGATGGAAAAAGTTGGGATAGATGTGTTAGGTCCTTTTAGGAAGTCGCTGAGAGGTAATAAGTATATCATTGTAAGTTTGGAATATGCAACGAAGTATGCAGTTTGTAGAGCAGTTCCTATGGTGACAGCGCAAAGGATCAGCGAGTTTCTAATAGAGGAGATTTTCTGTCGTTATGGAGGAGTTAAGGAAATTGTGTCGGATAGGGGGTCAGTTTTTACATCTCGCTTGGTAAAAGAAACTGTAAGTTATTTCGGAGCCAAGTCACGCTTCACCACTGCGTTCCACCCTGCAACGAATGGTTTAGTTGAGCGATTTAATCGAACAGTGTGTCAGATGCTTTCCATGTATGTCACCAACGATCAGCGAAATTGGTGTAGTTATGTTCCACTAGTATGTTTTGCTTATAATTCCAGCAAACAGTCAAGCACTAGATTTTCACCTCACATGTTGCTATACGCTAGGGAACCATTATTTCAAACCGACATGCTAGTAAATAGCAGCAATGTTGACATGGTTGATTATGTAGGACGTCATGAGCTAGGGAACAGTTTGTCACGTCGTGCCATAGATAATATAAAAAAGGCACAGGTTTAACAGAAAATGCGATATGATAGAAAAGCTAAATTGAGAATATTTACGCCTAATCAATTAGTTATGCTCTATACACCTAGACGGACCACAAATAGAAGTATAAAACTATGTAGGTTGTATAAAGGCCCATACCGAATAGTTAGAAGATTATCTGATGTACATTATGTAATTATAAAAAAATAATAATAGGCGATTTAGGGACTTAGTACATGTAAATACATTAAAACCTTTTAATGTTAGAATAGGATAACAGATAGGTTTAAATAGGTAAGAATAGGTTAAGGTTAGTAAGGTTTCCATAAAGGAAGAGGCCCGTTGTCAAATAAAAGAAAAAATATGAATGACAACTATCAAATCTGACATATTGAAGTTAATAGTGATGGGAAAGTAGGAAAAAATGTATCGATAGTTTTCTTATCGATATTCTCAAGTAGTATCGATATATATAATTAAATTAGTTCTTTCCGTTGCATGTGCTGATGATGTGTGAGTTGTAAGCCGCAGGGGGAAGAAGAGGCTGGCAACGTTGGCCACGCATCGAAGAAATATTTTTTGGTTATGCGATTAAGGCATAGGCACAAGCCAGGGTAATAGTATAACCCAGGGGTTTCTTAAAGTAATAGTCATAACTGAAACCGACTTTGCTAACGGGGCATAGCCTTTGCAAAGGATGTCGAGTTGACATCATTGGTCCAGTTTATGTCTGATGTTTAAAATAATAAATGCATTTATAATAATAAACCCTGGTGCAAGCTCTATGAATAGGATTAGAAATTCGATGCGATCCAGCCTTTCCTTCTCTGGCCTGATAAACGCAAGAGATCGAAAAATTGTATCTTATTTGAATTTTTGAGATTAAACTCCATCCGGGTCGATGTGAGTTGACGCATCATTCTTGTGTTGGGAGGACGCCTTGTTCCTTTTTTAGGGTTTTGGTCAAGGATGTTCAAGCATGACGGCGTTGATTTGTTAGTGCGTATGTGCACGTCAACTGAAGTTAAAAGCACATATCGGAGCGTCCGATAACTCGTTTGTCATGATTAAGCCTTCCCCTTTTAAGGGTCGTACCTCAATTGTAAATGTGATTTCCCTATTAGGTAAATGCTCGGGTTAGGGTAAGGTAGGATTCATGTAACCTTTCAAGACATAGAATAGAAGCACTTCATATGATTCTGCGCGTCTATTCGTAGGGGCGTAGCTCATGTGAGGACTCTGCTTAACTAGAAGGCAACCTACTTGCCTGTAAAAATACTGGCAATTGGTATTACTTGAAATGTAAATGAATTTCGAATAGAAAATAAGTGAATATGTTTTTGATTGTCAATTCTAGTGTAGCCGCCCAGAAGGCAGGCATATTGTAAAATTCTTACTAAATATATGAGCTATAAAAGTAATATATCTATTTATTTGTACACTTCTGACTACGCCTTCTACAGTACCTAATATAATTTAATAAAAGAAGAGAAGAAAGGGCGATTTTCGTAGTGCCAATGTTACCACTGTTGTGCGGTTAACTATACTCCCTGGTTTAAATAAAAATATAATATAGGACATTTTGGTTTTTTAAATTTTAGGCAGCAGCTGTATAGTTTACATTATTCAAATCGGAACAATATAATGAATAATTTTCTTACGGAGTAAGAAAATTATTCATAATATTGTTCCGATTATATTGACTGAACTACGTTTTTGAAATAAATCCGGTTTGATAGGTTTTTAAAATAACAATATTTTGTTTCGCTACTTTATTTGTTTTATGAAAATTTAAAGGTAATGATTTTACTGCATATGATATTTAATGTTTGAAATGTTGTATTGTACTGTTTGTAACACTTGCTTGAGTGTATTGTTAGTTAAAATATATTTCCCAGGTAGTAGCTGGGACAGCTACTGGTTATGACCAGGGGCTAGTTAGACTAGGAAGATACTCAATATTCTCATCATTATCCGCTACCTGACTTCGCCCACTGCATAGTTCCCCACGCTCTTGCCACACCTACCTTATCCAGGTTCTAGGCGCGTTGGCACCAATACCCATTATAAGTAACTATTTAATTAAGATAGTGATAATGTACCTTCCTACACAAATAAGTATATTTTCTTACCAAAGATGTCACAAACATTATCTTTTATTGCTTATTTATGAACATTTCTTTTTATTTGCGTTGCGCTTATACTGTATGTCGTTTTGTGACAAATAAAAACTTTTTCTTTCTTTTCTTTCTTTCTTCTTTGACTATACAGAAGTAAAGATAGGGCATTGACACAGAATAGCACAACAGTGCCAAAATAAGGGTAACAACAAAGCTGAAGTATTATTTACAACGTAATAGAACACTTTGTCGACCTCTTTTCATTTCAGCTTTTTCTCATCCACCTTGAGAGTCTTCTCCGAAACCATCAGGTTTTTTTTCTATCTCTTTTCCTTACTGTCTAAAATAATATTTATTCAAATTGGACTGAAATTCATTTACTTTGATCGTCGTGATTAGAAAAGACAGGCCACTTCATCGTGCTCTGTTGCTAAGCTGGAAATTATGTGATTTAAGTTTAACGCTAATTACTTTCTTCTTTTTCATAAAAATAAACCTTTTCTCGACTACGATCGTCACAAAAGAAAATGTTTGATCATGTTATAATGTCATGTTGATCAAAATATGTATACTATAACTGTGACTGCATTTAAAAAGAAATACGTTAGGCACTACGAATTTGAATTTCTTAGAATCTGGATCAACGAATAGTTTTACACAGTGTTATAACCATACTAGATTCCACCCACGGTTTCGCCCGCGAAAATGTGTTTAATTATCTCGAGGGATTATTAGTTTTAACTGTTTACAAAAGTAGCTATTTGTGTCAAATTTCATCGAAATCCATTCAAGTGTTCTGGCGTGATTGAGTAACAAACATCCATCCATCCATTCAAATTTATATAACTTTTCGGCTCCATCGGCCATCCGTTCAGAGAGCAATCTGCCCACCGCCACTTAAGTTTCGCAAACATCTTAGAACATAGCTTCGTAATGCATTCTAAGACAGCTAGCCAGATAGGTATCTACTGGAATTAGGTCACGATACAGAGACTATAAACGAGAATTGCAGGAGCAGCATTGTAGATACTGATTAAGACCACCTGATTGGTGGTTCTTGTTTGTAAAGGCGGGAATAGCTCAACTGAAACTTACCAAGCAGGCCACAATAAGCAGGGAACCATTATATTCAGTCTAAAAATAATAAGCGCCCATTATGAGAGCAAAGGACTAGGGCATCGGTCGGCTACAGGTGGACCACGGTCCGTATCCGGATCGCAACCGGCATTTGGACTGCTAAAAATTGTCATATAACTTATCTACCAATTACATTTTAACAAAGTTCTTTTACGTTGAAAATAACATTTCAACTCGGTCGTTACCCTGATGCCGCCTCCACACGCTCGCTGTTTGCCACAAACAGGGCGAACAGCAAACACGTGCCGCCCACTGACCCCAAACACCCAACACAAACACGGCATCCACACGCTTGGCGAACATGCTTGTCTATTCCGGATTGGCAAACATGGCAGACGACGATCTTGTTGTGGCAGCGATTGCTTTCGTTTAGCTTAGAATACACAAAATGTCACGATTCGTAAATTTGACAATTACTACTAACTCCGTCCGCCGCCCGCAAGCTCGCGCGTTCTAGTGAACTGAACAAGCGTGTGGATACATCACAAACACGTTCGTCGAACACCCTTTGATTTGTGCACAAAAACCGCTACCGATTCCGAACACGGGCGAACACAAACAAAAACAGCCAAACACAATCAAACACCCATCCACACGTTCGTGTTTATTGTTTGCTGTTCGCCATTGTTCGGCGAGCGTGTGGAGTCGACATTATGTCTTAGTCCTAGTGTTTCCTTATGTAACTGCTAAGTAGTTGAAATGAATCGTGATGTGGGTCAGCCAACAAATTCTTGACTGTAAGTGATCTTGGTAACTGGTATTGTAGAAATTCCAAGTAATTAACAGCATACATACATAAACTCACGTGTTTTCCCATTCAAGGGTAGGCAGCAATTTTTTTAGCGTAGATAAATGCTCATGCATACTGCCTACCTTATGTGGGACTCCAACCCACTAAAACGCCACGGTGTCCTCCTGTCCCGCTTATATCGGGAACACGGGCATGCGTTAGCACTCACCGCGAACCCGCCGCGCCTTCTACGATCCACATAACTAACTCCTTTTGCTTAATTAACGTGCGTACATCTAGTCATATATGTAGTCATACACGCACACCAGTTTCGAATAACCTGTCCTTTCTAAAATTGTCGGAAGTCACCAAAGAATCTGTCATTCTTAAAAACGAAATAATTCGCTGTTATAGAATACGATATGTTTACACAGAGATCCAAAAAAAACCAATCGTCGTAGATTAAATAATGACACAAAGCAAAAAGAAAAACAAGCAACCCGATAATTTAAACCAACAACATTTCATTACGCGATAAAAACCGCCCGTATCAAGTAATTCCAGTCGCATTTCCATTGTACCATGATCCGTAAACAAGTTGGAAGCACTAAAAAGAGAGATTCAGAAGGTGAGGTCAATACAACAAGCAAAGATGCACGCTAAAGTAGATACGGTTTATGTAAGGTATATTTGATAATAGGTTCATTTGATCCGCGAATTACTTTCCAAACAAGTAAAAAACACATATTCTATATGTTTGTAAAAACATATGTGAAGTTTTTGGCGGAATAATTTTACTTGTAATTTTTAAATACATTGGTTCAATGATGTTATTGCTATAAGTAGCCCAGGCCAACGAGACATTTTCTCGTTAAAATCCTAGTTATGCTCGCGCACGAAGGTTTAGCAAAGCCGCATATTTTGAAACTCGAAAAACAGATTATTTCCTGTTAACGGAAGGCTCTAGACAACAGATATTATATCAATGAAAGCGTCGCGATAGCGATTGGCTAAATGTCAAAACGTCTTTTTAGTTCGCATCATAAGCAGTCGGGTTTTTTATTTTGAGAGTTAACTTATTTTATTTATAACTTTTTAGATAACATATTATTTTTTGAATTATGTACATTTGAACATATATGTGTTATATGTTTTTGAAATCACCTCTTAAGACCCTTTATTTTGTTACCCCACCTGATGGGTTTGGAAGAAAAATGAAATTGGACTCCCACAATATGGCGTCCAAAATCCGCCATTTTTCTATTATCTATAGGTTAAGACGAATCGATTAGCGTAAGAACTATCAAAATCGGCCAACGCGTTTGGTCTCTAGAATGTCACATAGACTGATAAACACATGACCCTCCTTCGGCAGTCGGGTAAAATGCAAGGTCTCTCAGTGGCACAAAACTTTTCACACGCGAGTCCGACTTGCACTTGACCGGTTTTTTCAGTCTGACCTTCTGTGTCTACCTTTCTGTGTGATACCAAGATCCGTACACAAGTCGGAAGGGCTTGATACTTTGACGGGAGCGATAAAGTTGTTAACGGTACAGCGATACCGCGAGTGTTGGCTTTTTTATTTAATATCGGATATAACGGTTGACAGTTATGCTGCATTTTATCAACAGTTTCTATCTGAGTATTTGCTTTCAGTTTTTATCGTGCATTTCTAGTATCCGTTTAATGGAATACTAGCTTTCACCCGCAGCTTTACCCGCATGGCATATTGATAAAAAAATTGCCGATATTTTGCTTCAACTTAATACAAACACACGAACATTTTACGACGATAATATTAGTGTGATGCAAAAAAAACAGTGAAAGACCCATTTCTAGAGATACATCACCTCGTGCAGTGAAAAATTGCAAGTATTGTTAACAAATGATCAAACATAAAAAAAAAGATAGATCAAAAAATAAAATTATGTTTTCTCACTTATTACTATAATAGCAACTACTACAATACATCTGATTATGTACCACTAAACTGTATTCTAGACTTTGTAAACTTTTCAACCATCCCTAGATGTATTATTTATTTCTAGTAAGGTCAAATACTTCGACACTCGAATACTGCCACGCTATTCTGTCGGTCCGTAGAAGTGAACATGATTTATGTCGACGTGCTTGTCGATACGAGGGTAGGTATTGTGTATTTGTATCGACAAAAAGTCAATAACCTCAACATTTCAGAAAAGTCTGCCCCAAAACCCACAACAATCTTTCAATAAAATAATAATGATTATGAAGGCTACAAAAGAAACGAAGAACCAATATGTTATTGCTGTCTTTTTTGGTAACTTAATTGCCTACAGATTTCTGTGAGCATATTATTCAGTTTAAATGTTTCATAAGAAATCCTAGTTTAGCAGTGTAAATATTCTTTATTTAACTAACGTGTTGAAAATTTAAGAAAATATTGTGACAGGCGACAAAGCTGTGTACTTCTAGTTGAATAAATAATACGGAATATACCTGGCCTCAACATTATTGTTATGTTGTATCATTCATGCATCCTAAAACAGACTTGATGCCTTGATGTAAATAACTTTGTTAGTATGTTTAAAATATTTTAAAACAGCATTAAATAGCTTCAAAATAAAATCAACAATTTTGTCCATGATTTGCATGTATGGCATTGATTCCTTTGCCTCATAATGGAATTTGTGAAAACATTACCTGTGTCAGTAACGCATTTAATTGAATTTGGCCCTTGATTGACGTTCACAATGACATTAATGACATCCAACAGAACAGTGTTGCCAAAATCAAGAATTACTGTGGGTAGCAATTATTATTTTTTAAATTGTAATTATTTTAAAATACATTAAGTAATTGTAATGTAACTTAAAAAAAAAATCCTTAATTTATATACTTTCATAAAAAAATAATCTCTTCTCTGTTCACAGCAATCTCGAACAAAAGCCCAGCCTGCATACAAAAACATAACGTGTGTTTAGTTTGAGAGCGGGATTGACTCATATCTTTATTCTTTCTCATGTTAAGACGACGACAGTCGCCAACGACCTTGAGAGAACAAAACGCGCACTCGTTTCACACCAGCGCGGCCCAAAATTCAGTAGATTTTTGTACTTTTCTTATTATTCTACGACTTAAATAAAGCCTTAGATCAAAATAGAGACAGCTGAATTGTCTTTGAGATGGTGACAATTTCATTTAAATACGCCCGGCGGTTTTGGTGCGATTGTCGTGTTTTTTTTGTCCGTGTTAGACATTACTTTACAAAGTAGTAACACTATGTTACACGAATGAAACTCAAAATTTTTCTTGATCAAATTATGAAGAAAATTGTTTAAATTGTGACATATATTTTCCAAAAAAAATACAACAAGCCGTTTAGACGTGATTCTCATTTTAAACTCAGCTAGTGAGGGGTATCTGCGCCTTAAGAAATTTTCCTAAACATATATGATGCATCTTTAAAATTTCACCCCCAATTCTTGTCCAATTATAGATTCGCCTCGATAAATACAGTTTTAATTAATAAAATAACATTTTTCTTTTAAATGTAACCTACTTAAGTACTATATCTACTAAATCTCTATAAACGCAACACACTTAGAAAAACTTTACACGCTCAATGGACCGACCATTGAGCTTAGGAATCTTGGCAGAAAGGAAAGAGGAAAATAAACTTCATTGAGACCAACTCTATTGTTTTTAGTGCTACGGAAAAATACAGCTCTACTTTTTTTTCTTAAATAGAGACTTAACAGAAATGTTTTGTTTTTTGTCTAGCTCAGTTAGACAAGCCGATTTAGTTTTGCAGTAAGATTTTTGTCCAAAACAATAATATAAAAAATACGTTTGTCCAATGCCTGAATTTTGTACTTTTATTATTTAAAAAGCTTTTGCGCGTGGCATCGCTCATGTAATCGCTCGTGGAAAATTGTTTTATTATCTCAAGAGAACATTATACCGCTATGGCAATAAGGCACATCACAGATTGCTATGATGTGCCAAAATTCATCAAACTTGGTTTATCCGTTTGGGCGTAAAAACGTAACAGACAGACAGAGCTATTTTTGCATTATCGCATTTCGCATTATTATATATATAATATAGTATTTAGGGTCAACCGTCGAATCCGACTCGGCTGGGCGGCATTCGGGAAGTTGCGTGGTATCTTCTCGTCCAATTTACCGCAGTGTCTCAAGACAAAAGTCTATGACCATTGTGTGTTGCCAATGATCACCTATGGGACCGAGACGTGGTCGCTCACAATGGGCCTTATCAGAAAGCTCAAAGTCACCCAAAGGGCAATGGAGAGGGCTATGCTCGGAATTTCCTTGCGTGATCACGTCAGAAATGATGATATCCGCAGGAGAACCAAAGTTACCGACATAGCCCGAAGAATTGCCAAACTTAAGTGGCAGTGGGCAGGGCACATTGCTCGCAGAACGGATGGCCGATGGGGCCGAAAAGTTCTGGAATGGCGACCGCGAACCGGAAGACGATACGTTGGAAGGCCTCCCACTAGGTGGACTGATGACCTGGTTAAGGTTGCGGGAAGGCGCTGGATGCGAGACGCACGGGATCGGTCAATGTGGCGACGCCTGGGGAAGGCCTATGTCCAGCAGTGGACGTCTTTCGGCTGAAATGATGATGATGATGATGATGATGATTTAGGGGCGACCCTAACCGCTCTGGGAGGCTCCGCGGGCAATAAATATTTGCAAGGCCCTTGTCCTTTTTGCATTGTATTTGATGAAGTGATGATAGACGAGAAAACCAAAACTTTACACTTATTATCTATACTAATATTATAAAGCTGAAGAGTTTGTTTGTTTGTTTGAACGCGCTAATCTCAGGAACTACTGATTGGAATTGAAAAAATATTATTTTGTTGGATAGTCCATTTATCGAGGAAGATTATAGGCCATATAATATCACGCTACAACCGATAGGAGCGGAGCATAAATGAAAAATGTTACAAAACGGGCAAAAATATTCCTTTTTAAGAGCTTCCGTTGCGTGCGCTGCGTAAACGGTTTAAGTTATGCAAATATCATGGTATCATGGAATTGTTTCTCATTAAAAGTTCAAAAAAAAAAGTCGTCTATCTTTTAAGAATGACTCATTATAACCTTTTTTTTATGGTAATCAAATTTGTTCATTTGCGAAGGAGTTTTATCAATATCTACTAATATTATAAAGCTGAAGTGTTTGTTTGTTTATGAAGGGGGCGAAGCCGCAGGGATCAGCTAGTTATTAATACTTTACTGTGAAATACTTTACAAACTTTATTTTTTTGTAACTAACAACTGTTTGCAGTAGATAAAATAAAATAAATTGCATTGATGTCCCTGAAAGAGCAAAGCCCCGGGTTATCCTGATAGCCACCGCTTAAGGCCGTCACGAATAGCATGATTGTGTGGAAGTATGAATTTTAAGAGCAGTGTGGCCTAGTGATAACGGCCCCGACCAACGTATCGTAGGTCGTGGGTTAGTACCCAAGTAGGCGCTTTAGTTTGTGTAAATTATTTCATCACAACTGCTCTAAAACCGGTGAAGGAAAACATCATGAGGACACAGGCTTATCCTAGAACCAAAATTTCGAAGAAATGTGACACCCACTAACCCGCACTGGGCTCGCGAGTTGGATTAAGGCCCATTCTCTCTCTGTGCCCAGGCTTGTTTCCCAGTGCTGCAGTGGTGGGAACATTAAAGTGCTGATGACGATGATGAATGTTATTGCTGCCATAGTAACACATATTCTAAGTAACAAGTTTCTCACTACTTACGCAATGTACGTACGAAACCCTAAAATAGCCATATCTAGTTTACAATAATGGAAGTCCTTGAAACTACTCACAAATGCCAACTGAAGGTTTGAAAGTCTGTTTTCCTTTACTCATTTCCCAAAAGTTTCCAACATTAAGAGAATCCATAACGAGATTGTGTTACATTATAAGTTACAATACACATTTAATCACACACGACATTCCGGCCGAGTTACTGCGTTACAAGGAACGGAAATAAAATATTAAAAAGGACCTACACGATGGCGGGATCCCGGAAATTTCCCGGATTTTATTATTCTGTCTGAAGGACCACCGGTCTTATGAGCCGGGCTACAAGTTCTTTGAAATAAAAACTATGCATTTGTTGTTGTTTGAATACGATAAAAAGTTGTAGTTTAGTTTGGTTATATAGTAAAATGTTGTTTTTTACGGTTTCGGTATGGCAACATGAAACATCCTCAATATGAATGGGGAAATAGGATTTGTAACATCATTTTTGTTTGATATCAAGAAAAATCCATGAATTATCTAGATAGAAACAATGAATTGACAAAAATGTGCCTATATGTATGCATGTAGGTGTCCAGAAAAAGCCGAACACTTAAAGATATTATTTATATTATAGCTTATTATTTGTATGATAATAGCTTAGCCTGGCAAAGTCAGCAATGTTGTAACAATGCAGTACAATTTTATCGGAATATATCAACCCGAGATTGTTGAGCTATACTCAGTTAGGAATGGCCCGGATTATCACGCCGCAAAACGTTGGAACTACACAGTTTGACGGCAATCGAAATGGCTGGTCTAAGTCATTAAACCGCAATGAATTGGCAACAAATATTTAAAAAAAAATATATTTTTTCCTACTACGCGACGCTTTTTAATTAAATCACCCCAGCACTGAGATGAGACCCTCAGATACATATTAGCCTTATAGGTTACTATAGTTGCGAGTATTACACAGTATACATTATTATCTTTTGTCTTAGATTGGGCTAAGACTGAGGCCTCATTAGGTGCGTTGCATCGTCGTAGCGTCAACGCTGCGTCGTTTTACATGTATTTTTTGTGACATGCCACATTATGCGTTGCGTCGTCGCACGCGACTTTTCAACAGATCGACGGACGAGGACGAAGTGGGGGGAAAAAGATGCGCTGTGCTGTATCAGAGCTCCAGTGCGGTGACTGACAGTGTTTATTCCGATCCATTGTCGAATCTGAAATCCACACAGAGACGCTGCGCTGCGACGACGTGCGTCACCCTTTTGCGTTGGTGCATAGGCACAACGCAGGTGTGGCAGACAATGCGTTGATCCGTTGCGACGACGTAATGCAACGCACTAATGATGCCTCCGCCTAAGTCTATACCCAAATAAGCATAACGTCAGACGAATACCAACCTCAGCTACGCCTCTACTTTAGATTGTCAAAATAATTCAACAAAACCACATCCGATGCTTACAATTACCACACAAACTACAGCGTACAAAGGAAAATTTTGCATAGCCAAACCTTTAAAGTTATCGGGAACATATTAAAGCCTCGATTTGCTTTAAACCTGTTTAACAAGTAATTTGTCATACATTTAACGCAACCAGTGAGCAAATCCGCGTTAACGTAGGTTAATTCGCCTCGATGCTGCTCTTTCGAACGCGACACAAACGCAAATCGCGCCTTGATGTGATGTGACAGGACAAAATCGTGGATTCACGTTACGTCACTCAAATGAATCGGGTTTCAGCTTTATTTTGGCTGTAAATATTTTTTTGTGATGTAGGTACGAATTGGTGTCAGGTAGATGAAAGGAACCTGTGCTGTTGTTGTTCTTAAATCTGGTGTGTTAAATTCATGTTAATTGGTATTTCCGAGAAAATAAAATATATGCGCTTAACTATAAACTGTGATGGACACAGTATTGTTTCTTCTCTCCTTAGGCGTTAAAATACTGGTACTTATTTGCATTCAGTTGGACTTGCAGCAGACCCTAAAATATTCAAACAGATCACACTAATAGTATAAAGGTAAAAGTTTGTGAGTGAATGTGTTTGTATGTTTGTTACTACTTCACGCTCAATCGGCCGAACGGATCTGGATGAAATTTGGCACCACGATACTTTATAGTCTGGAATAGCACATAAGATACTTTTTATCCAGGGAATATGTTGCCTTGGGATAATTTTCGACATCCACGCGGGCAAAGCCGCTGGCAGAAGCTAGTGTCTTAATAACACAGGAATAGTCTCCCGAATAAATTCCTTGTACAAGCATCATACTCGTAATACCACGCAAAAGTAGAATTCAAATGTAATTTTCATTCCTCCGAAAATTGCTGTTATTTGCAAAAGACAATCAGTCAAGTTAAAATGGTTTGCCTAAACTCTGTCTCTACTTACGTTTCAAATTAATTATCTTGTCGAACTCAGGATTAAAACCATTTGTTAATCACATTGAACGAACGTTTATAATTAAGACCGATCTATTTCAAAAACTTTGGAGCTGATATTGTTAAGACGCTTTAGGTTCTTTGTTTCAAAGTTACAGGTTTCTGCCTGCGATGACGTTGATGTTGTGTAACCGTTGATGAAGACAATCAAAGGCCCTTTGTTGACAGTTACGTAGGTACTAGAATTAAAAAGGCCTTTTATTATTAACTGTTGCACGCTTCTGATACCATATTCATCTCTTAGGATAATTGTGTGCAATGTAGGTCAAAAAAATAAAACTGCCTGTATTAAATAGGTAATATTATTCACATTATATATTAATATTCTTTCATTTACCTGCTTAATTGCAGACGTAGCTGAAAAAGACATACCACGAAACCGTGAACATCCTCAGGTCCTTTTCGCTGTTGATAGCACTGCCTTGATTAAATGCCCTGACCAAAATACAGGTGAAGAGAACCTAAATTATATGTTAACTAATATTATACACTGGCTTGACCAAAATAATGTATTAATTAAAATTCCAAAAACGAATGTTATGCATTTTTATCAACAAATTCCAACAGAAATCTTTCATCTATATCATAATGGACAAAAAGTTGACCAAGTAACATTTGCTAAATGCCTAGATATAATGATAGATAGCCAACTAACTTGGAAGCCAAAAGCAGAAGAAGTGTGCAAAAAACTAAGTGTAAAGCTGCATATGTGGTGGCACAAGGTTAGTTGCATACATACCGTGTGTTAGTTGCGTCGATTTTGAGATTCGCCATAATATTTTGGGGTATTTGTGGCCTGAGAGAACAGGTGTTTAAGGCTCAAAAACGTGTAGTTTTTTTGTTTAAGGGCAATGTGTAATTTAACAGTAACAGATAGCTGCATACCTATGTTTAAGTCCCTAACATTCCCATCTCTTTATATCTTCGAAATTCCTGTTTTAGTTAAATCTAATATGTATATTTTTAATAAAGTATCCGATAATAGAAACAGGCCAACAAGGAAACAATATAAATACATGCTACATCTTGGTAGTTATGCTATGACACCGCCTTATTAAAGAAAAGTGTTATATATATGTGCCCAATCATATTTAATTAAAATCCCGTCAATATTAAAACACACGCTATTCCAGTCTTTAAAAAGAAATTGACAGATTTGTTGAGTAATAAATAGTTATTACTCGATTTGTGAATTTTGAAACGATGAATACTTTAATTAGGCCTGACATTTCTGTATCAATTCCTACCTATTAATTCAATCATTACAGACTAACTAACTAAGATGATGACATTGACTTGAATAATGATGATATGGCTATCGACTGGAATTCTTATTATTGTATATTTATAAATTTTATTTGATTTTTTTTGACATTGTGTTTGTACTATGCTTGTGTTATGCCTGAATTGTTTTAATTACGTTTTATTTGTTTTATAAAACTGTTTTGCATGCCTTAGATAATGAAGAAAGTATACGCATCACTTAATATCATAATAAAATCTGTATCTTGTACCTACATTATGTATAAATAAATCATTAATCTATTCCGTTAGTAAATCATTATTCTATTCCGTAAGTTTAGATGCTTTTTACGTAAGACCGTAAACTTTTTCTGAACATGTTCATATTATTTTCAAGGTAAAACCTTATAGCCCAATAATTCCGTGAACCTTTCCTACATCTCCAATGAAATAACTTCTTATAAGGCAGTTCTCCGAGAACAGTAAGCAACGGTAATAATATTTTCCACTTTCAGATACAACGAATCAACCCTTAAAGTAACAGCATCAGGGAGACTGAATGCTCCTTGTAAGGTAACATGTAAAGGCTAAGTACCCCTCCGCTCCTAATAGAAGATTACTAGGAATGGTAGGGTATGTATAATGTACTAAGCTTAAAGATAGGTTTACATACACTAAGCCAGCGCTGGCCGCCAGTAGTGCTAGTTGAGTATTAACTTTTTCTCATACCAGACCAGCACCAGCAGCCGGCGTTGGCATGCTTAGAGCGCCCGTCTACTTTTATAACTACAAAAGAAAAATGAACAAGAAATTACTGGCCTTTTATAAACAACACGGAAAAAGTCACCGATGACAAATTTGTAGAACTAGCGCCAGTGCACTAGCTTCGTGTAAACCAGCCATCAATTCTATTAGATAAACTTCTAGGAACAGTGACAGGTAGTAAGCACTTGTCTCTTTGAAATACAAGCGCTACGAGGTAACGTCGATCCAGTGTGCACAGCCTGCAGCTTATATCTTATTCAGTCGTCAACATTGTGGTCTTAAATTCTTTACCTATGTGCTTATGTAATGTGTAGGTATATGGAGAAGTAAATTAGATCAGACGAGCTCAGGCTGTTCCTTTTAAGGTAGTTGTTTGTTGAGCAGTGGGTACATATTTTGATTTACCTAGAAGCTCTTTTATCAGTTTTTACTTCGTGTTGGCAACTGCGCAATTCTCTTAAGAACATGAAGTGTGAGTGATCTTGCGCACCACGCGGCCTCGAGCACGGTCTCTAGAGTGTAATTTAATGATGATTGTAAACAGTTTAAAATACTTCTAGGATTGGCTACGTGCATTTAAGGTCCGAGCAATTATGTTCAAAATTGCGACAGTCTTGCAACAATTCGTGGTTTTGGTCGCATAGTGTCTTGGGTGTCTTATAAATGATAAATGATTTTATTTCTGTAAGTTGGTTTATACAAACACTTTTACATGTCGAACATATTTTTTAAAACTAGATGAGGTCGGCGTTTCCTATCTGACTACTCTGAGAAGAAAGGCCGAAACAAACTCAGAGGTCACAGTCTCTTTTAAAGTCCAGACAAAATATTGGTTAGATCATGTGAAGACCATGTAGACTGATGTCTGAAATGGTCTTTTGAGGAAAGAACCAGTCAGATTGGGTGGACCTATCCAGTCAGTGCACGCATTTGTCAATAACCGAGCAGCTCAACTCAGACTTTAAGGAGCTCAACGATTCGACGAACAATACCAAAGAAAGGAAATTCGGGTAGGCCGCATAAACTACTCAAACTGCCAGACCATGATTAAAAACTAAGATAAATTTAAATTAAAATAAAAAAGAATGATCCACATAGTCTTCACACTCACAATAATTAATATAAAATAATATAATACTTTAAAAAGTAAATATTCTTGTCATTGCAAGAAAACCAAAAAAACAACAACAAAATTCACGGTGCAAAATATAATAAAAAAAACAAAATTAATTGGAGCAGCTCAATCCCAAGCCTTTTTGTCTTCAAGGTAATCTTTAGTTGTATAAAACGCTTTCTGGCACAACTTACGTTTAATAAAAGATTTGAATTTATTAAGACTTAGATGTTGTACGTGGCTTGGAAGCTTATTATAAAAGCGTACACATTGACATCTAAACGAGCCACCTATTTTCTTGAGCCTTGTTGTAGGTACTACAAATTTGTGTTTATTCCTAGTATTTATGTTATGGATATCACTGTATTTTTTAAACAATTTTATATTTTTATGGGCATATAAAAGATTTTCATAAATATACTGAGAAGGCACAGTCATTACATTAATCTCCTTAAATTTCTCTCTGAGAGAGTGTCTTGGGCTTAATTTATAAATTGACGGAACAGCTCTTTTCTGCAAAACAAAGATAGTCTGGATGTCGGCGGCATTTCCCCACAACAGAATACCGTACGACATTACACTATGAAAATAGCTAAAGTATACTAAACGGGCTGTCTCTATGTCAGTCAAATTACGAATTTTTCTAACAGCATATGCTGCGGAGCTTAGCTTCTTTGACAATTTATCTATATGTGGGCCCCACTGAAGCTTAGCATCCAAAGTTAAGCCTAAGAATACTGTGCTATTTTCAGGATTCAATTCTTCGCCCTTTATCAACACATCGGTTTTCACCTGCCTAACGTGAGGTAGGGTAAACTTAATGCATTTGGTTTTTTTTTCATTAAGAAGTAAATTATTAACATTGAACCAGTGAACTACTTTTGAGATCGCGCTATTTACATCGTCAGTAACCAGCTGCTGACGTTTAAGTTTAAACAAAAGTGAAGTATCATCCGCAAACAACACTATATCATGGTTATCCTTTATGAGGTAAGGCAAGTCATTAATATAAATAAGAAACAAGAAAGGACCAAGAATCGAGCCCTGTGGGACTCCCATTGTTACCATAGATCCAGGAGATCTTTTTCCATTAACGTCAACGGTCTGAATCCTATTACTCAAATATGAAGTAAGAAGATCCAGAGCGATGTTCCGGATCCCGTAGTGGCGGAGTTTCCTGATTAGCGTTTCATGAAAAACACAATCAAATGCTTTGGACAAATCACAAAAGATTCCCAAGGATAGAGATAGAGATAGATATAGTTGCTTATACTCAAGGCTTTGATACTTTTGCAAATTCTGTCTCCAACACTTCACCTACATGGAAATGGGCCAATATTATAGAGGTGAAATTGAATGTTTATTTGTAAAATGTCACGATTGCTGATTGGCACCTTTTCATACTAGGAAAAATGCATGATTCCAATGGAATATACTTTTAGGCATCATTTTTTTTATGTTACGGGAAACATTTTTAAACAACTGTTATGCAAGGTTTTTAGCCATGAATACGATTTTTTTAGACATGATACTTTTAGCTTTAATAAAACAAAAAGGAGTCTCCTCTCCGTCGCAGGGATGCTTGACTTGCGTGGGAAGATAACCACCTGATATCCTAATGCTCGTTTTAAATAAAGTTTTGTGAAATTGCAAACACATTTTGTGAAGATATATTTTGAACGTACGTTGGAATATTTTACCTTACCTGTTCTATTAGTCTTGAAGGCATGGCAGCTCAATAAAACCTTGCCAGCCCGTCCAACCGAACTGAATCAGTGTTTGAGATAGTGGGTTTAAGTAAATAGTACCTACAACGAATCAGTCGATTGCTCATATATCATGTCAGTGGGTTGATATTACTATACAATATAATTAAATTAACAAGCAGAACTATGCAGATAAGATGAGTATTGATATTGTAACAAGATCAGGCAACGCCATCTAGTAGCGAGAGGAAGAATTAGTATTAGATAGTAGCGCCATCTAGTATCGAATAGCGAAACTAATCTTCTCGAAAACTCGTGTCGAATGGAATTTTACAGAATGTTCGAGCCGAACATTATAGAAGTTTCTCGTCGCTTCGGGTACAATGAGTTTGAAATTCGATTGTTCTGGCAGATTCTCGAAGTATCTAGAACAGTATGGAACGTTCTAGAAACATTTTCCTTGCTATAAAAAGAGTGGATGGGTACGTCGTGAGTCAGTTTCGATTGGGAAGTGATACCGAAGCGATCAAAGTGAAAATAGTGTGAAGTAATAAAGACTTATTAATTAAAGACTGCTGTTTAAATAATTAAGCTCTTAACAATATCGTCAAACGATGAAACTAAAAAATATTTCCTCATTATCGACACCACCAGTGGCCGTGACCCCGTAGTAGGTTATTGTAGTAATTTAAAATTAAAATAATATTAGTTTTGTTTGATTATACATGTTTTGGAGGTTCGCAAATTAATTAAATTTGACACTTTATTAGTTTTATTAATACTAACAAAAAAGGAACTAACATTCCACTCACGCCTGAAGTAGGTTCTATAAATTTAGTTATAAAGATAGACATTTGAACCATAAGTGTACTTAGGCATGCACTCAAGCTGTCTGCATGAGATCATAAAATGCGCCATAATGCAAATTTTACTGCTACTTTAAAGTAGGTTCATAGTTATTCCAATAGTACCTACCTAAGGGTGTTCTATAACAATGAAGACGATCTTTACAGGTTATTGTTTTTAACCAACTTTCCAAAAAGGACGAGCTTCTATGTTCGATTTTGTCCATTTCCTTTTTTTTCTTTTTGTTCATCGATTTTTCCATCAATTATGGAACGATTTTGATAATTATGTTTTTGTTTGTAACAGTATTGCCCAACTTAGTTCCATTTAAATTTGGTGAAGATCTGGTGACGAACTTCGTGGATATACAACAGAACTCTTCAATAAATTACAGCAAATCTCTCGGGATTGCTGCAATAGTATATCTGTTTATTGTATACTTAAGTAACTTATTATATATGTCCTTCCCAGGGTCTCAAACTATCTCCATGCCAAATTTCATCGAAATCGGTTTATTATATCCAGAGATTACCCCCTATAACCTCACAAAATTTACATTTTGATAATATTAAGTATAGATACCATTTCATAACATAACATCACGCCAGTAGGCTCTAAAGGGGCACGCAGATGTATACAGTTCATCTTGGTTCACTCTCATTTCACTAGTTGTGTTCAAGTTTCATGATATTCGGGTAATCTATTCTGACATTATAGGTACCTTACTATAGAAGTATAGAACTTGTCTATTAGGTACCACAACTAAAAAAGAAAAATAAAAAAATGTTGACAAAAAAATACAACCGACTTTCGAATAAATAAAAACACTACAAAGCGTTGTTGTTTGTGGTGCTCCTGCTTTTCTTCGTTTATAGCGTTTTTATTTGAAAGTCGGTTGTATTTTTTTGTAAAAATGTTTTTATATTTTCAATAATAATGTATATTTTGAAGTGAAAACTTCTTTAGCCACGTTAAATGATTAACTTACAGTTCGCGTCAGCGACATGCTAATGTGCAAGCGTCATCAACATGCTAATGTGACAGTGTCATCAATATGCTAATGTGACAGTGTCATCAACATGCTAAACTGACAGTGTCATCGACAACCTAATGTGACAAACTCATTGACATGCTAATGTGACAGTGTCATCAACATGCTAATGTGACAGTGTCATCAACATGATAATGTGACAGTGTCATCAACATGATAATGTGACAGTGTCATCAACATGCTTAACTGACAGCATCATCGACATGCTTATGTGACAGCGTTATCAGCATGCTAATTTCTTTCAAAAAAACTTTCATTAAAATGAAGTTCGAATTAGTACTTAAGTTTACTTGAATAAATAACATAAAAATGGCGTAGTATTGAAAAGTAATTCGGTCATTCTGAATGTAACAACAACCCTATTCTAATTCCCTTAGCGGCGGTTTATGTATACGTACAAACGGCAGTTAGGCAATTCGTAATCAGGTAAACGGCTATTTAGCGACGTCCCAGAATTGAAGTCGATAATACATTGATGTATCGTTTTATCCGTCTTTAATAGCAATATAAAGCGCCCTAAAACTACAATTTTATTAAATAATAGCTCTTTAAAAATAAATAAATGTTGTAATAATAAAGTGAGACTCTTATTTAAAATGAAAGAAATAAAAATTCTATGATTAAAATAATAAAGGCATAGTATTGAAAAGTAATTAGGTACTTCTGAAAGTAACAACAACCCTATTCTAATTCCCTTAATGCTGGTTTACGAGTATGTACAAACGGCAGTTAGGCACTCCGTAATCAGGTAAACTGCTATTTAGCGACGTCCCACTATTAAAGTCGGTAATAAATTGATTTATCGCTCTATTCGTCTTTAATGACAATATAAAGCGCCCTAAAACTGCAATTTATTTACCGACCGCTGTGCCCGGATACCGGCACGGACGAAGAAATAAAAATAAATAAGAAGCCAGCAGGCCTCGGCTGACCGCCATGTTTTCTTGGCAATTTCCGTCCTGCGAGATAGGAGTCAGGAACACGTGAAATCAGAAGTTAACCCTCTACTATATGCATGTGAGACGACAGTCTGATTTACTGGCTTAATCGAACCGGGGTGAGCTTTATTATACGATTCTCAGGGGTCCGAAAGCCGGTCATCTCGTGATCATGGATTACTGGTACATGCTCGCCAATTGTAAAGGACGAGTTAGGACGGTTTGATTTATATGTCAGAATGATTAGTGGTATCGCGGATTGTGATGACGGAGGGTTGGGTACTGTCGGTTGTTAGTGATGTATCTTTAGGGATTGCTGATGTTATCAATGATTAATAGGATTATTGGATTAGTCTTTAACTAACCCTTGCCATGGTAATGCGATAAGGCCGCACGTTGTATATTTTTTTGTATTAAGTTTCTTTTGTTCCTGTATATTCTGGTGTACAATAAGTAGTATATTTAAATTAAAAAAAATGTTTCAAGATGCGCTAATAATATGAACTATTTAAGATTGTTTGAAATAAAGATTAATAATTATTTTTTAAATTAATTGATAATAATGTCGGTGAGCTTTACATGGTTGAATTTTATTTTCTCACAGTAACGCGCGTCTTTCCTCAAGTGATACTTTAATTTTCTAAAAATGTTTACCGTCGTTCATCACTCTTACAAGAAGCTCAAACATACCCTTTCACGGCTAACAAGATTGTTTACTTTGTTTTCGTAGCTTTTTAGTTCACTCTTCAATCAAACTTCTTTAAAAATATTGAACAACAAAAAAATGAGCAGAATTCCATTGAAAACTCGTTTGATTTTTAACTGGCCATTTTTCTAGTTTACCTACCAACCAATGCCTACAAAACACATTAATTACATCGATACAATGAAAAATAAGCTGGAAAACAAAACAAAAAATTGCCTACAACAACATTCATCTTCACCAGCATAGAAAAGCCGCTTGGCAACAGAATTATTTTTATTTGTAGAAACTGCCCCAGTCGAGCTATATCACCAAGGTTTACTGCTTATCAAAGTTTTCTAATTGTTTACATGCAGACTTTAATTCATATCGCACAAACTTTAGTCAGCAAAAATATTATTCCATAATAGTTTTTATGTTCACCAAATATCATTTCCAAATGAACACGCTAGCACACTACAGACAAAGACATTCTACCTACCAGCAATATTGCCATTGTTTGTAAGAATCTCCAAAACAAATAGGGTTCCGTCACAATCTTACCTTGCCATTACTGTGGAATGACAGAACCCTGTTATTAAGACCACTTAATTCCTTCTTATTGTTATTATTTCCATCTCCCTTGGTAACGTTTACCTGAAATAGTACTTCACTAAATCTTCTGGGTAAGAGGTAGGGTTGCCACTGGATCGATGGGAAAAAGAATTGTCCGTCAGATATTCTCACAAATTATAATAAACTAGCTGTTGCCCGCGACTTCGTCTGCGTAGCATTAGTACTTCGAACACCATTTTCTTTATATCATACAATCATATTGTATTGTATTCGTCGCCTTTCTTAAAAAATAAATGATTAGTTCACCACACAAATTTCCACCCTACTTTCCATTCCCTTAGGGATGATTGCCGGGATAAAAACTATCTTAAGTCCTTCCCAGAGCCTCAAATTATCTACATGCCCGATGCATGTAGATAATTTGATTTGTAGCTGTTTAAACGTGAAAAGGTAACAGACAGACAGAGTTACTTTCGCATTTATAATATTAGTTGGGATTGTGTATTGTTTCAGCCATGTAGTTTTCATTTCATGTCGAATCTACATCAATGAATATAATTAACGGAGTTTACTTAATGACACTGAGCTTCTAGAAAAAAATACATTATGTCAGCAATAACGATTGTTGAAAAGTTAAAGTGTATTGACATTTTTGAATAACGACAATCGCTATCGCAGACCGAATGCCAGTATTTCTAGAGGTCCTTAATATAAGTCTTTCTTTTTTCTATATTGAGCAGTATGTACGTTCAAAATAAAAAAAAGATACCTTCTAAAGAGTAACTACTGGTTATTTAATATAAAACGTGTCTCAAGTGTATATTTAAAACATAGTTTCACGTTACATTACCGGTATCTGTTATCTACAAAACATATTCAATTAAAAACAGGAGGTCGAACCGACCCTCTTCAATGTACACTAGCAATTTCTTACAACAACGACTCCGGGTTAAGTCACCCATTTACTTTAGCTGCCTCTAATAAGTAACACAAAAAGATAAATCGGTACCACCCTCCATATTTTTGTTCCTTTTTAAGAAATTTGAGACGAGATTAGTTTTATATTTTCATTCTTGGAATCTGATTTTGTATTTTGATATTAAAGTGTATGTCTCGATGATCTAGTATTTGTACGCGCTACTGCTGACCATTGGGATTAAGATTTGATCCCCAAGCCAGTTAAACTATTAGTGGATTCACAAGTTCTTTTTTTATGGTATGCTTGCGCTTAACCACTATCTCACCTGATGGTAAGCGATGATGTGGTATATGATGAAGCACGCTTGAGAAGAAGAAACTTATTCACTCTTGACTTAAAGATGCCTAGGCTGAAGCTATCAGAAAATAGTAGGTTTATACTTGGGCATTTCTCTGTAAGCTCCGTCAAAATGGTGATAATACTACAAGTTCACGGATTCACTTCACAGTATGGCAATAACTCTTCAGACCCCTGCTCTATTATCATTATCATTTAGTTGTATTAAGGGACGTAGATTTGTATACTCAAACGCAATAAAACTATTCTTAAATCAAATCCTACAGCTCCCGCAGTTCCCTTAATCACATAACAGAGCAGGCTTCTATTAAATATCATATTACTAGCAGCCCTACTAATAGCCCCCGTCTACAAATATCGTACCAAACGCGGTTATAATTAACTAAGACTATGAATTCCCCAGCACACTGTCCTACAACTTCGCACAAGTATGAGCCTGGCATATTACATAAGATTAATCCCGGTATACAGCCTACCTTGTACTCATTCAGGTATTATTTATGAGACAACCCTGAGACTTGAGAATCGTTTTGGTTACTTTTGTAGGACTAAAATCCTTTGAGATGTTAATACCTTATGGTTGGTGTACGGGAATATGAATGCGATTTAAAACGAATTAAGGAAGAGGATAAACGAGGCTAAAGTCAAGATTCATTGAAACAAAAGAAATTAAAACTAAAAGGGAACAACTCGTTTTTCATTCAATATTATGCAAAACGATTGTATGAATTCAGGACGGGTCTAGACAATACGAACGACAATAATGACATTCGTTTATAGACCAATATGTAACGGGGTAATAAAATATTCGTCGTGAGATTCTTATTGTAGGCCTACAAGGCATTTTACCAGACAGTGCTCAGCCTCAAAATCCACTCCATAGTCAGTCTGACGTAGGTTAAGGCAAGTCTCTAACTAAGCATGTACGGGCTTAGTATCTGTCCATGTTCGTCCGCCAAATTTCTGTGTGTGTATTTCTGTGTTAGTCTACGCTTACATCTCAACATATTCTCCTCTCAAAGCAAAATGTAGGTAAAATCACTACGATGTACAACAGTTTCCTAACTGTACTACGTAATATTCAATCTTGTATAATCCCGCCCAAGTTTCAGTGTTACGGACCATCGCCTTTGTTTCTCTCCAACGTCTATTTGACTTGTGGCTTTAACATCTGTTCCCCTGAAGCCTTGCTCAAGAAATGTTAATGCACTTTCACGTGGAATCTTCCCTCTTTTGCTGCTATTAAGCTTTTTGCATTTAAAAAGAAATTATTGTGCATAATCTGTGTTGGACGGAGACTAACATAGTGTTTAATTTGTATTTGTAGTAGCTTTTTGTTCTGGACATTATAGCTTTGCAAAGAAAAGCGTAGTTTTAGTTTCAATTAGTTATTTTTGCGGAGAACTTGCTTCTCACATTTATTAGAACAGTACTGTTTAATTTGTCTGTTTGCTGCAGTATTGAAAAAAAGGCACCCAAAACAGCTTTTGTATTTTAATGGCAATTGTGCAGTGCTTTTCATTTGAGCATAAATTTTACTTGAGTATATGCTGAGTTATTGTTTCAAGGTTCTTTTAAAAATTCAGCGATATTTGGCACAAGCGATCCAATCAGTGCGGTGAACTCTTTGGCAGTATGCCCGTTTACAACTTTACAGAAATATGTTTTTTTTACCATTTGATACTTTTTAATGGTATAAGATTTGATATGTCTTTGATTCTTTATCGGTGTGACAGGTTTCCAAAACAGACCGACAATTGGCGGGCCTCTGTCATTTGTTATATCTGTATCTGGTAATATAAATTGACATTGATAATCTTCTATCATATACCGTGTAGATATTTCCTTTGACACTTCAGTTATCACAGTAATCTTGTTCGCATTTCCCACGTCATTATGGAAACACATTTAAATAGGTTACTTGTTAAATATCGTTGTACATAAAAACTAAAACAGTGTGAGAATAAAACAAGAAGTGACAGAGTGATTTGTACAGCGGAAAGTGTTGTTCCGGCATTTGAATGTAAAGGAAGCGATTCGTAGCGCGTCAGTCGTGTTTGGTTTCAACTTCTGCGCGCTCGACACTATCCGACGGGAATGCTAATACGTTTCCTTAAGGTGGAAACATTTAGAGTTCTAGCGATTTGTTAGGAGCTCCTAAAATTTGTATGATTGAGGATTTGTAATGAGATTTTGTATTTACCGTAGTAAAAAGCTGTTTTGCGGTTTCTGTAGGTACTAAACACATTTACGCGTTATTTATTCGATCCATGTTTACATGATCGAATAAATAACGAAATGAAGATATGGCAACTATCAAAATAAAAACTACACAATCATTTGCTAGCTTTACCCAAAAATGTTGTCAAAGAACCGTTCCAATGTTATTTCAATCCATATTAAAAACGAAATAAAAATCGCTTACAGTCAAACTCCAGCCTAATTGGGTTAAGTAAACGTTAACCGCTTGCCACCAGAAGACGTCAGATAACGTCAAAGGAGTTTTTATTGTTCGCGACGGAAAAGGTTGAGTGAATGCAGAGCCTGTCACCATCAGCCGTGCCAGGAACAAAGAGGTTCACAAACTGTGCCGATTAGGGCACTGTACCCAACTCTCACACGCTCAAACAATAATTTACGGCAGAACAAACTAAGTTCAGCTTTGCATGTCGTATAAAGTACGATTTTATCGCTTTTATTTACACAACAACTGTATTTGGTGGGCGGGCCCAGGTGTAAAAGGGATTTAAAGTTCATTCACAGTTAGAAGGCGGGGCCACCACTCATATATCTTAGAAAGCGCTCTGATAATGCTCCTATAACAATGTGCCCCCAAGGAGACGCTCCTTGGCTTTAATATCTGAAGAAGTAATCAAACTTTTTGTTTCCACACCTTTTGTAATTAGAAATAATATTCTCGTTAATGGGTATTCTGTGTTTTCATTTACGGACGTTGAAACTTTAGTACTCTGTTTTTAGTTAAGAAAAATACGTCTAATTACCCGTTTCGTACAAAATTAACAACTTAAGTGAAATATTTAGTCTACAAGATGTTTTGTCTTAAAATAGAGCTCGGTGACAATTGCCTTTACTTAACGAAGTTTTATTTTTACGACGCCATTACGAGTAAAATGTAAGCAAACGGTACGTGACGAAATTGAAACAGCCGGTCTTACTTACAGAGCCGTGGCTTTTGCATAATTAGATGCTGTGTTTGTGTAACAATGCAGAAGGTATTTTAGCGCTTACGTTTCCTTTTTGAGATAAACAGCAACCACCGCAGTTTTTCTAGAATTGGAAAAAGTGTATAAACTTTTTGTACCAATTTGTTTACAGTTTTGCTACGTCTTAGCAAAAGCGTAGCGTGCTACAAGTTTCTGTAGCAAATAGATAAAGTGCTCTGTCGACATACATTTGCTTTGTTCCGTCAAATTTTCTACTGAGCAATGAACTAATATCGATCGATGGACATAAAAATGTGTTTTTTCAGCGACTGACACAAATGAGGTGTAATACAATTCAATTCATTTTATTAGTTCTTAACCTACGATTAGTCTTTACGAAAAAATGGCAATATTGGAAGTGTTTACGTAAATTCTTCAAACAAGAAAAAAAAAAACAAAATATATTTTATACTTTAAATTCAACATGGCATATAAATTAATATATTTTTAAACTGTCCAGACTTATGAACACATAATTTTGGTTCCGCATTTTCATTAGTGGTTTAATTAAATTTGCTCTTTCCTTGGTGATTTCTTATTGCCTTGCGCTTTAAAGTTTTATTATTTAATCTAGCATTTTTTTGAAAAATGACCATCTCATGTATTTTTTAAATGCATTTCCATAAGAGGCAAAGTAAAAATTAATTAAGTCTTATGTAAATGATTGCACTTTCATGTATATACGTTAATTTAAATGTGAATCCATAAAGAAATAAAAATATTTGTAAATAGAATTGTCTTCCTTACATCAGAAATTGGTAAAGGGTGACTTTGAGACTCAATTGTGTTATCTTTACGGCACTTAGTTTTTTCTTTCATACAAACCTTGTCCTGATAATTACAAACACAACAAAAGTAAAATTAGCCAAATAGGTAGAGTTGTTCTGAAGTTATGCGCCAATTGATTGTATAGATGTGAAAGTTTGCATTTTTGTGTTTTAATCACTCAAAAACGGCTGAACGGATTTGGATGATTTTACTCACAGACAATTCATAACCTGGCATAACAAATTTTCATCTCTTCTTTAATTTAGAGATAATAAAACACTTTTCAGTAGTGTATTATTGGGCATTCTAACAAATTTCATGGCAACTGGTTAAACGGTTATAGTAATAATGAGTCAATTATTTTATTACACTGACATTTATAACTCATTGTCGCTAACTCGAACAAATGTACGAACAACATCACCATGGCTGTCCTTCATTATAAGATAGTGAACGTTTTCTAAATGAGATTTCACCAAATCTTGCATCTGTCGCTGGAAGAAATCTTCTGTGTGGTTTGTATAGTTGCCCTGGTGTTTTGATGAATCGTTATCTGTATTTTTCTGATCATTTTGCAAAGCTCGAAAAAATATAATCTTGCCGCTTGAATTCTTGATTATAAGTTTACAAATGTCTTTTAAATCAGATTTCACTGTGGCATGCATTGTAGTTAACTTAGTTATTTGTATTATGTTTCGTGATACAAAATTCAACCTTCTCACTACAATAGTAAGAATCGAATGTAGCGCTAAATTACTGCAAACAATTATTTATATGTTCTCCACCCACAAACTTTGTAGATAAATTTATGTTATTGGACATTCTAGAAAACTTTTTGTTTCATTCGTAACCAAACGAGTTTTAAAAAGTGGAGCAGCGTCCAAACCACAAACGTTGTGGAATAGACGTCGAACCAGTATTTTACTGCATTACTGCCCTATGTAAGATTTCATTTATATTATTGGGTATTGTATTCCACCGAAAGCGCCGAAGGCGAACAAAGTGAGCCGTAGGAAGCGATAGGTGGAATAGAATGCCCAATAATACACTACTCTTTTCATGCGGGTGAAGCCGCGGGTAGAAACTAAATCATAAAAATTTCCACAAGTTGTAATCACTATAAAATAGCTGTATACAGAAACGTCCAAAACAATTTTCATTCCGCCATTTGATTCAATAACCGTCTTACTCGCTCCACCGTAGGTACAGTCACAGTCAGTGGCTATAGCCCGATTGTGCTGACGGTGCAGTGTCATTAAGCTAACAATGGCACACGGAGCTATAAATCATGGCTTTGTGTGTAACCATCGGAGGCTTGTTTGCCGTCGCACATACGGGTATTTGATACAAAAAACTGGCCAAAACCTTTTTTTTGGTAATTTTGGGTCAATTGTGCCTCCTAGTTATTTTTCATATTAATTTTAGTATAACCCAATCATTTCTATACCCTTTTCTCCAAAGGGACTTACGTGTGAAATAAAATCGAAATAAAATAAAACATTATTTTCTATTTCAAGCATTATGGTGATTTATTTGTACAATAACTAATAAAAAAAGCATTTAAAAATACACAATGATTTAAAAATAACGCTTACTTTTTACATAACCTTACAAAATACATAAATGAAAAGCTATGTACAAACTGTAACTGTTTTTTTTTCGAAAAAAACCTATTTTTGTTCAGAGGCTATAATTCATAGGGGCGGAAAGAGGCGGAAGGTAAATAACGTTGATATGAAATCTAGAAGGTTCAAAGAACACGATTATGTATAAACTTTAGCTTAACTATGTTTATCTGATACTTAATTTGACGAAGGAAACCTATTTTACGTGTTTTTTTTTGCATAAAAATACTCATGACTTTATGGTACAATTAAAGAATGAAAAAGTGATCCTAACAGTAGCACAATAGATTCAAAATAAAGTTCATACCTGTGCCTGAAGATTCCATGATGGTTTTTGGGGTTTGCACTAAACACAACAGTATGATTAGTCTTAAACAGCAATTGAAATTTGCGAGCGCCGAGAAAACAAACGTGTCACTAGCACAACAGATGAGTTCCGACTGACGTTGAGGGCGCATGGAGCGCTCTAGCCCCTTCTGGGTACCGGTTTCTTAATGAATAGAGTGTCCCATTGTTAAAACATAACAAAGGATAGCTGCGCGGTTACTATTGTAAAAATGACTTTTGGCCAGTTTTTTGTATCAAATACCCGTATGTGCGTCGCCTCATTATGGCCTGCCACGATTATGACATATCACTGGCTGTTTCCTCATACCACTGCTGTACGCGAGTGCACGTAAATGGTAGGTGTGATTGTTTGTTATGGTAAGGTAATACATAATTTATTACATACCGTACTTTTGACAGCTGAAAAGGGGTTTTACTGAACATGGGCAAACATCTGGGGACAACGGTGATGTAATGTTATGTTTCATTATATTCAAGATAAAAATGCTTGGAAACATGGTGGTCCTGCTCCATAGGGCAATCTTTAGTGTAGACAAAAACACACTGGTTAATTCGTATTATATTGATAATTATAGTAACGCTTTATTTTTTTCTTCTCTTTTTGTTTAAAAAAATTGACTCGCACACTGTTCCATCGTTGTTTAATTAGGTAATTTACCTATGTTTGCAATATTTGTAAGTATGTGGGAACCATGTTCCTATCTACCAAGTGAAGGAATTTACCATTTAGTGCTTGTAATACTTTGTAACTATATGTAGTAAGTATAGTAGTTCTGGGTGCATCGTTCTCACGTTATTAATTTATTAATGTTTGTACCTATGTAAATATTGTAAAAACTTATTTTTTTAAAGAGTATGTATGGAGTTTCTTGTGCGTTCTTCTCCATATCAAGCTACTTTTCCGATTGCACGGTAGAATCAATTTTTATTACTTATAAATAATTGTTAACGTCCAAAAGTGCCGCTTAATGGCCTAGTTGAAATAAATACATTTGACTTTGACATTGCGATTGTTTCATCAAAACAACTGCCGGTAATCTTTTATATTTAAGGGTATCGTTGAATTTAAAATTTTATAACTATACATTGGTAAATTAAAACCTGTCTGCAAGTAGATTGAGAATTAAACAATACGTGGAGAAGAATATGTATCTAAGAAAGTAATATTTAAAAAAATATTCACTAAAAATATTTTATTATACAAGCCATTTCGTAAACCCTTTCATTTGAAACCCATATCATGGCACTGCACAAAAAATAACTGGTCCGCCATCTTAGGCCTTCCGCCATTTTGGATTTAGAATGACGTCACTTAGCTAACTATGCACTTTCATCCAAACTAAACGTGTATGCAAAATTTTATCTTAATCGGTGGAGGATAACTGCTTTAAAATTCAGTTGCAAGATTTTACCCGAACACACTTACTTATATACATACATTACAAGATAAATAAAAGCTTGTAAAAAAGACATAAGAAGTCTTGTTCATTTAACATTGCTAGTGATAAGTAAATACATAACAGACTTTTGCTGTCATCAGTTTTATGCTGTTCCTTTAGAATTGGCCAGAACCATAAACTTTACCAAATCCCATGCGGTATACGCAGCTTAAATGGTATTTATACTCCGTTTGTTGCTTCCATAAAGCTATAGCTCGCACCATTCCAATACAAATACCCACATAACAGTAGGCAATTTATATGGAAACAGGGTTACCAAACCATACGAAAACAAAAAAAAAGTAAGCAAAATCTCATAAAGCAACTAATTTCAACGCCTGTTAGCAAAGCCACGAACACTTTGGTTCTGTGCAAATATTTGAGCGAACAAAATAAAAGCTTATAAAGTAACTTAACAAAGGAATAAATACTTATTTATAATAGCGTTATTTAACGCTGTCATTAACAGGCAATCAATTTTCATTTTGACCGTGGTCTTCCCCGACAACAATTGCCTTCTCTGTCCTATTTTTCCTCTGTAATTGAAAAGGCCTTTTTATTTCGCAATGAATTTTGTTCAATATTATATTATGCTGGCTCAGCTACAGCCTGGAACTCAGTGCCAAATCTGACAGCGGATCGGCCTCTGTCTTTTTCACGTCAAATTTGAGCACCCAATAAGCTGAAATTTCGGCAAAACCAGTTAGGACTTACATACGTCAATCTTAATTTGTTAAATATGAAACGGAATGTTCTTTTTTGTATACTTTTTGTTCTTCTAAACGAATATCGTGGGACATTTTGAATAATATATAAGAGAACTAAAATATGAAATTGTATCTCTGAAATATATTGAAAATACGTAAAGGAATTGCCTCCAACAGATTAAAATGTGTATATAGTAGAAACGTAATTTTAAAGATTATCTCTCCTGATACTCAAAATATGAAGAGCTGTGTATAATATAAAATTATTTTGTATCAAATATGTTACTGTCATTTTTATAAAAAGCAACTAAGAAAAGTTTCAAAACGATACAAAAAGTGTAAAACACTAGAATACTACAAGATCTAGTCATGGTTTCGTGAATTTAAGACAGAATTACTTATCTTCTAACAGCAGAGGTTCCAAAGGAATAACTACTCTTTAAACATCCATTTTTCTAAATGCCACCGACTTGCCTCCCCAGCGATTTAATTTTTCTTTTGCAACATTACCAAGTCATATTACAGGCTTTGTTTTATCATACTCACAACTGCAGATGAAGCCTTATTCACAGATTTTTTACTCTTTCGTATCTGAACTAAAGGAAAATATTTGAAACATTTGCTCAAGCAAAATGTAAAAAATAGATTTTAATCTGCTTTTCAGACAAGCGAATACATTTCAGTTACGAATAAAATAACAAGTTTCAATTCGGCCACATGTTTGTTCAGTGATACAAATTAAATTAACGTTTTAAACAATAAACTACCACATAAATCTCGAACACTTTAGTCTAGGATCTATTATATATTCAGAGAGCATTAAATAGACTAGGCGCCTTCTGCGATCTACCTATCCCTTGATTTATTATTTTCATTCCAACTGAAATAACCGCTCGTTGCCTTTTCTTTTCAACGAACTAAATGGAGGTAACGAGCATCTTGCTTTAATAATGAAAAACTCAGAGGAAAACGGGGAAAAATTAAAGACTGCATACAGAATAGCGAGTGGAATTGATAAGTCAAAATTTTTCATCTGCAGGAGAATTGCTTGAGGTGAAATAGCGGATATTCGTTGACCTGCGCGCCGCGCCACGCAACGAATAAAAACGGCCACCGCGAGTTATTTCCATTTCAATTTGCCGCGCATTCGACGCCATCTTTATCTTAATTCAAACTTAAATAAAAAAAGACTGTCTGATGTGCCGTTATCTTGTTTTTTTCTTCTTCTTTTAAAGTTTTTGTGCCAGTTATGGAAGGGTTTCTTGATTTAATTATCTTTAGGAAAATTTTAGGATGCTAAATAGGCTATGAAGCATTGAAGGCAATTCCGAGTTTTCTGTAGATAAATAAAATAAAACAAAGAATGAAGATGTAACATAATTTTATTGTAGTGTTTTGAATCATGTACTCTTTGAATCATGTAATCTGTTTTATATCGCGATATTTTATATTTCTATCGTACTAATAGGGATTGAACGACCTTACCACACTTTTTTATAACTATTTAGCGCGAAAATTAAGATTTTGTCAGAAAATCATAACTAGTGCCAATCGGAAACACCTATAAGGTGGACACTAGTCATAGATTTATATAAATTAAATTAAAAGTAATCAGACTGTTAATTAGAAAAGAATTTAAATAAAAAGTAAAATACACGTCACATCCGTATATACCGTACAAAATAAGGGTGAAGAAAGAATACAGCTGGCATTAATTACCTCTCAAGATAACGGTACCATGATAAAACAAAACAAAAATAAAAACCAAAAGATATTATCTCAAGATCGTGCTGAAAACGGCTTTATTTTTCTTAAAAAACCTAATGATCATAAATCTCTTAAAAGGTATTATGTCTATCGCAGCGTTCTGACTGTGAGTAATAAGATTAGCAGAATATTCTAGATACAGAGCAGTGTGAACGATATACATTTTGATGTAAAGAATTGAAACGGAGCACCATTTGAATAAAACCTAAAGCAAATATGAAAAGAAAATAGAATCTTTCGCGATGCCGTCTGCTTCTTATAGTTTGTATTATAAGACAATGCGTTTCAATGTTTCGTATATTTGCTTGGCTTTTGTTTGATTTGCAAGCTTCTTTATTTGCTGGTTCAATCTTATGAAAACTAACTAAAAAAAAACTAAAAAACTAACTAACTAAAAAAGGTAGGTAAACTTTCCTCCCGTCTTGTATTGCAAATATGAAAATATTATGAATGTATTTTGTCAAATGTATGCTTTTCTTATGAGACATCTACGTTAAACAATAGTAACTTGTATTAAGTAATATAACTTTTTTATCTAATAAAATACTTAGTGTATTTTTTGTTCCTCTTCTTTCTTATTTATGCCTAGGAGTTGCTATTTTAACTTTTGACATAGTATACTAATTTACAAACATTACATATTGTGGTCTTTTCTTCGCGATATCATGATAAGATTTTGTACATATTTCAACCCTAAACAAGTTGATGGCAAGTGAAACTGTACCTTTTAAAAAAAAACGCGAAATAGTGAAACAATTCAATACTTCGCTTTGGTAATCCAATGACGTCAAAATTCGTAAAGCGAGCATACAAAATGCGAAGCGGCTGTGCTAAACCAGAGCTTGTTAGCTAACAATGATGCAGCGTTGGATTGCCAGTCTCCTAAAATTTGGTAACACAAGTACCCGCATTGAGGCACGGTAGGCTGCGATGGCAGCAATTTTGTTAATTTACGTATCATATTTACTACTAACAAGCTGAAATATTTTTTTAACTAATAATTAAACTGAATTATTAAAAAGAAAGGTCAATAATTTGACCTTGAAACTGCATTATAACTACACGATAAATGAAATGTCAGATTTATTTAAAAAAAAATCCTATCTGTCACCTGGAAGGCGACAGTGGAAAAAGACTTTACAGGCACTCACCTTGACGACGAAGAAGAAGATTCACTTTATGTTACACTAGCGTCTGTCAGCGGCTGTTTTATCATCCCAAGATAACATTATACGGAATACTCTTTTATTATTTAGTAATAAACATACATCCATCCATTCATCCAAACTTCCGCATTTATAATATAAGTTGATCAGTCAATCCTGAAAAAGCTGAAAAGCTGCACAGTATTGTTTCAGCAACATGTTTCTATAATGCAGGTAACATGTTTCTGTGTTGCAGACAACATAAGTGAGGTGTGAGAATAATAATCTGAGCTACTGTTTTTTAACTAGATTGTTAAGCTTAAAATTGAGACTTAAAATTAATTATTCGAACCGTTACAGGCATAGTCTTATCGCCAGGTATACCCTCCTCCATTCATAATATATACAAAAACAAATTGAAACTTTTCAACTTCAACTTCAATATCTTTATTGTGGATCAGAGGTAGGCTCATAATCAGCTATGTCCCACCCTTTGGGCTTACAATAGTTACATATAAAATAATTTTAATTTACATTATTGTAATAAATTATTCAGATTTCACATGAAATACAAAAAATATGAAAATAAAACGGAACGAATATAGGTAGTTACACATCAGTAGGCCATTGAACGCATCATGACTGAGGGGGACTGTATTGGAGCAGTAATTTGTCTGATAGTAAGTCTTATAAAAAGTAGTAGCACTTAACTCACACTAACAGATCATGCAGTATTTGTTTTTTCATTGCCGTTATTATTCTAATAGGTCCCGGCATATTATTAAAGATGTGTACAAAATATACTTTCCTGCATTAAATGAGTCTTGCTAGCTACTGTGCGCAATTTGTCCTGACCCCGTATACGCGTGTAGTAAATACATACAATTATACAATTAATTATGCATGCCAATATTATTTTTGACAAATATTGTGGCCTCAAAAATATATGTCGCAGGGAAATGAGGATACCAGGAATTTCACGAAATCCCTTGGGATACCACAAAATAACTTAAGATGTCGAATATTCCTGTTTATCACGTCTTCTTACTAAAAATGTTTAGTGATATGACAAAATCCTAATATCAGGTCCGTGTTATGTCGTTTTACTAAACTAAATCTAGTATAATGTGAAAAAAAACGGATATTAGAGGGTAACATTCGAGCAGATACAATTTATAAATAGTTTGGAGATCTCACGAAATCACAGCCATCGTCACAGCCAAAGAAGATGTAATAATCTAGAATTTTCGACATCTTCCATAATTTTGTGGTTTCGCTAGGGATTTTGTGCTATCCCTGGTATCCTCATTTCCCTGCAACATATAGACACATGGCCGTGTTAATACGTTCATCTTTGTAAAAAATGGCTTACAGGAATTAATTTAATAAGTTAAATATTATTATAGCCCTGATGAAACGTTTTTGAGCAATGGAAGCACGCTCCTTGTCTGTACTGTTGTCCCAGAATACTTCACCGTATCTGAGGATAGAGCTAACTTAACCGTGGTAAGCTAAAGCTTTCAAAACATAACTCCTGTATTCTCCGAAGGGTTTAGCACCTATAGTAAAAGCTTTCATACCCAAAACATCCTAACAAGATATAATTCAATAACGCTCTACTTAATTCCACCACCTACCAAAATTATAACAAGCCAACGGTATAACAACGTCACAAGATGTCGAATTTTAATGAACGCATACATTTCCTCTATAATAACCCGTGGCGGAGTAATCAACAGGAATTGAGCGGCGTCGGGTCTAATCCGATGACGTCACTAATTTGAATATTAGTTAGCCAGACGCATGATCACAATGAACACTGATCGGTTTACGGGTTCGAGTTTATGTTGACGTTTACGAGCCAACTTCGACTATGTTTCGGTTTGGTATTTCGATTAAAGGGTTATGTACAAGCCTGTACATGCGTGTTTGCTTGTATAGTTTGTTTTAATGGCTATTCGATTGTCCCATTTTATCGAAATTAATTTATTGCCTAATAGGGAACCGGCCGTTATAAAGACTCAAACTAAATGTATTGTGACCAGCCTATAGCCTGTATTGAATGGATTGTGTACTAAAATAACGAAATACTTATGTACTTACACTCTTTGCTTTTATAATCAGCGATCAGAAGTTTTTTATAATGTTGTAGATTAAACCGTCATTTATATCCTCAGTCCACGGTACAGAGAAATTAACCAGGCATATCCTAGCACCCATACTGATTAATTTTGATGTGCCGGGCTTCTACGAGGCTATTGATGCTTGGAGACTGCTTGCCCGAATTGTAATCCCCATGCCTACCCATCGTCTTAGAGATAGTGGAATGAGCCGCTGTGCAGAGTAGTTCAGGAGCATCAAATTGCCACTTCTGCCACTCCTGCCGAGCGCGCTCGCCTGCTGGCTGTGGGTGAGTGGGAATCGGGTCTCTGGCTTCACGCACTAGGTTTGACGACACTACTTTCCGCCTCACTGCTTTCCTACGTCTTGGCGTTCCCTGTTGTACTCCTCATCGTCACCACTGTGGCGAAGTTGTCAACAGCCTCGGTCACCACGGTCTCTCATACAGCCGAAGTGCGGGTCGCATAGCGCGGCACGGAAACTTAAATGACATCATCCGACGTGCTCTCGTCACTGTCGGCGTTCCAACCGTATTAGAACACCGTAGCCTGTCACGCGACAAGTCAAAAGACTGGACGGGATGTCTATGTTCCATGGAAGATAGGTAGGCCTTTAGTGTGTGACGATACTTGTGTCGATACTCTTGCGCTATCCCATCTTCCTAGCTCTCCGTGCTGCCACTGCGGCTGCATATATAATATATTAAGTATTTTATACACTTTTATCTATGTAAATAAAACTCATCTACAACAAAATCTTAAATTACAAAAGCGAACAAAGCACAGCGTAAATGAAAGTTGGTGTCTACCAAAGATGAAAATTTTATGCCCTATCTAGGTATGAAAGTTTATGTTGCAATTCGTATTTTTTTGCCGATGTGAAACCCCATTTCGCTTGCTAACTGTATAAACACCTGCAAGCAAAGAAAGAAACTATTCGAAAACTTACTTACTCCCAAATTAATCGTTTCAATCCAATATTTCATTCTAATCTTCAACTATGCTTTACAAAGGGTTATAACTTAAGTACCTATTAGATAAAGAAAATGGCTACATACATAAGCTATAGAGCAAGAAAGCAGTAAGTTACAAATAATGTGTTATTAGTATAAGTTATTTACGAGAACGTCCATTTTAATGGCTTCGTCCTATCTATGTATTGAACATTAAGCCTTAACTTATTCGCTGGTATATATTTGAAGATAAAAATGAAGCAGATTTATGTTTTTCAGGCGGTAAATGGCAGTGATTTGGATTGATTTTCGATTTAGTTGATTTCAGGTTTAAAACGCTGGCAATTCTTAAAGATACAATAAATATATACATGGTACTTATAAGGTCATATTTTACAGCTATTTGCTGTTTTTCTATCTTGTATTTTATTTTATTATATTAATTTTTAACAGTTGTGCCCTAAGGTATTTCATAATCTTTTACAGCCATAGTAATGCCATAGCCATGTTATTCAATTTTCTGACCAATCTGTTGTGTTAATCCTTCAGTTAGAACCCCTTAGATGTTCAGTTAACTTCAAAATAGTATGTAGCTTTAAAGTTGTGCCATTAAACTTGAAACTGTTCGGACGTTAACTCTAAAGCACACAATGAGTAAAATTGCTCCGATTCAGTTCTTCCTTTGAAACTGAAGAGGTGAGAGAGGGAAGCGAATTTCACTTTGTAACTTGGTTGCATGGTTACTTTGTCGACTACACAAAGTAGAGCACAATTTACGTTCAACGGACTGCTCAAGATCTGGGGCGGCAGAGACTTTTTGACTACCTCTGTCTTTCTCTTTGAGGGAAAGTTCTAAGTGAAATAAATTGCTTTAAAAATATGCAGCTAGTTCATCTAGAAGGTTTTCATTTCCAAAAGTAAGACAGCAGAAATTGTGATTATTTAATTTTTAAACAGTTTCACAACATCAACATCATTTCAACCGAAATATGTCCACTGCTAGACATGGGCCTCCCTCAGAAGTCGCCACATCGACCCCTTCTCGCCAATCACAAATTTCAACTTTCTAGCTATCACGATTCATGGGATACAGCCTGGTGACAGACAGAAAGTCAGAAGACAGTTGAGTCTTAGTAATAGGGTCCCATTTTTACACTTTGGGTACGGAACCCTAAAAACCAGTCAAATGCTACTCATCGGACTACAAACTGCTACATTCACCAAAATAATTAATTAGGTATCATTACTGAAGGTCATAAACTTCCCTCCGCGCGCTCGCATTGGTTAGCGGTGATCTGTTTGCTCCCTGTGTTAATTGCAATTGTCGTGTTCCGAAATTTATTTCCGGCTTGTGATTTGCTGTCAATTGTGTATCATTGTGATAAGTGCTGGTATCGTAAGTTTTTAAACGTGTTTACGTCCGTTATTTAGTTGCAATTAGTTAATTTTGTCAGCTATCGGTGAGTACATTTACTTTTCTTGACGTGTGGGTATATCGAAATAATTGTATCGTCCGTTAATCTTTCACTTTTTACTTTCTAATACGCTTATTAGTTTAATTTTCAAAAGTAATTATGTTATCTAACAATGATGACCCACCTGATCGTGGTGGGGAAATATTATTCCGCCGAATAAATAAACCAAGGTCGCCGACGATCTCCGCTAATGCTAAGCGTTTATTTAGTGAAATGTCTCCTTCTTACATTTCACCCGAAGATAGATCTAAGCGAATGCAAACATCAGAGTCAATTGTAAGGTCTTCGCCAATATTAAATGTCACTAATGTAAGCAATGACGACTATTGTGATTTGGTTACTCAGGCGTCTGCGTACCTGTCTAAAATTAACGATCTTGTTAATGACCAAGGGTCCCGCATTAATGTTGCAAATAAACCCGCAATTATGGACATGACTCAGCGCATAACGGCTATTGTCTCATTGCTAGCCATAAAATCATCCGCCAAAGAGACTAAGTTGGCCAGTACGGAACGCGAATTAGAAAAAATAAAACATAATGCCGGTGTCGATATTGCCAAGTCTGATGTCAACAATGCCTCATATGCTGACAAATTAAAACTTCGTTTACCTAAAGTAGTTCCACAAGTAAATGCCCGCGCCAAACTTCCGTGTCTTGTGGCCTACCCTACTGATGAGCGTTCAACTGATTTTGCAACTTCTTCCGCGACTAAACAAGCGCTCATGAAAGCAATAGATCCTAGTGACGGCTTTCAAATTGTAGGTGTCAAGAAGGCTGCGAAGGCTGGCGTCGTGTTACGTGTCGCTAACGATTTACAAATCAAAAAGTTACAATCGGTCGATGCCATTAGGTCCGCTGGCTTGCGACTTGAAAAACCAAAAGGCCGTAAGCCTCGTATTTTAGTTAAAGACGTCCCATCCTCAATGGAGGACAGTGCCTTTTTGCATGCGTTGTACTGCCAAAACATTAAAGACGAGTTGTCATTAAAAGAATACGAATTTATTAAATCAACGAAAATCATACGTAGGCGTTCGTTAGACAACGGTCGGAAATGGATAGGCATTGAACTCGAGTCCGCGGTCCGGAAACATTTAGTCTCGACCAAGGATAAATTGTTTATTGATTGGGCGACTTGCCGTTTCATTGATGATGTCGATGTAGTACGTTGTGCACATTGTCAACAGTTCGGTCATGTTAAGAAACACTGCACTATTAAATCACCTACCTGCGCTAATTGCTCTGAGACACATGAAACCAAAGACTGTCCGCATAAAGACAATTTAAATTATATACCGTCTTGCGTGGCGTGTAAACGCTCTAAGAAACCGTCTGACCATCGATGTGGATCGGATGGGTGTGCCACTTATAAACTTAAACTCGAACAACTTATCCTCAACACCAACTACTAAAATAATGGATAGATTAACAATAGGACAATTAAATCTCCACAACGATAGGGTAGCGACTTCTGAACTTGACAAACTAATTATCGATTATAACTTAGATATCGTGCTTGTTCAAGAACAATATCAAAACGCGCGTTTACGTCACAAAGTAGTACAGTTGGATGGCAAAGCACGAGCTGGAATTTACGTGGCGCATTCTTCTAACTTCACAGTAACGTCTTTGCGTAATCTAATGACACCCCATTGTGCCGTTGCGGAGGTCTCATCGTCGATTTCATTGCTGAAATGAATCTGACTATTCATAATACCCCTGAAGCACCACCAACTTTTTGCAGCCAAATGGGCTAATCTTGTATTGACGTCACAATTTCTAGTGCAGACGTACGCTTGGATAGGTGGCGTGTCCTACCGGACGCGTCTTGTAGTGATCATCGCTTGATCGTGTACGAATTTGTTCCAGTTTTTACTCAGGGTACGTCACATGTCATTGGTAACTTTAGGTATAAATGTAAGGGTGCGAATTGGGAATTCTTTAGCTCGCTTATTCCGTCTGACGCCAAAGACTTCACTCGTGATGGGCTTTCAGCTGAAGAAAGTGCTGAAATTATGTCAGACACCTTCACTTACTGTGCTGACATTGCCATTGGTCGTGGATCTTTGACCAATATACGTAGATGTGATTGGTGGTGTGACTACCTAACTGAACAGCGTAAAAATTATCGCCGAGCGCGTAAACATCTTAACAAGCTTAAAAAACGTAAGGTTACCGGTGACCCTCTTTCCATTGCGTTAAATACGTTTAGACTTGCCAGGTCCCGCTACAGAGCATCGGTGGAAAAATCAAAGGGTAATTTATTGCGTAAAGTAGTAGAAAAATTAGATAAAGAAGGTCCGTGGTCTCCTTTATATCATGAGTTTAAAGCCAATCGATCAGTCGACCTCGCGTTTGTTCAGAATATTAAAGTAAATAATAAACACACTACCGGTATTGAGGAAACAACTGAAGTTTTGCTGAATACTCTTATACCTGATGACGTACTGGCTAATGACAACGAATACCATCAACAGATCAGAGCGTGGGCAGCTGTACCACCTGAATCACCAGCGTCAGACCTTCCATCCACTGACGAATTTATTAACGTTGTCAAGAGGTTACCACTCAACAAGTCATCAGGTGAAGATAAAATATCTAATCGGATGATTATAGAAGCGTGTAAAACAGCCGGTGATGCGATTTTAACCGTTTACAACCGTTGTATTGCGGAGGGCGTATTTCCTCGTATTTGGCGACGCGGATTTATACGAATAATCCCGAAAAGTGGCGACAAATCCCCGGACGACCCGAAGTCGTACCGGCCCATAACATTACTTCCATCTTTGGGAAAACTCCTGGAGCGCCTTATCGTTCCACGGTTGCTACCGGACGGACCAAAATTTCATAATAATCAATTCGGTTTCACTATTGGAAAATCGACTGTAGACGCGGCCCTTACTGTTAGGAAAATAGTTAATACATCTGAACATAAGTATGTAATTGGGATTTTTCTAGATATTTCTGGGGCTTTTGATAACGCATGGTGGCCAATGCTATTACTTAAAATGAAAAATCGAGGCTGCTATAGAAATATATACAATTTAGTTTACTCTTACTTTTTAAATGGTTCCGCGAAACTCAAACTCGGCCATCATTCCATGTCGAAGTCTCTCACCATGGGATGTCCTCAGGGTTCGGTTATTGGTCCACCTTTATGGAATTTAGGCTTTGATGATTTCCTCGCGATTCCGCTTCCAAGCAGCTGCTCATTAACCGGTTACGCGGACGACGGTCTTCTGCTCATTCAATCAAGTACTCGAGCTGGACTCGAGAACTTGGCTGACACTTGCCTACGATTAATATATCAGTGGGGCGATCGTAACCGCCTGACCTTTGCTCCGCATAAAACTTATCAGCTCATTTTGAAAGGTAATCTTAAATCGTGTCCTACTATTAAATTTAATAACGTTCCGGTAAAAAGGAAGCAGTCCGTGTGCTATCTTGGTCTTGTGTTAGAAAGGAATTTTGCATTTATAGATCATATTAAAATCGTCGGTGAAAAAGCAAAAAAGAACTTCTATGCCTTAACGAGAATATCTAAATCTACGTGGGGTCTGTCTTTTTTGACTTTAAAGACTATTTATGGGGCTACTTACTTGGGTTGTATCTGCTATGGGGCGCCTGTTTGGGCTGATAGGGCCACAATAGGGGCGGTACGACGTAAGTTACTTCAGAGTCAGCGTTTGGCTTTGATATTCTTATGCAAAGCATACAGGACGGTAAGTACTGAGGCCTTACCGGTAAGGCCTTGCTGGCGTACTTCCGGTCGACCTTGAAGTGCAGCGACGTGCTGCAATGTACTATTCCGCAAAAGAGACCATGGACGCGGACTTTTTAACGCGGAGTGACCGTGCCAAAATCTCTAGATTATTTAAACCACATATTGACGTCTGGGAGGAACTTTTATCCGAATGGCAATGTAGGTGGGATAATTCCATCAAGGGCCGACACCTCCACCAATTCTTTCCATCCGTTCGCGTGCGGCTGGCCAGGACGTGGCTGGAGGTGGATCACTGTGTTGCCCAATTTCTCACAGGGCATGGTAACTTTAAAAGTAAATTATTTTCCTTCAAGCTTGTTGCCTCGCCATTATGTCAGTGTTCTACATCTGACTGTGAATATATACAATCTGCACATGATATCTTATGGGAGTGTATTATTTGGCAGAATGAACGCAATACTATGTTGAATAATGTACAGGCTGTATCAGGAGCCGTTTACTATACGGACCTTGTGGAAACTAGAACAAATTTCCGTGCGTTCAAGCGCTTTTGCCATACCTATTATTGGAATCAAATATAACAGCTCACAATGTTAGGACCCATTAATATTAATGCAAATTTTTATCCGTGGTGCTTGGCAACTAGGCTTATCCCAGTTGTAAACGACCCTTTGTGCCTATTGGTCTTGTTTGTTCTGTCTCCTGCTTGATATGGAGGGAAGTGGAAATTTGTGTTTTTCTTACTCCTCCATTTTCTTTTCTGATTAATTTCGTTGCGGGATCCAAGACAGTTAAATTCATTCTCCGGGACTTCGTCGAGCTTCATTGCCTCGGCGCTTTTCTGGTGGTCGCCACTGTTGATTCTGGCTTTCAGGAGTTGCAGTGGTTTGGGAATAGTGCGGTGGGATTGAAGGTCATAAACAATGAAAGCATCGAAAATTGCTCTAACAAAAATATAAACTGGATTGAGGGAGAAAATAAACAGTTTGCCGATGGAAAACTCTTGTCTCCATACAGGGACATAGGTCGAATTCAGTTTACCAACTGCAATTAAGTAATTTTATTTTTATGTAAATACAAATTTACGGCATTAGAATTACTTCTTGCCAAACTTGATAATTCTAGGTCAACGGGAAGTACCCTATAGGTCAGGGGTTCCCAAAATGTGCGCCGCGAGTGCCGCGACGCCTCGGGGTGTCGCGGTGCAATCTCACCGGCGTCGTAAGTATGAAAGAACAGCTGTTGAAACTATGAAATATACGTGACACGAGCCTGAAGCTATTAGATAAATACAATATATTTAAATTTTACAGTAATGTATCCCAATATTATTTAAAACTTGTATAAAACGCACACTATGCAGGCAAGCATATTATAAGTTGGGGGATTTCATCACTTATAAAAATGCTTGTCTCAATGCTAGTCTTGCTCCACAACCACTAGGGCGAAAACGGGTGATATGCAGAACATTGTTGTTTTAAAGTATTGTTGGACTGTATGAATATATTTGTATTATATAGACTCAATTTCTTTTAGTCTTGTATAACTGCGCAGCACGTGTGTGAGTACTATGTACCCAACTGTAAATCTACAATTTGCTGTACCTTTGTGTCGTTCGTTGACTTGTGTGTGCCCTGGCAGTTGAGTGTCTCATGCTCTCTCAAATGTCTCTCTGATGGTGGCGCGTGTTTTGGATCATTCGGTTCCATTCATGATGGTTGAGCTGGGTGGTGCCGATTCATGCGTCATGTTCGTGAACGGGCGCCGTCAGTTGGGATTGGTCTTAACTTAACTGCTTTGGATGCTATTGTTTTTCTAGTACCTATTATGTAACTGCAAAGTACACGTGTGAGTACTTTTAATACTTTGTACCTGTACGTAGTATAGTGTGTAGTGATTCTGGGTGCATTGTCCTCACACATATGAATTTATTAATGTATGTACATATGTACCTAAATATAGTAAAAAAAAATATTTTTAAAAGATTATGTATGGATTTTCTTGTGCGTTCTTCTCCATAACAAGCTACTTGCCGAATGCACGGTAAAATCAATTTTTATTCCTTGTAAATTTTAATGTACCTTAGATAGGTACATTAAAATTTACAAGGTTCAAAATTGCCGCTTGGTGGCCTAGTTGACATAAAATATCTTTGTCTTCGTTTTTATGATCCAACTCTGAGGACTGACCCTATATTCCCCCGGCTTTGAGTCCCCCGGTTTTTGTCAAATATGCGACACAAACAAGAAGAGTTTGATTTTTTCACAACTTCAAGAGGTTGCAGACCTATGTATCATCAACTTGTTACCTCTAGGTGTTCCAAAAAAAAAGGTCTTGACACACTGAGATACAGACAACAAAGTGATCCTATAAAGTATAAACGTTCCTCTTTTTCCTTTTGTGGAGATGAGTCTAAAATATCAAAAACAACGCGAATTGCCATAATGTATTAAAGGCAAATATATCTAGTAATTAAAATAAATACGAAAGTTTTATCACATTTTCTTTTGTTAGCAGATGTGTAAAGGTAGATTTTAGATGAAATTTCGTTCGAAAAAGAGTTTTTTCCAAACTTCAGGCATATAAACCGCAATAACTGTCAAGCAAACGATACGCAGCCGACCTCCATATATCTTTTAAGCGATAACTTAAGCAATATTTATGCCTAACACGGTCTTTGTGTGTTTATCGTATATACTCTATTCAATAAACTGAATATGAAAAGCATTTTTTCCTCGTGAAAGTTCCACATCACAAATATTGTAGATAAAGAAAAGAACTATATTTTTCTTCATTGTGAGTGAACGAGTTCGTGTTTATTTTATACTTACAATTTAGTTGAAAGTATAATCTTGTAGATGACAATGGAATAGTCAATATATGTCGTGGTGGCCCAGTGGCTAAGACCTCGCCTCTCGTGCTACAGGTCGTGGGTTCAAATACGGGCAAGTACAAAAAATTGCTTTTTCAAATTCATATGTAGTTTCTGAGTTTATCTTGGACATAACAAGCAAAGGTGAAGGAAAATATCGTGAGGAACCCTGGAGTTATATAGTTAATGTAAGTCTGAAATAGCAAAGTCTGAGGCCTGTGTGGTTCCCAGAGTCGGCTTAATTAACTCTGACACCAGAGATGGCCATACCTCACATGAAAAGAAAAGAAGAATATCTTATTTTTAGAGTAAATCAATATGCCAAGCCGTTTCCAACTATTTTGTGGTCGGCTTCTAGTTTAACCGGATTGAGCTGAGTAGCAGTATATTACATGAAGCGACTGCTTATCGGATCACAACAACACAGAAACTGGGTTAAAACCACCCAGAAAAAACTACCCAGTTTCTGTGTTGTTACGATACCCCTTAGCAAGACTGGAATCATAATTCCTGGCTTCTGTCTCCGTATTGTTTATTAAAGACTAGCTGTGTCCGCGGCTTCGCTCCCGTTAACTGCCTTTCCTACCCTACTTACCTACCTACCTGTACCTACCCTATTTACCTAGATCTACCTACCTAACTTACCTTTTTACCTACCTAGATCGAGCGTTCGCTGTACAGAATACTATTTACTCTAGGGAGTTGCACGCAAAATACGCGCTTAGACGTGAAGTTGCGGACCCCAGCCCGTCTTAAATTAACTGAACTTTCTCTAGAGAGAAGAATATCGACTTCATACAAACAAAATAAGGACAGATTTGCTGCGCGCCATTTAGTAGCAGTTCATAACACCACACCAAAACGAAAACATAAAAAACTCTGTTTTTCAAAAAAATACTACCGTCTTCCAAATAATAAAAACACTACAAAGTGAAACTTTCTGTTTGGAAGTCGGTGTCTTTGGTAGGGTGACCTACTACCTAATTTCGTTATCCACAGCGACTTCCAAAAACAAAGTTATTTTTCACTTTGTAAGTCGGTGGTATTATTTCGAAAAAAAGATTAGTATTTTCCCTTTTTTATTTGTACCTAACTAATAGGCAAGTCCTTTAAGGTACCTATAATGCCAGAATAGATTACCCGAATATCATGAAACTTGAACATAACCGGTGAAATGAGGGTGTATCAAGGTGAACTGTACACATGTGCGTACCCCTTTAGAGCGTACTGGAGTGATGTTATTAAATGGTATAAACAATAAACATACATGCGATTGCAGCAATCCCGAGAGATTTGCCATCATTTATTGAAGAGTTATATTGTATATCTCCGAAGTTCTACATCAGATTTTCACCAAATTAAAATGGGACCAATTTGGGAACATACTCTTTCAAACAAAAATAGAATTTTCAAAATCGGTTAACAATTGATGAAGATATCGGTGAAAAAAAACAAAAAAAAACATAATGTCGAACATTAAAACCCCCTCCTTTTTGGAAAGTCGGTTAAAATACCTATCCATATCTGGGACCCCAACTCGCCACCTTAACTTTATAGTAGGCCACCACGTTTATCATTAGGCTATTCAGACGGGCAATAGCGGCAGCGAAATTACGAACCAAGTTGCACGAACGTCAACGTCATTATTGACATTAGTAATTTAGTATTATGATTAGAGACCTAAAATCTCATAAAACGTTGTTTTTAGTTTCGTGCATTAGGTCCTGAATTATTATATTTACTCTAGCCACACTTGATTATAACCTTTGAAGATATATCGTTGGTTGGACATAGAGAGCTGACCCCCCTGTTCTCGCGTGGGACATGGTTTTAGAGACCCTAACTACCTACCATTTTTTTCTATGGTCATTCCTCCGCGGAAATTTTTTACACCGCCATTCAGAAAATGACGCGAAATGAACAACGCCATCTATCGAATATAGAGTTCAACAGTCTGAGTATCTGAATTGCGTATGTTGCGATATTTTACTTCCTTAACACTTTAAATTCATCTAACTTTTGATAGAGTGAACCGATTGCGATGGAACAAAAACGAAGTAATACTTCAAGTTACTCACAATTTTTATGTATAAAAGTTATCGACATTGGTTTCGTACATTTTACGTGATGCGTGCAAAAATGAGCAGACAAACAGACAGAAATGCCAAAAATGCTGGCAATGGGTTCTGTTGGTACTCCTTTAACACCCTGGCTATTTTCTTTGGAAATATTTTCGATGTACAAAAACGTTTTTTCTACAGATTCATTATATGTACAGCCGGGACCAAAGGCACGAGCTTTCTGAGGAACAATTTCGACAAGAGATGCTTATCGTTTTTCCAGGTTGCTCGAACTTGAAGATCGACCCGTGCGGTTGCAATTATTTCTTTGCCGCAATCATATATTAATTGGCTTAACACAATTCTTACGCAATGACGTCTACACTTAAGTGTAACAATTGTAATCTTAGCGTTGACGAAATGTTGACGTATTTGCAAAACAAGTTGTCGGTTAGTGATGAAGAAACTCCTACAAATGTATGCTTGTCAACGTTCACGAGTGCGCAAATTGAAAAATCGAAAACGTTGCTATTTGAATCACTACCGTTGGATCAACGTAAACCTGCTAGAAAGGGTCAGGGAAAGGACAATAGAGTGTTAAATTAAAGTACAAACACGTTGGTTAATCAGTGCAGAGTGACTTTTATTTTATTAACACACACCCTCATTACAACATTTAGTTAACATATTATAGCCTAGATGTCGCTAGTATATTTTATTATTTAGTATATTTTACTTATCAAAATAAACTAAGCGCTATAACATACAATCAAGTGTAAACTTGTAGAGTTACATTACAATTCCAATATACCTAAATTTTCCATAAATTTGTAGTGCTTAACTGTACCTAGACCTTTAGTCAACAAATCTGCTGGCATTTCGTTTGTAGGTAAATAATTTACTTCTACTTGCCCACTCTTGATAGTCTCCCGTACAAAATGATGTTTAACATCAATATGCTTGGACCTATTGTGGCATTGATGGTTTGTAGCCATCTTCAATGCACTTTGGTTGTCACAATTCAGCCTAATTGTTAAGAAAGACCCAGTAAGCTCATACAATAGTTCCCTAAGATACAATGCTTCCCTACAAGCTTCAGAGAGCGCAACATATTCAGCCTCAGTGCTTGATAGAGCTGTAACTCTCTGCTTTCTGCTTTGCCATGAAACAGCTGTGCCTGACATTACAAAACAGAAACCAGTGTAGGATCTTCTGTCCAAACTATCACTTGCCCAGTCAGCATCGACAAAACCTTGCAAGCTTTCTCCTTGACTACTAAACTTTAAACAATACATTTTGGTTTTCTTCAAATATTTAAGAACCCTTTTGGCATAGTTCCAATGATCAACACTGTAACAAGTATTAAATTGGCTTAAGTAATTAACAGAGTAGGTTATATCAGGTCTTGTCATGACTGCTAGATACATAAGACAACCCAAGAGTTTTTGATAGCTAAGTCCTGCTGTACATTTTTCTGCTTTTGTTACATTCAACTTATTCTCTATAGGTGTATTGGCTGTTCTACAGTCAGTCATATTAAATTTTACCAATAATTCTTCTATATACTGTTGTTGATCTACAGTTATCTCATATCTATTACAATCCTTTTGAACATTAATATTCATACCTAGATATTGCTTGACCTCACCTAAGTCTTTGATTTCAAATTCAGAATTTAAAATACATTTCAACTTTTCACTCTCATTCTTACTGTTAGAAAAAATTAAAAAATCATCGACATATAGTGCTATAATAATTTTTACATCTTTACACATCTTTGTAAATAGACAAGGCTCTTGTGAGCTGTTTTTAAAATTATTTTTGCATAATACATCCCTAACTCTCTCATACCAAACTAAGGCGGATTGTTTTAATCCATACACTGCCTTTTTGAGTTTGAGAACTTTCCCTGCCATTTTGCTTGCAAAACCTTCAGGAGCACACATATAAATGTCCTCTTTCAAATCACCATTTAGATAAGCAGTTTTAACATCTAAATGAGTAATATCCAGTCCTAGTTTTACACTTAGTGCAAACAATAACCTCAATGTTGAGTGCCGCACAACTGGTGAGAAAGTCTCATCGTAGTCCATTCCACGTTTTTTGGGTAAAACCTTTAGCAACTAGTCGCGCACGATATTGTACTTCACTATCACTTTTGGTCTTTTTCTTTAGTACCCACCGGCACTGCACAATTGTAGCACCTTCTGGAGCATTAACAAGCTCAAACACTTCATTCTTTCGGAATGACTCCAACTCCTCGTCCATAGCCTTCCTCCATTGCACACTCTCAGGACTGCTCAAGGCTTCCGTCACTGTCAGTTCAGGATCAGCAGTAGCCAACAAACCTGTCTGATTGTACCTTTCAGGCTTCCGTCTCTCCCTCTTTGGTCTGTCCAAGATCTGATGTTCTGGTTCTGGTGTCCTGATTGGACTGCTGCTTGTTGATGGAGTTCCAGGAATATAGGTCTCGTCTGCATTAGTCTCATAGAATGTTAGCTGTGATGAGTCACTGTCAGAGCTTTCCTGAGTATCTGATTCTGATCGTTCTTGGTGACAACATTCCCCCACTGAACGATCATTTCCTTCAGGAACAGGCAATGCTTCTTCCACACACCATGTCGCTTCACTGGCTGCAGACATTCCTCCTGACACTGCTGTCTCCATTACCACTACATCTCGGCTGGTAGTAACCTGGTTTTTGATAGGATCATAAATTCTGTAGCCCTTTACATGTTCTGAGTAACCAATAAGGATGTGCTGCCGAGATTTCTTATCCCACTTGGTCCTCTTCTCTTTGGGTACATGTACCATTACTGGACTGCCGAAGATTCTTATATGATTTAAAACAGGTTTCTTTTCATACCACATCTCATATGGCGTTTTGTTATTGAGACCTGATGCTATGGAACGATTTTTCAAATACACTGCTGTGGTTACCGCTTCTGCCCAAAACCTTTTATTTAGCTTGTAACAAATATATTTCCGCGACGACTCCCAGCGACATCTGGTGTCTCGAGTGTACTTTTTCACCTAGGTGGTTGAGGCACTTTGGGACTAGATGGCGCTGAGATCGGGGCGGAATTATTATAAATTCTTTACAAAACCTGTTAAATATTGTGTGCATTAATATAATTCAACAAGCACACAATCTCCTACATATCTAGGCTATTCATTTCTGGTATACATAAGTACTTAAAGAAAATATAGACATGACATCTCTATGGGTCAATAAAATGATCAATGTCTATGGCCGACGAGAGTGACATTTCTTTTTCATTACGAATGGATACGAAACGAGTCCAGGAATAAAATCCCATAAGAAAAGTTAAATAAAGTAATTTAAAATGACTCGGAGGCGAAAGGGAAACAGCCCTAAGTTTAAAGTAATAATGTGCCAGCAAGCGCTGTGAGTATTTGTGGAATTGAACTATATTTTCATGCTTGTGAGACATGTGCTCGTATGATGCTAATACCGCATTTTCTCCCATCGACAGGGCTTCTTAGGATTAATTTTAATATTAATAAAATAGAATAAAACATGGTCAACGAAACTATATAAGAACAGCAACACAGCATTCAACAACAGGCTCCGGACACCCATGATATTTTGACCGATGAAATAATGGATACTATCTGCACAGGAACGATGCTGGTTGTGACATCACATATCTGAAGCTAAGTTTAAAGGGTAGTTTATATACCATCCACAAGTAAGTGAGATACATATAAAATTGTGATGCAGTAGTGATGCCTGTGAAGTAATTAAATTAGTTGACCAAATATAAAGACTTTTACTTCTGTCGACCCTCATGCGAAGTCATCCCTGCAATTGTCTCATCCAGAATATCTACCCCTGAGCTGGCTGGTGAGTAAGGAGAAAAAGTTATCTTACAATTGTACGCCCAACGTGTCGCATGAAGCTTGATAGAAGTACTTGACAAACTTGCAATTTGTGTGACCAATGTGTCGCATGTAGTTTGATTGTAGTACTTGATTACTTATTTTGTGTCTTATAGTTATAACTTAAATACATAAGGATTTAACCAAACTATAGGTTAACTTCATGATTGCTTAATTTAAAAACTTAAAATAACAAAACATTAACTTTATATAAAATTTAAAAGTGCGGTTATAGTCACATGTTTTATTTAAAAACTATAAACCGTTTCACTGATTAATGTTTTGCTAAATTGAATATAAAACACTCTAATTTAACATAGTTATTATAACTGTTAATTAGGTTTAAATATATACATGGAACAAACAATTGTTTTTGTTCAACATTTATGTTTTGTTCATTACCTAAAACTAAACTAAAAAAACAAAACTTTAACATTATATATGAATTTAAAAGTGGGGTTATAGTCACATGGTTTATTTAAACTATATACCTTTCCACCAGTGAATGTTTTGTTTAACTGATAATTAATTTTGTATATTTAGAACAAAAAGTGTTTTTTGTTCAACATGCTTATAGCAATTTTATTTGACTATCTTCATAAAGAAGAATTAGTTCATATACTTAAATGTTATTATATTTCAACAGATCATAAAGCAACTGATGATGTGGTCTGCAAGCAGTATCGTTCCCTGTGTAGTTGAATCATAGTGGAAGCATCAAGGAGATGGATTATCCCGCACATATGTTGTTATCTGATGAGGTACACTGGTGTTCGGAAACCTGTTGCTGAGCTGTTCATTTAAATAAAGAGTTAAATTCAGGAGGTACTTTTACAATCATACGTATCGTAGCTCGCTTTAATTTACTTAATGAGAATTTCTCTAATAATAATTAGTTTCATACTTAATTATTTATACTAAAAATAAATATAACTTAATTGTTAAATTCTTTTGGAAGATATTAATGCCAAAAGAAAATGTGGGACATCTATAATAACTATTTAATTATGATCCCACTGGCGCCCAATCTTAAAATAAACAATTTGTAGTGACTTATTAGGATGTTTTTACTGTGTCAACTAGAAGAAGCACAATTTTATAGTATATTCTAATTGTTATGTTGATTTCTTCCTATACGGAATGCAACAAGCAGTACTTTGATTGAATTACTAGTGTTTCTTGTACACAAAATTACCTAAATTTGTACATGTGAACAATACTTAAACTTATTAGGTCTTTTTTTTCCTGTGTCAACTAAAAGTAACACAATGTGGTATTTATTATACTCTGATCACTATGGTAGATATGTTATGTTGTGTCCTATACGGATTACAACAAACAATGCTATCGTGAATAGTGTTTCTTGTACACAGAAAGCCTATAAGTGTCCATGTCAACAATGGTCCTCAATTGATTTAAATACATTAATCAAAATATGAAGATTCTCTAGTTATAATCATTGTTGTGTTAAAATATTTACACATAATTCAATAATGGAGGTGCAAATATTTAATTAAGAAAGGGATGAATGAATGCTGGTAGGGTATAAGGATTGTTTTTCTAAGTCGGCGTTAATTCAATAACTGGTTATGTATATGGATGGATGAAAGGAAACACAATGATGCAAAAACTTAGTAGTATTCTGAATTATAAAATTTAACTAAAGTAGACATTTACCTACATCTATACAACGGATAGGTGCTCAATGTAACCCTTGCTGATTTAAAAAGGCGGGTTTACTTTTCGTTGCGAATCTTAACTTGATTAGGTTATCCTATATCTATACAATGGATGGGTACTTAATGGAACATTTGCTGATTTAAAAGGCAATGTTACTTTCTGTTGCGAATCTTAACTTGATTTAGTACTTGTCTACATTTACTTATATACATTTGAACAACTTGATACTTGTAACACTTGCTGATTTAAAAAAGCAGTGTTTCTGCTGTTGATAAAACTTAACTTGATCAGTTATTGGTCTAAACTTAAAAATAATAAAAGGTTAAATCTCTTTTGAGTATAACCTGACTCTTAAACATTTAACATACTTAAATGTTTGATGAATCAAACATTAACTTAAATAAAATTAGTTAATGGCATAACTAGCATTTAAACTGGCTACTTGGCGATTGTGTTTTGATACATAGATGCTTTTAATTGCTATCTGTTTTGGGACAATCACTGAGTATGTCGTATTAGTCTTAGATGAGAACAATCAAAGTTTTTATCTGCTAGTTATTTGACTATTACTAATGTTCTAATATTTAGTACATTTTGTACATAATTAGAAACTTAAAAACTTGATAAATAAGTTTTGAACTTTATTTTTTTAAACTTTTAGTTTTTTTTTATATAAAACTTAATGTAGGTAGTTCTCATATGAATTAGATTTTCTTGGACTGCCTCAATTTCTGTTAGGGAGCAAGCTAGATTCACAATATGCATGGAAATATGTTAAATACAAAAAAATTGTAAATCAATTTTTTTAACCGGGGTGAGATGTACTGTAACAAATATATTTCCGCGACGACTCCCAGCGACATCTGGTGTCTCGAGTGTACTTTTTCACCTAGGTGGTTGAGGCACTTTGGGACTAGATGGCGCTGAGATCGGGGCGGAATTATTATAAATTCTTTACAAAACCTGTTAAATATTGTGTGCATTAATATAATTCAACAAGCACACAATCTCCTACATATCTAGGCTATTCATTTCTGGTATACATAAGTACTTAAAGAAAATATAGACATGACATCTCTATGGGTCAATAAAATGATCAATGTCTATGGCCGACGAGAGTGACATTTCTTTTTCATTACGAATGGATACGAAACGAGTCCAGGAATAAAATCCCATAAGAAAAGTTAAATAAAGTAATTTAAAATGACTCGGAGGCGAAAGGGAAACAGCCCTAAGTTTAAAGTAATAATGTGCCAGCAAGCGCTGTGAGTATTTGTGGAATTGAACTATATTTTCATGCTTGTGAGACATGTGCTCGTATGATGCTAATACCGCATTTTCTCCCATCGACAGGGCTTCTTAGGATTAATTTTAATATTAATAAAATAGAATAAAACATGGTCAACGAAACTATATAAGAACAGCAACACAGCATTCAACAACAGGCTCCGGACACCCATGATATTTTGACCGATGAAATAATGGATACTATCTGCACAGGAACGATGCTGGTTGTGACATCACATATCTGAAGCTAAGTTTAAAGGGTAGTTTATATACCATCCACAAGTAAGTGAGATACATATAAAATTGTGATGCAGTAGTGATGCCTGTGAAGTAATTAAATTAGTTGACCAAATATAAAGACTTTTACTTCTGTCGACCCTCATGCGAAGTCATCCCTGCAATTGTCTCATCCAGAATACCTACCCCTGAGCTGGCTGGTGAGTAAGGAGAAAAAGTTATCTTACAATTGTACGCCCAACGTGTCGCATGAAGCTTGATAGAAGTACTTGACAAACTTGCAATTTGTATGACCAATGTGTCGCATGTAGTTTGATTGTAGTACTTGATTACTTATTTTGTGTCTTATAGTTATAACTTAAATACATAAGGATTTAACCAAACTATAGGTTAACTTCATGATTGCTTAATTTAAAAACTTAAAATAACAAAACATTAACTTTATATAAAATTTAAAAGTGCGGTTATAGTCACATGTTTTATTTAAAAACTATAAACCGTTTCACTGATTAATGTTTTGCTAAATTGAATATAAAACACTCTAATTTAACATAGTTATTATAACTGTTAATTAGGTTTAAATATATACATGGAACAAACAATTGTTTTTGTTCAACATTTATGTTTTGTTCATTACCTAAAACTAAACTAAAAAAACAAAACTTTAACATTATATATGAATTTAAAAGTGGGGTTATAGTCACATGGTTTATTTAAACTATATACCTTTCCACCAGTGAATGTTTTGTTTAACTGATAATTAATTTTGTATATTTAGAACAAAAAGTGTTTTTTGTTCAACATGCTTATAGCAATTTTATTTGACTATCTTCATAAAGAAGAATTAGTTCATATACTTAAATGTTATTATATTTCAACAGATCATAAAGCAACTGATGATGTGGTCTGCAAGCAGTATCGTTCCCTGTGTAGTTGAATCATAGTGGAAGCATCAAGGAGATGGATTATCCCGCACATATGTTGTTATCTGATGAGGTACACTGGTGTTCGGAAACCTGTTGCTGAGCTGTTCATTTAAATAAAGAGTTAAATTCAGGAGGTACTTTTACAATCATACGTATCGTAGCTCGCTTTAATTTACTTAATGAGAATTTCTCTAATAATAATTAGTTTCATACTTAATTATTTATACTAAAAATAAATATAACTTAATTGTTAAATTCTTTTGGAAGATATTAATGCCAAAAGAAAATGTGGGACATCTATAATAACTATTTAATTATGATCCCACTGGCGCCCAATCTTAAAATAAACAATTTGTAGTGACTTATTAGGATGTTTTTACTGTGTCAACTAGAAGAAGCACAATTTTATAGTATATTCTAATTGTTATGTTGATTTCTTCCTATACGGAATGCAACAAGCAGTACTTTGATTGAATTACTAGTGTTTCTTGTACACAAAATTACCTAAATTTGTACATGTGAACAATACTTAAACTTATTAGGTCTTTTTTTTCCTGTGTCAACTAAAAGTAACACAATGTGGTATTTATTATACTCTGATCACTATGGTAGATATGTTATGTTGTGTCCTATACGGATTACAACAAACAATGCTATCGTGAATAGTGTTTCTTGTACACAGAAAGCCTATAAGTGTCCATGTCAACAATGGTCCTCAATTGATTTAAATACATTAATGTAAAATATGAAGATTCTCTAGTTATAATCATTGTTGTGTTAAAATATTTACACATAATTCAATAATGGAGGTGCAAATATTTAATTAAGAAAGGGATGAATGAATGCTGGTAGGGTATAAGGATTGTTTTTCTAAGTCGGCGTTAATTTAATAACTGGTTATGTATATGGATGGATGAAAGGAAACACAATGATGCAAAAACTTAGTAGTATTCTGAATTATAAAATTTAACTAAAGTAGACATTTACCTACATCTATACAACGGATAGGTGCTCAATGTAACCCTTGCTGATTTAAAAAGGCGGGTTTACTTTTCGTTGCGAATCTTAACTTGATTAGGTTATCCTATATCTATACAATGGATGGGTACTTAATGGAACATTTGCTGATTTAAAAGGCAATGTTACTTTCTGTTGCGAATCTTAACTTGATTTAGTACTTGTCTACATTTACTTATATACATTTGAACAACTTGATACTTGTAACACTTGCTGATTTAAAAAAGCAGTGTTTCTGCTGTTGATAAAACTTAACTTGATCAGTTATTGGTCTAAACTTAAAAATAATAAAAGGTTAAATCTCTTTTGAGTATAACCTGACTCTTAAACATTTAACATACTTAAATGTTTGATGAATCAAACATTAACTTAAATAAAATTAGTTAATGGCATAACTAGCATTTAAACTGGCTACTTGGCGATTGTGTTTTGATACATAGATGCTTTTAATTGCTATCTGTTTTGGGACAATCACTGAGTATGTCGTATTAGTCTTAGATGAGAAAAATCAAAGTTTTTATCTGCTAGTTATTTGACTATTACTAATGTTCTAATATTTAGTACATTTTGTACATAATTAGAAACTTAAAAACTTGATAAATAAGTTTTGAACTTTATTTTTTTAAACTTTTAGTTTTTTTTTATATAAAACTTAATGTAGGTAGTTCTCATATGAATTAGATTTTCTTGAACTGCCTCAATTTCTGTTAGGGAGCAAGCTAGATTCACAATATGCATGGAAATATGTTAAATACAAAAAAATTGTAAATCAATTTTTTTAACCGGGGTGAGATGTACTGTAACAAATATATTTCCGCGACGACTCCCAGCGACATCTGGTGTCTCGAGTGTACTTTTTCACCTAGGTGGTTGAGGCACTTTGGGACTAGATGGCGCTGAGATCGGGGCGGAATTATTATAAATTCTTTACAAAACCTGTTAAATATTGTGTGCATTAATATAATTCAACAAGCACACAATCTCCTACATATCTAGGCTATTAATTTCTGGTATACATAAGTACTTAAAGAAAATATAGACATGACATCTCTATGGGTCAATAAAATGATCAATGTCTATGGCCGACGAGAGTGACATTTCTTTTTCATTACGAATGGATACGAAACGAGTCCAGGAATAAAATCCCATAAGAAAAGTTAAATAAAGTAATTTAAAATGACTCGGAGGCGAAAGGGAAACAGCCCTAAGTTTAAAGTAATAATGTGCCAGCAAGCGCTGTGAGTATTTGTGGAATTGAACTATATTTTCATGCTTGTGAGACATGTGCTCGTATGATGCTAATACCGCATTTTCTCCCATCGACAGGGCTTCTTAGGATTAATTTTAATATTAATAAAATAGAATAAAACATGGTCAACGAAACTATATAAGAACAGCAACACAGCATTTAACAACAGGCTCCGGACACCCATGATATTTTGACCGATGAAATAATGGATACTATCTGCACAGGAACGATGCTGGTTGTGACATCACATATCTGAAGCTAAGTTTAAAGGGTAGTTTATATACCATCCACAAGTAAGTGAGATACATATAAAATTGTGATGCAGTAGTGATGCCTGTGAAGTAATTAAATTAGTTGACCAAATATAAAGACTTTTACTTCTGTCGACCCTCATGCGAAGTCATCCCTGCAATTGTCTCATCCAGAATACCTACCCCTGAGCTGGCTGGTGAGTAAGGAGAAAAAGTTATCTTACAATTGTACGCCCAACGTGTCGCATGAAGCTTGATAGAAGTACTTGACAAACTTGCAATTTGTATGACCAATGTGTCGCATGTAGTTTGATTGTAGTACTTGATTACTTATTTTGTGTCTTATAGTTATAACTTAAATACATAAGGATTTAACCAAACCATAGGTTAACTTCATGATTGCTTAATTTAAAAACTTAAAATAACAAAACATTAACTTTATATAAAATTTAAAAGTGCGGTTATAGTCACATGTTTTATTTAAAAACTATAAACCGTTTCACTGATTAATGTTTTGCTAAATTGAATATAAAACACTCTAATTTAACATAGTTATTATAACTGTTAATTAGGTTTAAATATATACATGGAACAAACAATTGTTTTTGTTCAACATTTATGTTTTGTTCATTACCTAAAACTAAACTAAAAAAACAAAACTTTAACATTATATATGAATTTAAAAGTGGGGTTATAGTCACATGGTTTATTTAAACTATATACCTTTCCACCAGTGAATGTTTTGTTTAACTGATAATTAATTTTGTATATTTAGAACAAAAAGTGTTTTTTGTTCAACATGCTTATAGCAATTTTATTTGACTATCTTCATAAAGAAGAATTAGTTCATATACTTAAATGTTATTATATTTCAACAGATCATAAAGCAACTGATGATGTGGTCTGCAAGCAGTATCGTTCCCTGTGTAGTTGAATCATAGTGGAAGCATCAAGGAGATGGATTATCCCGCACATATGTTGTTATCTGATGAGGTACACTGGTGTTCGGAAACCTGTTGCTGAGCTGTTCATTTAAATAAAGAGTTAAATTCAGGAGGTACTTTTACAATCATACGTATCGTAGCTCGCTTTAATTTACTTAATGAGAATTTCTCTAATAATAATTAGTTTCATACTTAATTATTTATACTAAAAATAAATATAACTTAATTGTTAAATTCTTTTGGAAGATATTAATGCCAAAAGAAAATGTGGGACATCTATAATAACTATTTAATTATGATCCCACTGGCGCCCAATCTTAAAATAAACAATTTGTAGTGACTTATTAGGATGTTTTTACTGTGTCAACTAGAAGAAGCACAATTTTATAGTATATTCTAATTGTTATGTTGATTTCTTCCTATACGGAATGCAACAAGCAGTACTTTGATTGAATTACTAGTGTTTCTTGTACACAAAATTACCTAAATTTGTACATGTGAACAATACTTAAACTTATTAGGTCTTTTTTTTCCTGTGTCAACTAAAAGTAACACAATGTGGTATTTATTATACTCTGATCACTATGGTAGATATGTTATGTTGTGTCCTATACGGATTACAACAAACAATGCTATCGTGAATAGTGTTTCTTGTACACAGAAAGCCTATAAGTGTCCATGTCAACAATGGTCCTCAATTGATTTAAATACATTAATGTAAAATATGAAGATTCTCTAGTTATAATCATTGTTGTGTTAAAATATTTACACATAATTCAATAATGGAGGTGCAAATATTTAATTAAGAAAGGGATGAATGAATGCTGGTAGGGTATAAGGATTGTTTTTCTAAGTCGGCGTTAATTTAATAACTGGTTATGTATATGGATGGATGAAAGGAAACACAATGATGCAAAAACTTAGTAGTATTCTGAATTATAAAATTTAACTAAAGTAGACATTTACCTACATCTATACAACGGATAGGTGCTCAATGTAACCCTTGCTGATTTAAAAAGGCGGGTTTACTTTTCGTTGCGAATCTTAACTTGATTAGGTTATCCTATATCTATACAATGGATGGGTACTTAATGGAACATTTGCTGATTTAAAAGGCAATGTTACTTTCTGTTGCGAATCTTAACTTGATTTAGTACTTGTCTACATTTACTTATATACATTTGAACAACTTGATACTTGTAACACTTGCTGATTTAAAAAAGCAGTGTTTCTGCTGTTGATAAAACTTAACTTGATCAGTTATTGGTCTAAACTTAAAAATAATAAAAGGTTAAATCTCTTTTGAGTATAACCTGACTCTTAAACATTTAACATACTTAAATGTTTGATGAATCAAACATTAACTTAAATAAAATTAGTTAATGGCATAACTAGCATTTAAACTGGCTACTTGGCGATTGTGTTTTGATACATAGATGCTTTTAATTGCTATCTGTTTTGGGACAATCACTGAGTATGTCGTATTAGTCTTAGATGAGAACAATCAAAGTTTTTATCTGCTAGTTATTTGACTATTACTAATGTTCTAATATTTAGTACATTTTGTACATAATTAGAAACTTAAAAACTTGATAAATAAGTTTTGAACTTTATTTTTTTAAACTTTTAGTTTTTTTTTATATAAAACTTAATGTAGGTAGTTCTCATATGAATTAGATTTTCTTGGACTGCCTCAATTTCTGTTAGGGAGCAAGCTAGATTCACAATATGCATGGAAATATGTTAAATACAAAAAAATTGTAAATCAATTTTTTTAACCGGGGTGAGATGTACTGTAACAAATATATTTCCGCGACGACTCCCAGCGACATCTGGTGTCTCGAGTGTACTTTTTCACCTAGGTGGTTGAGGCACTTTGGGACTAGATGGCGCTGAGATCGGGGCGGAATTATTATAAATTCTTTACAAAACCTGTTAAATATTGTGTGCATTAATATAATTCAACAAGCACACAATCTCCTACATATCTAGGCTATTAATTTCTGGTATACATAAGTACTTAAAGAAAATATAGACATGACATCTCTATGGGTCAATAAAATGATCAATGTCTATGGCCGACGAGAGTGACATTTCTTTTTCATTACGAATGGATACGAAACGAGTCCAGGAATAAAATCCCATAAGAAAAGTTAAATAAAGTAATTTAAAATGACTCGGAGGCGAAAGGGAAACAGCCCTAAGTTTAAAGTAATAATGTGCCAGCAAGCGCTGTGAGTATTTGTGGAATTGAACTATATTTTCATGCTTGTGAGACATGTGCTCGTATGATGCTAATACCGCATTTTCTCCCATCGACAGGGCTTCTTAGGATTAATTTTAATATTAATAAAATAGAATAAAACATGGTCAACGAAACTATATAAGAACAGCAACACAGCATTCAACAACAGGCTCCGGACACCCATGATATTTTGACCGATGAAATAATGGATACTATCTGCACAGGAACGATGCTGGTTGTGACATCACATATCTGAAGCTAAGTTTAAAGGGTAGTTTATATACCATCCACAAGTAAGTGAGATACATATAAAATTGTGATGCAGTAGTGATGCCTGTGAAGTAATTAAATTAGTTGACCAAATATAAAGACTTTTACTTCTGTCGACCCTCATGCGAAGTCATCCCTGCAATTGTCTCATCCAGAATACCTACCCCTGAGCTGGCTGGTGAGTAAGGAGAAAAAGTTATCTTACAAGCTTGGCATCAAACAACAAGCATCTTGCTTTCTCAACTATTGTTCTGTTGTTTCGCTCTGACATTCCATTTTGTTCTGGCGTATAGGGGTTTGTTTTTTGGTGTACAATGCCAGATGATTTCAAAAAATCTTCCATGACTTTCGAACAAAACTCTCCACCATTATCTGTTCTAATGATTTTAATATTGGCATTTTTCTGTTTCTCCACCATTGCTTTAAATTCTCTGAAGTATTTAAATACCTCATTTTTTTCTTTCACAAAGTAGACAAAGGACATGCGACTATAGTCATCTACGAAAAGAAGGAAGTATCTTGCCAATCCAATAGATTTGGTTTCCATTGGCCCGCACACATCAGCATGCACAAGTTCCAGCACTTTAGTAGCTCTTGTGCCTGTGGAGAATGGCAGTCGAGACTGTTTGCCTTCACAACAAACCACACAGTTAGATTTTGTCACTTCATAAGTGCCTTCATAGCTAACACCTTCCACTGCACCTTTCTTCATTTTATTCAAGTCGTTTGTGTTTATGTGTCCTAACCTCCTGTGCCATAAAAAAGCACTGTCTCTGGCGAGTAAACATTTAGTCACTGGTGTAGTACATAAATCCGACTTATATACACCGTCAATTAAGTTAGCAACTGCCACCAATTCTTTCTTTGCATTGTATATGAAACACTGACTGTCTGAGAAGGAAACACTATTCTTGTTTTTTATCAATTGACTCACTGACAATAAGTTTGTTGTCAGGCTTGGAACACATAAAACATCTTTTATTGTTATATCATAGCCTTGCTGCGTTGATATTCTAACATTTCCTTTGCACGTTACTTGAAGCTTCTCTTGATTCGCTATCATAATCTCGGGGCATGTCTGTGGACTAGAAACTTCTTGTAACCAAGTTGCGATAGCCGTCATGTGAGCACTGGCTCCCGAATCCACGTACCACTCGTCTTTACTATATTTAGCACTCAAGAAAACTGCACTGAATGCATTAGATGACTTGTTTTTGCTTGATTTTTCTAACATTGGACATTGATTACGATAATGACCCGGCGTTTTGCATTTGTAACAGGTTATATTTTTATTTTCTCCTGTCACTTTGGCATTTGACATTGACTTCCCGCTCTGATTGGTGTTGCCAGGTCTGGGTTTTGGTTTCGCCCATTTTGACGCAAACGCCGCTTCAGAATTCTGCGTTTTGTTCGATGTCATTGACGCCAACTCTAACGGCTCCGAATCCAACAACTTTGTCTTGATGACGTCAGCCGTAATTGAAATACCTGAATGCTCGATGGCCATAATCATCGGCGAAAACTTTTCTGGTAATCCTGCTAGCATCAGTGATCCAATCCACTGATCTGTTATTTCAAAACCAGTTCCACTCAAGCGTTGTGATGTTTCCACAATTTGAGTCACGTAGGTGGTCATATCTTCGCAATTTTCTCGCCGTATTGAAATCAAGTGACGCAATAACGAAATCTTTCTCGAAAAACCTGAGTCATCAAACAAGGATTTAAGTTTATCCCACAACTCTTTCGAAGTCTTCGTCTTCTTAATATGCACGTACAAAGCCGGATCGATGGTTAGGCATAATTTGGCCCGCGTCTTTGCATCGTCTTCGGGTTTTATGTCTTTTTCTACCACTGACTGCACACAATGTAACGTGCCTTCCAATACGAGCACATTTTCTACTGCGAATGTCCACTCATCGTAATTTTCTCTGCCTTTTAGTTTAGGCACACTGGCTAAATAGTTTGTTGACATCTTGCACAACACAACCGTGTCCAAAATATAACTTTATCACTCTTAATACTTGGAAAAACTGCGATTGCCCATAACCTAAAGTACAAACACGTTGGTTAATCAGTGCAGAGTGACTTTTATTTTATTAACACACACCCTCATTACAACATTTAGTTAACATATTATAGCCTAGATGTCGCTAGTATATTTTGATAGAACTCAATCTACAACATGACATTATAAGCATATTCAAAGTGACTGAGCCTGATGTGATGCCTGTGTTCGTGGCCCGTGATTTAAATAAGCTACCTCCCATAACGTTTGATCACTTGGATGTTTCAAAGCTGCTAAAAGATATCTTATTGGTGCAAACTGAAATAAAAGATATCAAAGCATCCTATGCCACTGTGATGCAGTTAGAAGATCTGAAGAAGGATTTCAAGACCCTGTCATTTACTGCTTTACCCCAGAATGTCAACATGAGAAGTGGATCGCGCCGAGACAGTGAACCTTCATTGCCGTCACCTAACATGATTGGTTCGGCAGCGGAAAACTGTGAAGATATTGATGATTCATTGTTCATGATAAGGGATAATAAAAGCAGTTCTTGTCATAACAAAAATCAAGTTGCGGGTAGTGGCTGTTTTGTTGACGCTTTAAATAAAAATCCGTTGCTAAGCTCGCCGCGGTGTGTCGCGGCGACTGAGTCATCGCAGCTGGCCACTAATCAGCTGGGCGAGTCGATACGAACGCGAAGTAAACAATCGTTTGCAAATGCAGTTAGACAACAATCTACCTTAGTGAATGAGGAGACAAGGCGGAATAACGAGTGGACCTTAGTACAGAACCGTAAACAAAGGTTCAAGGACCGTTTTATGGGGAAAATGGGTAAAAGTGCTGTGGATACCGTTGAAAGGTTTAGAGCAGCAGATCGAAAAGTGCCTATCTTCATTACCAATGTTCACAAAGATACTTCAGAGGAGGACATTAGAGATTATATACATAGAAAAACTTCTATAAATGTGAAATTGGAGAAAATAAATTTGAAAAAAGAAAGTGATTACAATGCTTTTAAGTTCTTTGTACTGCATCATAACGTACATATATTCTTGAATAACGAAATGTGGCCGCAGGGAATTATTTTCAGACGGTTCGTGCATTTTCGACCTCAGCCAATGTATACACCTAATACTGGCTCTGGAGACGGTTCTTCCGCATTAATTAATGGAAAGTAAGCTGCACAAGTTTGCAACGTTCAATTGTAAGAACGTCAAGCGTTCAGTTGACAGTATCCAGGATTTGTGTAAACATGTTGACATTATAGCCTTGCAAGAGACTTGGCTACTGTCGCATGAACTATCGTACTTGGACACCATTAGTGATGATTTCAATTGTACGGGAACATCAGCAGTGGACTCCACTGCTGGGATGCTACGAGGAAGACCCCATGGTGGTGTGGCACTATTGTGGAGGAGGAGCGTCTACACAAACGTAACTGTGATTCCGAGTGATAACCCGCGTATAAGTGCTATTAAAATAGTGATGCAAGAAGGGTCAATGTTAGTGTTTAGCATTTACATGCCGACTGATGTGGTGCGTAATTTAGCGGACTTCACGGACGTCCTCAGCGCGGTGAGTGCCATTGTTGATTCTTGCAATACTGAGTGCGTTTATATACTGGGGGATTTTAACGCTCACCCTACGGAAAGTTTTTATGCTGAGCTAGTGGGGTTTTGTAGTGAACAAGACTGGTTGTGTATTGACATTGAACGTTTGGGTTTAGCATCAAATACGTATACATTTATAAGTCAGGCTCACGGGTCGTCGAGATGGCTTGACCATTGTTTGGTTACCAAAGCGGCGGCTCAAACTGTTAGTAGGGTATATGTGAAGTATGATGTTGTGTGGTCTGACCACTTTCCTATGATTGTCGAATGTTATTTAGATACTGTTGTACCTTTTTTTTTTTTTTTTTTTTTGTTACGGGGGGAAACCTTCAAAAGGCGCCTGGACTTTTGGGGAAAAAGACCAGGGAGTGTGGGATTTTTACCTCACTAAAACCACCCCGGTGATCACTATCAGCACTTTGAAGGGGCCCCGTTACCTCTTAAAAGACCACTCCGGAACCCCCTCTGTGCAACGCCTGTTAGGGCACTTCCCTGGGGAGAGACTGAGGAGCGTCCCCTGAGCCTCGCTGTGCACGGCAGCACGTGATCACTGTGCCACCGTCTTTCCTAGAGTCACTTTGTGGGCGGACAGAATCCCCAATCTGACCACCCGTGACCCTGGAGTCCCACCTGCAATTGATGCAGGCGGGGTTTCGGCGTTTTAGGCGGCGTCGAGGCGGTTGCCTCCACGACGCCTTATTCTCCGGGCGGGATCGGACCTCTCACGATCCCGCTCGGCAGCCTCCTTCTGAACCATCACGGTCTCACAGAAGGAGACCATTTCTCTCCAATTTTCTGTCTCTGCCAGCATGGCCCTCACAACCGCTGGCAGAGACAGGTCTCGCCCGATCCTGGCAACCAAGACTTACCGCTCAGAAATCCACGCAGGGCACTCTTCGAGCGTGTGCTGTGCAGAGTCAAGGTCACCTCCGCAGTGATGGCAATTTGCCGTGTTCTCTCGCCCAATCCTGTTCAGGTACTCACCGAAGCAACCGTGCCCGGTCAGTACCTGAGTGAGCCTGTAGGAGATGCGCTCCCCTCTTTCCAGCCAGGCTTCGAAGTGCGGCAGGACGGCTTCGACAACGCGCTTGCACGAGAATTGCGGCTGCTGTAGCCGCTCGCGCCACCGCTCGAGCGCGTGTCGCCGTTCCTGCCGCCTCAGCCTAACCACAGCGATTCCTGGCACGCTATTGCCACTTTGACGGATGGCGCGAATCCGGTCATATACCCTCGCGTCCATATCCGCCAGAATGTCCAGCGGTGGAAAGCGTGCCAGGAGTGTTGCCGCCTCAAAAGATACTGTTCGATATCCTCGTGCGATTCGAATGGCCATTTTGCGCTGCAGGCTATTGATTTTAGTCCTGCAGCGTCGGACACCTGACAGTCTGTTTGACCAAACTGGTGCCCCATAAAGGACCATCGATCGCACGACACCCGCGTAGAGGCTGCGAACTTCTTCCCGAGGTCCCCCGAGATTGGGCAGCAGTCTATGCAAAGCACCCACTGCCTTTCCAACCCGAGGGACCAGACGCTCGAAATGCTCTTCGAAGCCCCACCGACCGTCCAAGGTAAGGCCAAGATACTTTATGTATCCACCCACCTGGACTTGCGCATCTCCAACAGTCACTGACGAGCTGGGCGGCTCTCTGCTTCTCGGCAGTCTATGGAACCATAGCGCCTCGGTTTTATGAGGCGCTACCTCTAAACCCAGCTCGCGGATCGACGCCACGACTTTTGCCACCCCGAGCTCGACAAGCTGGATAGTCTCGTCAAAGGTGTCCCCGCCGGCCAAAACCAGGGTATCGTCTGCGTAGCAAACGATACTAACGCCGACGGGGAGGTCAACACGCAGGACCACATCGTATGCGAGATCCCACAAGGGAGGTCCTAAAACCGACCCCTGCGGAACCCCACACGTGATCTCCCTCCGATGTACGCTACCATCCCGACCCACATAGCGAATGTGCCGGTCGCGTAGATAAGCCCCGACGATGCGCTGCAGGTAAGGGGGCACTTCGTGATGTACTAGTCACCGTGATGGTTCAGAAGGAGGCTGCCGAGCGGGATCGTGAGAGGTCCGATCCCGCCCGGAGAATAAGGCGTCGTGGAGGCAACCGCCTCGACGCCGCCTAAAACGCCGAAACCCCGCCTGCATCAATTGCAGGTGGGACTCCAGGGTCACGGGTGGTCAGATTGGGGATTCTGTCCGCCCACAAAGTGACTCTAGGAAAGACGGTGGCACAGTGATCACGTGCTGCCGTGCACAGCGAGGCTCAGGGGACGCTCCTCAGTCTCTCCCCAGTGAAGTGCCCTAACAGGCGTTGCACAGAGGGGGTTCCGGAGTGGTCTTTTAAGAGGTAACGGGGCCCCTTAAAAGTGCTGATAGTGATCACCGGGGTGGTTTTAGTGAGGTAAAAATCCCACACTCCCTGGTCTTTTTCCCCAAAAGTCCAGGCGCCTTTTGAAGGTTTCCCCCCGTAACAAAAAAAAAAAAAAAAAAAAGGTACAACAGTATCTAAATAACATTCGACAATCATAGGAAAGTGGTCAGACCACACAACATCATACTTCACATATACCCTACTAACAGTTTGAGCCGCCGCTTTGGTAACCAAACAATGGTCAAGCCATCTCGACGACCCGTGAGCCTGACTTATAAATGTATACGTATTTGATGCTAAACCCAAACGTTCAATGTCAATACACAACCAGTCTTGTTCACTACAAAACCCCACTAGCTCAGCATAAAAACTTTCCGTAGGGTGAGCGTTAAAATCCCCCAGTATATAAACGCACTCAGTATTGCAAGAATCAACAATGGCACTCACCGCGCTGAGGACGTCCGTGAAGTCCGCTAAATTACGCACCACATCAGTCGGCATGTAAATGCTAAACACTAACATTGACCCTTCTTGCATCACTATTTTAATAGCACTTATACGCGGGTTATCACTCGGAATCACAGTTACGTTTGTGTAGACGCTCCTCCTCCACAATAGTGCCACACCACCATGGGGTCTTCCTCGTAGCATCCCAGCAGTGGAGTCCACTGCTGACGTTCCCGTACAATTGAAATCATCACTAATGGTGTCCAAGTACGATAGTTCATGCGACAGTAGCCAAGTCTCTTGCAAGGCTATAATGTCAACATGTTTACACAAATCCTGGATACTGTCAACTGAACGCTTGACGTTCTTACAATTGAACGTTGCAAACTTGTGCAGCTTACTTTCCATTAATTAATGCGGAAGAACCGTCTCCAGAGCCAGTATTAGGAGTATACATTGGCTGAGGTCGAAAATGCACGAACCGTCTGAAAATAATTCCCTGCGGCCACATTTCGTTATTCAAGAATATATGTACGTTATGATGCAGTACAAAGAACTTAAAAGCATTGTAATCACTTTCTTTTTTCAAATTTATTTTCTCCAATTTCACATTTATAGAAGTTTTTCTATGTATATAATCTCTAATGTCCTCCTCTGAAGTATCTTTGTGAACATTGGTAATGAAGATAAGCACTTTTCGATCTGCTGCTCTAAACCTTTCAACGGTATCCACAGCACTTTTACCCATTTTCCCCATAAAAAGCCATACTGGCAATCAGCAAGGTCGGGACCAACTCGCGACAGGTGCCCAACGAGTCTTTCGGCAATTATTCTTTCGAATAGCTTAGAAACCTCGTCGAGCAGGCAAATGGGACGGTATGCAGAGGGAGACTCCGAGTCTCTGCCTGTTTTCCTCAACAGGACCAATCCAGCCTCCTTCCAGTCTGAGGGGAACACGCCCGTACGGAGGCAGCTGTTAAACAGCCGTCTTAGGCGGTCCCCCAAAGAAGCCAGAGCCAATACCCACGCTCGGCCAGGGATACCATCCGGGCCCGGTGCGGTGTTACGAGCCCCCATACGTTTTACGACGCGGTCCAGCACGCTCTCAGTCACTCCTAATTCATCAGACCAGTCCGAAGGTAACAAGTGCGACGAGGGGCTGTCTCTAACTACTGGAAAGAGCGTGTTAACGACTCTCTCCAGTAAACCTGGTTCCATTGTTTCTGTGATGGGAGGGACCCAAGGACGTAATTTGTTCATGACCAGCTTATAGGGTCTACCCCATGGATCCCTGTCCAGCCCCTCTAGAAGCTCCTTCCAAGACCTTGACCTGGCATCCGCGATTGCGTGTTGGAGCTCCATAGTCGCTTCTCGGTACGCTCTATAGGCTCTGGCTATAACGTCGTCCGTAGCTCGAGGTTGTCTTCTGCGTCGGGTGCGTTGATACTGGCGTCGGGACCTAAGACAGCAAACGCGTATTTGCGCAATGTCTTCCGACCACCAATATGCCGCACCCGGACGCTGGCTGCACCTGACCCGGGGCATGGAAGCGTCACAAATCGACGTCATCCTTTCCCGGAACCAAGCCGCCTCTTCTTCTGGATCGGGCGAGATCCCCTGGGAATGAACATCATCTGGCCACGCCACGACGTTGGCAGCTGCAATGAGCATGTCTCGATTGAGCCGCTTGAGGGCCCAACGTCGCGCCGGAGGGCTGGAATTTGGACGGCTCGGACTATTAGAAGGGCGCAGTTCCACATCAAAAACGATGTGGCGATGGTCGGAGAGTGTGACCATTTCCTCCGCTACCCTCTAATCCGACACCATGCGCGCAACAGAGGGAGAAGCCCATGAAAGATCCACAATTGACTCCCCCTGCCACCGCACGCATGTGGACACGGACCCCCGATTCAAGAGTCGAAGGTCAAGTGACGCCGCCCAGTCTTGTACTACGCGTCCCCTCGGTGTGTCCCGGGTGTTCCCCCAAGCTCTAGAGTGAGCATTGAAATCACCCAGGACGACCACTGGACGGGGTGAGCATTTGTACCGAATACAGTTCGCAACCCCGTCCATATATCCCTCGTATTCAGCGAGGGATATGTTGGGAGACACGTAGCATCCCACTACGGCCAGAGATCCCCATTCCACAGCAACAAAGCCATGCCCCCTATCTAATAGGGAGCAGAGAGGCCCACCAGCCCAGTAAACTGCAACGGAGTCCATATTATCCCGGAACCAGCGAGGATGATCCCGAAGACCGTATGGCTCCGCTACCACCGCCAAGGCAACCGACCACTCCGCAATAGTCTGCTGAAATAGATTCTGCGCGTTGCGGCAGTGGTTTAGGTTGCACTGTAGGACTTTTAGAGCTGGGAAGGCGAGGTGTCCATGTTCTCCGAAGCATCCAGTGGTGCTAGCGCCGATCCTTGCGATGTAGCGGGAGCAAGCGAGGCCTGCTTCTTACGTGGGTTACATCTTTTGCTCCCCAGCCGGTGATCTGCTTGGAGTCCCTGATCCGCACACAGCGGACACCGCATGATCGGCGATGTGCAATCTCTTGCTTTGTGAGCTCCCCCACAAGCATAACACTGGGTGCTCCGATCAACTGCACTTGTGCACTGGGCGCGGACGTGGCCGGGCTCTAAGCAACGGAAACACATCATACGACGCGCCCCCAAAACTTGAACCCTTACTAACGTCCAACCTAAGCGCAAGCGCTTTTCGGACGCCAGCTTTTTTATTGCCACCAGAGGGCCACGGACCCAGACATGCCCCAGAGAAGCCCGTGGACGACGAATTTCGCCCACTTTGAAGTCTTCGGGTGAACAGCCTCCCATCTCGGCAATAGCAGTTGCCACATCTGCGGGCGTGACAGCATCATCTAGATCCATGATCCTCGCCTCAGCTTTCTTGGTAGGACGTGAAATCTTCACATCAAACTCGGCAAGGACCTCGCGCATACGGCTGGCAAGACTGTCCGCTTTGGCCGAAGAGTCGGTACCAGCGACGGTAATCACCATACCGCCATCGCGCCATAGCCCTTTTCTGGCCGACGGTTTCAATGCCAACATCGGCTAAACGAATGCGCTGCCTCGCTGCGGACATAACTTCGCCAAGTTTGGAAGATGATCCCTCTCTTAGCGATACAGTAATTGCTGCAGTAGAGGGAACCCTAGGGAGTTTTACTTGCTGCTTCGCAGAAATTGCCGAAGCGTGCCTGGTAGGTGAGGCCCCAGACTTTGTGCCAGGTTGGAGAGTCTGATCTTTCTTGGCTTTCCTCGCAACCACAGTAGACCAAGCTTCCGTCCCAGACATTTCTGAATTCCGCAAAACCTGCGAAGCTTGCGCAATCGTCGTAGATACTATGGGTACTTCAGTTGCAGGAGCCATAGCTTTTCCCTTACCTTTTCTCTTTCTCTTTCCCTTTTTACCTGCGGGGTTTGGATCATTAGTTGGCTGCCCCTTCGCAACTGTTGCTGAAACGACGATTTTTGCGTCTGCAGCTAAGGGCGGTCGCAATGGTTTTTCGGGAGGTAACCTCTTCTCTATAGCGGCTAGTTTTGCGTCTACCATACAACCAATTTCTAGAGCTATGGAACGCCGAAACTGGGCCTCCAATTCGTCAGACCGATGAAGCTCGGTCACTGAAGAGACCTGACTAGGAACCATCGATGAGGCTGCCACAGTCGGGCTCACAGTTGGGTTAGCTCGGGTTAGTAAGCTGACCTGAGCTGACAGTTTCTCTAACTGCCTGGATAAGCTGGTAAGCAGAGCCTTTAAGTCGGCATTTTCAGACTCCAGTCTCTCAACATTGGCTCCAACTGCTGATCGCAAGGCCAACTCAGCTGCCGCAGCTTGCATTGTGACTGCCGCCGCTTTGAGGCTATAGGCAAAACTCCCTTTGAGGTTGCGAGATTCATTTGCAACCTCCTCTATAGTTTTAGCATTCTCCTTGATGCAGGCGCTAAGTTTTGCCGTTGGTTGCGCCTGCATCGTCTTGGCCAACATCTCGGAACTGGGCAGATCCTGATCGACCGTTGCCGCGTTTTTGCCTGCTTAGCAGGTGGGCTCGCTGGCTCGGAGTCTCCACCCTGACCGTCAGTAAGTGGCTCGTCAGGTTTTGGAGGCTTGGCAGGCTTCCTCCTAGACGCGAACGGTTGCGCACGTTTGCGTGAACGGGTTCGAGTCGATCTCGTTGACGTTTCGGAGGCATATGACATCTGCGAGCAGGAAGACTCGCAGGTGTCACTGGCCACCTCGTCGGCAACTGGGGTAGGCGGGCGCACAAATTTGGTACGGTTTCCTTTTGCCACCTTCTGTGTCTTCTTTGTAGGTGCATTCGCCAACGCCACGTCACTGGCTAAATCTTGCGAGCCATGTTCTCTCTGGACGTCAGATAGTAGTTTAGCTTGCTCCTTAATTGTCGGTGACGCAGATATACTGGGAATAGAACCCATTATCTCCACATCGCTGGTACGTGAGCCAGCTTGGCTCACACAATCCTCCCCCACCAATTCAACGATTGGTTCGTTTTGTTTTTTTTTGTGTTTGTTTCGTTTTTTAGTTAACTCAAGATACTGTTGTACCTAAGACACGTGCTTCTAGTGAACATGTTAATAACAGGATTACATTGGGCGAGAGGGACTTTGCTCAGATTCGATTGTCCAATGCAGTTCCAATATTGTTGTGATCATATGTGTACTGATATAAATCATAGACATCTAATTGATAAATTGTATGGCCAGATTATTAGGCTTTATGCGAATGTTCGGTGTTGGGCTGCCATAGTACTAAACGCAAAAGGAAGGTTGTTATTGGGTGGAATAGACATGTTGCCGAGGCACACAGGCATGCTAGAGATAAATTTGTTGTATGGTCCTGGTACGGTAGGCCTACTTCTGGGCGTTACTATGAGGAGATGTCTGAAACCAGGAAGAAATTTAAATCTTAGCTTAAATGGTGCCAGGGCCAAGAAGATAAGATTAAAATGGATATTCTGGCGTTTTCGTGGATTCTGGAAAAACATGAAAAAACTTAGTCATAGCCGAGCGTGCCTGTGTGCTTCGACGGTGTGAGCGATCCACAGCGAATAGCCGAACTGTTCAAAAATAAATTTGAAGTGAAATCGTCATTAGGTCCATCGCGGGCGGTGATCGATGTTGAGCCCATGGGGGAGTTGGGAGTTAGGGTTAGTGCTAAAGACATTGCTTCTGTCATACAGTCTATGTCAAGGGGAAAGTCTCCCGGCCACGATGGGCTCAGCATCGAGCATCTTCGTTATGCGGGTGCTCACTTGCCACGTGTATTAGCTTTGTTGTACAATCTTTGTTTGAGTCATGCGTATCTACCCCCGGACATGTTAAGAACGATAGTTGTACCCGTATTTAAAAATAAAACTGGGTTATTGACGGATAGGAATAACTACCGACCTATCTCGCTGGCTACGGTTGTGTCTAAGATATTGGACAGCGTGCTTAATTCGCAATTGAGTAAACATATACAATTGCATGACAACCAGTTTGGCTTTCGACCTGGGTTGTCCACTGAAAGTGCGATTTTGGGATTTAAGCACGCTGTGGAGTACTTTACAAGCCGTAGCACGGCAGTGTATGCCTGTTTCCTCGACCTATCGAGTGCTTTTGATTTGGTTTCCTACGACACTCTTTGGAAGAAGCTAAATGATGCTAACTTACCACCTGAAGTAATCAAAATTTTAAAATTTTGGTACGGGAACCAGGTCAACAGTGTTAGGTGGGACGGGGCGTATTCGAGTTCATATGGTTTGGAGTGTGGTGTGAGACAGGGGGGTCTAAGTTCTTTCACTCTCTTTAACCTGTACATGGACCAGTTGATTGTGGAGCTGAGCAGCACCAGAGTCGGATGTTATATTGATGGCATATGCGTCAACTACATTAGCTACGCAGATGACATGGTGCTGCTCAGTGCCTCAGTCTGTGGCCTTAGAAAGTTGGTGAGTCTGTGTGAAAGTTACGCCAGTGCCCACGGCCTTTTGTATAATGTGCGGAAGAGTGTCGTTATGGTGTTTGAGGCTGCTGGAAAATATCCAGAAACGGTACCTGATGTTAAAATTAATGGTGTACCTTTGTCGAGGGTACAGACCTTTAAGTACCTTGGGCACGTATTGACCGCTGGCCTCAGCGACGATGACGATATTGAGAGAGAGCGGAGGGCGCTGTCGGTCAGAGCGAATATGATTGCCCGCAGGTTTTCACGTGCTTCTGCGGGGGTTAAGAAGACTCTGTTTAGGGCCTTCTGTACCTCGTTTTACACCTGTAGCCTGTGGGTTCATTTCACGCAAAAATCGTACAGCGCCCTTCGCGTTCAGTATAATAATGCCTTCAGGGTGCTGATGGGGCTGCCTCGCTTCTGTAGCGCATCAGGGATGTTTTGCGGTAATGCGCGTTGATTGCTTTTATGCATTGATGCGTAAAAGATGTGCATCCTTGGTGCGCAGGGTGCGGGCCAGCTCCAACGGCATCCTGGCCATGATTGCTGACAGGCTGGACTGTGTTCAAATGAATCGTTGCTCCAGTATTGCAGCTGGAATGCTGAAGCAATGATCATTGATTATCATTTAATCTTTGTGAAATTGTAATTGTTGTTAAAATTGCTACTAACATAGGTATAAGTTTGTATTGTTACTAACACCATTCTTATGTATGTTTAGGTTTAAGTTATTTTATATGGGCCCTGTAGCCTGAAATAAATGGATTAATAAATAATAATATATTATATATAGTATAATACCTAATTGTGGATCCTTAGGCAGTTACACTTGAGGGGGCTTGAAGAGGGGCTCCGAGATGTTAGTGCTAGGCCCGTACCCACTTCGCCCCTTCCATTCTCGCAATTTCGTGCGTGGATTCGCTAGAGATCAACAGAACTCCATAATAACAGATGGTCTCTAGACTGTAGACAGTCAAAAATGGCTTTGCCAAATGTATACCCGCGTCTAACTAAAAACTTCTCTGACTATGTAGAAGTAACCTAAAAATAATCATAGAGACAATAACGGGCCACACCTTCCTTAACAAGCATCTTTTCAACATAGGCGCCACAGACTGCTCACTTTGCAGGGACTGTTTTATCGCCGAAGAATCAGCCACCTACGTAATCCTGGAATACGAGGCCGTGGCATCTCAACGCAAAGAAATCCTCGGAACGGTGAGGTCATTCCGTGTAACCTGTGAAGCCTCCAGGATACTTCTGTGCTTTTGGACGGAGCTAGGCTGGCTATGTTAACCAGTAACCCGCACAATGGACCGAATGGGAGCTTAAGAGCGCAACGGGAGTCCCTACTACTCATACCTAATTCTTCTACTCTTCTATTACCACGACTGAAAGTAGGTTATGGATGCCTTGCCTATGCATCTATGAATGTTTAAAAGGTTATCTGTCTACCAAGACTGTATCATCACTATATGTAGTTATTTAGCAATTAGTTTATATTTGAAACTATTCTTTAGACCATCTCTTAGTACATAGGTTTTTTTAACCGACTTCAAAAAAAGGAGGAGGTTCTCAATTCGTCGGAATCTTTTTTTTTTTTTTTTTTTATGTATGTTCCCCGATTACTCAAAGACGCCTGGACCGATTTCAAAAATTCTTCTTTTGTTTGAAAGGGTATACTTCCTAGTTGGTCCCATAATCATCAAGTCAAGATCTGATGATGGAATCCTACAGAAATCTGTCTAAATATAGTGATTTTGGTATTTTCATCAACAATGCAATCATTTACACTCAGAAAGTATCATTTGGTGAAGTGGAACTGATGAAGAAGACCACAGATGGCCACTGGATCTTCTAAATGCTAAATATGTTACGGGCATAAGATATCTCGAATAGTTAACCGACTATAATGAAGCAAATACTTATAAATAAATGGTACTGGTGAAAATGACACCCTCGAACTGATCTGATGATGAAGCCGGAAGGTAGGCACTGGAACTCTAATATAAAACAATGTATCCTAGTCGTGTTTGGGCTTATTGGAATCGCCATGAGATATACTTTGGCTATAAATGATAATCATGTTACTTGGAGGTATCTACCAAAACTAAAAACAGAAAAATAAAAACTTTTTAACAAAAAATCAAACCGACTTCCAGAACAAAAAACTACAAAGCAAAAAATAAATTTCTTTTCCGAAGTCGGTGTCGAAAAACGGGAAAGAATGGGTAGGCACAAAAGACACCGACTTCGGAAAAGAAATTTATTTTTTGCTTTGTAGTTTTTTGTTCTGGAAGTCGGTTTTTATTGATATAATCCCACCGCACTATTACCAAACCACTGCAACTCCTGAAAGCCAAGTCCAAGCAAGCCAAGGCAACTAAGCTCGACGAAGTCCCGGAGGATGAATTTAACTGTCTTGGATCCCGCAACGAAATTAATCAGAAAAGAAAAACGGACGAGTAGGAAAAATATCATTACATAAGCTATCGATTCGAGAGATTTTTACCCGAAATTCGGGGTACACAGACTACACAGTTGCTTGCCCTCTCTAACCTCTCACTAAATCTGTGTACCACATACATTTTTATACAAGTCTACGCGAGTTTGATTAGAAAAGTTAGATTTGCTAATATCTAAGTTAGTTTCGAAATTATAACGTTGCTCGAGCAGGCTCGGGACTCGGGCTAGAAACTGATGAAAGTACTGTTTACTTTGCCAACATTGTTTTATTGGTTTTTGCGTAGTTGTTATTCCGATACTCACTGAATAAGTATAAAAGGTTCCTTTCCGCTTGAGCGCCAAAAGGGATATAAGGCATTTGACGCCTTTGTTTTAATATTGTGTCTGCTAATTAGCACTCAACCGGATATTGAGGTTAGAGGCACTGGAAGTGATGAAGTTATTTTTACAGACTTCTAAAAAATGTAGGTTATCAATTCGATACGTATATATGTAATATTGTTGGAATTGCACAATATTCATATAGGTTACTCTATGTGGGCTTCTACATACGTGTGCCAAATGTCATAAGTGTATGTATGTACGTATGTTTGTCCACGCATATCTCCGAAACTATTCATCGGATCGTAATTTTTTTTTTATTGGATTAGGTAGCTGTCAACTTAGGGAATAGTACGTACAAGTATTATCAAAATCGGTTTAGCATTAGCACATATATGTAAATGGATTTCAATAATTTAGGTACCTTACAGAACTTGCTCGCTAGTGATGGAGTACCAAAACCAAAAAGAGAAAAATAAAAACTGTTTTAAAAAATAAACCGTGTTCCAAAGCTAAACACTTAAAAGAACAAAAATTACTTTCATTTCGGAAGTCGGTGTCGCAAAACCGTACCAAAGAAAAGCTATTGCGTTGGAAGTCGGTTTTTAAAAATGGTAAACAATCTGAGGGTTTACTATTTCACAAAGTTCGTGAGACTGCCGCCAGTTTTTGCAACACCTAGTGCATAGTCAATCGTTGCCCTGAATTTAGATGACATTAGAATACCTTATCGGGTAAGTTCAGATTCCCCTCAGTTTCGGCAACTTTCGTCTTCGTGTTCTTTTAAGACTGCCTATACTATATTTGCATCTGCAGCGCATACGTTCAGTAACTTTACATGACATAAATTCAATTCAAAATGTACCTGTTCGAGAATGTCACAATTGATTTGGTGCATTTGCAGTAAGTCGAGAACAAACCATGGTACCTACCTTTGTGGACATAATTAAGTATGCAATTGCAGAACGTATTGCATTTGATGCGGGCTTTAAAAACAATGTAAACAATTAAAATTTAAAAATCCCCCGACTCTTTTTTATTTCATGCTACATAATTTAAATGGTAATAGACAAGCTTCGATCGACAATCTATTGATGGTAATAGACAAGCTTCTATCGACAATCTATTGAACATATCTTGCGAAAATACCCAGATTCAAAAAGTAAAACGCCCATAACTTTTGAACGGCTGAATCGATTTTCATCTAGCATAGTAAGAACACTCTCGATAAAGTCATCTTTCAAACAAAAAGTGCTAGTCGGACTCGCGCACGAAGGGTATACCGCTATCGCAAAAAAAACACTTTTATTGTATGGGAGCCCCACTTAAATATTTATTTTATTCTGTTTTTAGTATGTGTTGTTGTAGCGGCTACAGAAATACGTCATCTGTGAAAATTTTAACTGTCTAGCTATCACAGTTCATGAGATATAGCATGGTGACAGACGGACAGACAGACAGACAGACGGACCGCGGAGTCTTACTAATAGGGTCCCGTTTTTACCTTTTAGGTACGGAACACTAAAAACAACTAATTCAAAATCGGTTCATCCGTTTAGGAGCTATGATGCCACAGACATATACACAAATACGCATATACAGAAACACACAGGTATGCACATTAAACTTATACCACCACTCTTTTACCGTCGGTGGTTAATATAGCTTATCCATCTGATATAAATTGGATAACGTAGAGCCATCAAGAAGGTCACTAAGTCTAACCTAAGAGCATCTGGCATAGACAAAGCAACGTACAAATCTGGCTGACTGTTAATACTTTACCTCAGTGAGCAGTTCAGATCTATTGCTCACTAATCCGAGAAAAGATCATCCATTTGCTAACGTAATGGCACCAGCACTTAGAGATGCAGGTCCAATACAGATATCTGTTCCTAGTCCGAATGTTTGCGTGTTTAATCGCTACCGCAGCACGAATCGTATCGTAGACCTACCCATATAATTTGGAAGGCTCAACCGAAATGGGCTATGCCAGAGGCCGTTGGCGATGAACTAACAATTTGCCATTACACGTAGAGAATTGCGATCTTAATCGTAATGTACGAAGTGGATTTACTGAGTATTGGTAGAGATTAAAATTCAACAAACTGCAATTAAAATTCATGCCTTCGTTAGAAGTTAGGCATTACTATAGTAGCTCTAATAACCGTAGAATTAAAATATTTAATTATCACGCGATACCAATAGTAAGACTTACATGACTTAATATCCTATGTCTCCTCTCGCGATCGGTCTTGAGCTTCACGCTTCACCTCGCTCCACGTAATGCCAATGCTCACCGCTTCTGCCAGCACGGTGCAACACCAGGTTTGACGGGGATGACCACGTTTTCTTTTTCCTTGGGGATTCCAGTCCAAAGCTTGGAAATGTGATCGGGAGCCCTTCGGAACGTGTTGAATTTTAGAAGATTGAAATTTCGAATAACCTTTACGGTTTATCAAAACCACTTATGTTGTTTATGCAATGAACGTCAATTTTACGTTATTATTTGAAGAAATGGGAATACACGTATTGATTTACCTGGTTTATACCCAGCATACGCATCAACCTCTAAGGAAGCGTTTACAGAAAAAAAGCCAGAACCAGAGAGCTTCTGAGTGGGTGGTTTTTGAAATAACCCATTTGAATTACACAGTACTGGTTTGTGGATATCACACGTCTTCGTTAACATAAAACCGAATGGAAATATCAACAATTTCATAATAATAAGCTGGATCTTTGAGCCCCATTCCCTCTCTCACACAGAGGAGGCCTGTGTCCCAGCAGTGGGAACATTAAAAGGCTGATGATGATGATGCTGAATCTTTGAGAGCGCTACGGTCCACGGGAGTGTCTGCGCAGGTTGATATACATGTTGTATATTCAAAGAACAGCATACTCTGCACAAGTATAGCTATTCAAATATACTCGTCAGTTTACTAGTGCAACGGACCTGCACAGCTAAGCCTCTCTGGTATACTGAAATATATGCTTAGTAGGTACATCTTAAGGTTCAGATCAAACTGAACCAAATACGTAGGAAATGAAATACGCTCTTTCTCACTTTAGGGATATGTGTTGAAGGTAAGAAGACGAATAACGATCTATATGTTTTATTATAAAAGCGCTGCTTATATACATTACAAACTCATCAATATCAAATATAATAGGGTATGCAAATAAACTTAAGACTAACACAATCTCGGTAATGTCGGTAGGATGTGCCGCGCTCCCCTTGATGTCCGAGCGCGATGATACAGCCGGCCGATCGACATTCCTTTCACCTTGGCTAGCTAGTATGCGCGGGCGCACGGTGGCGAGCGGTTGTGTGCGCCTCTAATTTGTATGTTTATACATTTACGTAACGTAAGTATGAGCTGCTACATCATTCCCCCGCTAGTGAAACGTACACAAGGCTTCGATGTCCTGCCTGTTTTCGTGACGTATGCGTACGTATCTGTGACTGGCTTTTCTGGCTCTGTGTTAATCCGGAAAGCTGGCTTTAGTCTATCAACAGTGATGTTGCTGCTTCTTTTGCCTAACTGGATAGTGAAGTATTTGTCATTACGACTTATCACTTCGTACGGGCCATTGTAGGTTGGCGTCAGAGGCTTGCTTGATGCGTCATTGCGTAGATAAACATGCGAGCATTTATATAGGTCGTCGTGAATAAATGTCGCTCGGGATTGGTTTGATTTCCGTTGCGCCTGGGCCTTCTTTAACGCTCCATTTAACTTATCCATGATGTTTGAAACCGTGTCGCGATGTCTTGTTGATTCTTCATAAAATTCGCCGGGTAATCGCAGCGTTTGGCCATACAGTAGTTCAGCAGTACTTGCACCAATATCCTCTTTTATCGAGGCACGCAGTCCCAGCAGCACCGTAGATAGCTCACGTGACCATGTTGATGATTCGAGTCTTGCAGTGAGTGACGTCTTGAGTGAGCGATGCCATCGTTCTATCACGCCGTTACACTGCGGATGGTAGGCAGTGGTGCGGGTGCGATGGATTCCCATGCGTTGCATTAATTTGTTGAATAGGTCTGATTCAAATTGCCTCCCTTGGTCGGTGGTTATTGTAACTGGGCAACCGAATCTTGCGATCCAACCGTCATACAATGCGTTAGCAACCCTTTCTGCGGTTATGTCTTCCAGTGGACAGGCTTCAGGCCATTTGGTAGCCCTATCTATCATGGTCAATAAATATCGATAACCGTCAGAGATGGGTAACGGACCAACGATATCAATATGCACGTGCTCGAGTCTGTTTGCTTGTTGAAAACTCGCAATAGGTGTCTTCGTGTGTTGTTGCACCTTCGCGCGCTGGCACGCGTCGCACGCTCGGGTCCATTCATTTACGTCGCTATTCATGGAGGGCCACCAGTAGCGGGCAGTGACTAACTTCCTTGTCGCCCTTATGCCGGGGTGACTAAGGTCGTGCATTGCTTGGAATGCAACTTTTCGGAAATCTGAAGGTAGATATGGACGAGCAGTGTTTGATGACATTTCGCAGGTAACTTTGGTGGTTGATTTAGGAATGATGATTTCCTGGAATTGGTATTTTGCTTTGTTTGCTAGGGTTTTCAATTCTTTATCTTTGGATTGTTTTCTTGCCAGCTCGTCGTAGTCGATTGGTGTTGGACAGGATATGGTTTCTATTCGAGAGAGTGCGTCTGCGACTTGGTTGTCCCTGCCGGTGATGTGTTGAATATTTGACGTGTAGTGTCCTATATATTCAAGGTATCTTGTTCTACGTGGTGTTTCGTTGTTGCCGGTGGCCGTCAGTGCATGAATCAATGGCTTGTGGTCCGTGTAAATGATTAGTTCGCGGCCCTCAAATATGCGCCGGAAATGTCGTATTGCCATATATATAGACAACAGTTCTCGGTCGTACGTACTGTATTTTTGTTGTGCCTCGCTGAATTTCTTGGAGAAAAATCCTAGCGGTCTCCATGTCCCCCGAATTTTCTGTTGAATGACTGCACCAGCACAGGTGTTCGACGCGTCTGTCATGATAGCGAATGGATCGTTCTGAGATGGGTAGGAGATGAGAACTGCATCTTCAATATCTTGCTTACACTTTTTGAAAGCTAGTTTTGCCGCTTCGCTCCACTGGATCTTTGTTTTGTCGTTTTTTTTGGCGTTATGAAAATATTTACTCAATTCCTTTTGGTGTTCGGCTGCGTGTGGAATGTTCGAACGGTAAAAGTTTAACATTCCGACAAAACGACGTAGGTCTTGAACGGTTGTTGGTAGTGGGTATGATTTGATGGTCTTTATCTTCTCTTCTGTAGGATGAATGCCTTCTGAGCTTATTGAGTAGCCCAGGAAATCGAGTTTGGTCTGGCCGAAGGAACACTTGGCGACGTTGATTTGCAAACCGTTGGCATTGAGTCGCTGGAACACTTCCTCGAGATTTCTTCTGTGTTCCTCTTCGTTTTCAGACGCCACCAAAATATCGTCGACAAATGGAAAAACTGGCAATCCTCGTAGCACGTTGTCAATATGGCGCTGGAATGTTTGCTGTTGTGCTGTTGAAGGTTGACTGTGGCAGGAACAAACGGAGTTTACCTCCTTCATTTGCTCATGCATCTTGTCTGCCATGGCGGCAAGCGAGTCCAATTTTAACTCGTCGCTTACGGCTAGTACCGCGCGGGTCGCGGCAGGCAGGTGTCCGATCCATAGCATGCGTAGCGTAGCATCTGGTATTTTGTCTCGCGCCAGGTCTTGCATTCGGCGCAGTAGTTGTGATGGCCGTTGATCGCCGAGCTCCATTTCGTTGAGCAACTTCTGCAATTGCTTCTCTTCAGATTCTTCGTAGACGGACACCAGCCTCTTCTTGACTCCTTCATATCTTCCTGTGTTCGGAGCGGCCATGATGATGTCGCTAATTTGCTCCACCTCTGGCTTGGTGAGATTTGCTACTACCAGTCCAAATTTCCCTTCTTCTCCGAGCTTCTGGTTGGCGATCATGACTTCGAACTGGGCAAACCAAAGACGAGGTTTGTCACGCCAGAACTGTGGAATGCGCGACTTGATACTGATCATTTCGATCGCTTCTTCGCTGGTCATTTTGAACGTGGGGTCACCACTTTAGGGATATGTGTTGAAGGTAAGAAGACGAATAACGATCTATATGTTTTATTATAAAAGCGCTGCTTATATACATTACAAACTCATCAATATCAAATATAATAGGGTATGCAAATAAACTTAAGACTAACACAATCTCGGTAATGTCGGTAGGATGTGCCGCGCTCCCCTTGATGTCCGAGCGCGATGATACAGCCGGCCGATCGACATTCCTTTCACCTTGGCTAGCTAGTATGCGCGGGCGCACGGTGGCGAGCGGTTGTGTGCGCCTCTAATTTGTATGTTTATACATTTACGTAACGTAAGTATGAGCTGCTACATCACTAATCAAAGTAGGCTTTGATAGAATAAAATTAAATCGAATTATACGTAAACATTATCAATCCTCAAAAGCCCGAATCTAAATCAATAATCGAGGGAGTTATTAAGGATAAAAACGACTAAAACCACTTAAAATCAATTTGCAGCAGCTAAAAGCCAATGCAGTATATAAAGGGGTGTGCCTACGTGCGGCTTACAAACTTGAACAGTGAACAAGCCGGCGCCATTCTCGCTGCGATCCCAAACCGGTGGCAACGCCGGCTCCTGATTAACTCATAAATTGGCACGCCAGATGGCACGCACCGCGCTGTAAATCTGCAACCAATACGACATTTGTCTCTATTCCCCCTGGTGCGATTACATCTCGCTATCTGGCCCGTAATTAATTCCGTTATAAACCCCATTCGTCAGTGTTATTGAATAATGCCTACTTAGGTTAGGACTACTAAGCGAGCCTGAAGCGAAATTACAAAGGTGAGTGTTTCGTATTTTTTTATATCAATTTCCATTGCTCTTATTGTTTCGTTCGTGATATAAAAAACTTAAAAAAAGAACAAACCGACTTCCAAAACAAAACACTCTTTTCCGAAGTCAGTGTCTTTTGTACCCACTGTTTTCCGTTATTCGACACCGACTTTGGAAAAGAAAGTTATTTTTCGCTTTGTAGTGTTTTGTTTTGGATGTCAGTTTGATTTTTTGTTAAAAAGTTTTTTATTTTCCTCTTTTTAGTTTTGGTAGGTACCTCCAATTAACATGAAAATCATTTATAGCTAAAGTTCATCTCAAGACGATTCCAATAAGCCCAAACACGACTAGGATACATTGTTTTATTTCGGAGTTTCAGTGGCCATTGTAGTCTTCTTTCAAATTATATTTTCTGAGTGCAGATGATTGCATTATTAATGAAAATACCAATATAGATATATATATATATAGATATATGTATATAGTTGTATGCCTATAATATTTGATGAGTTCCCTCGATTTCTCTAGGATCCCATCATGAGGTCCTGGTTTCCTTGTCGTGGTACCACGCTTGGGATATCTCCTTTCCAACAAAAAATAATCATCAAAATCAGTTCATAAACAACGAAGATATCCGCGAACACACATACAAAAAAAATATGCGGCCGAATTGAGAAACCTCCTCCTTTTTGGGAAGTTTGATAAAAAGACTCTGAAAATGAAGCAATGGACTTTGAAATACCAAGCTTCAAGTTTCAGATTCCAGTGCTAGAATCCAGCCCGCGTCACGCATACCGCCTCGGATAGCTTGTAATAAATCTACATTTATTACGGATAGTATTTTCGCATTTTTCGTTTATAATCACACTTCTTGTTTACGTAGACGAAATGATCCAGAGATATCTCAGTTGCGTGAGAAAAATATATAAAAAATTATAAATAATTTGTGAGCGCGTGTGAAAATATTATTTATGAGTTCATCTCATAGCAGTGTTGATTGATTAGATTTGTGAGATTACGAAACTAATGAAACAGAACTTATGAGAAAAGATGGACACTCTGTATCGTCTAATGAGTCGGTTACATTTATTTCATCTTGGTCATAGATAAGCCGATAAAGAGTTTCATTAGTGAAATGGAGTAATTTATTTATTAGCTTACCCTCGCACTTAAACGCTTGCAGCAATTACACCAAAGGAGCATAATCTTATTAAAACTCACTATAAGTCCAGGTTTCCTAACGATGTTTTCCTTCACCGTTGTCAGCAATGTCCAAGATAAACTAAGAAAGTACATAATATAAATTGAAAAAGTCACATAGGTACTTGTCTGGGTTCGAAGTTACGACCTCAAGCACGAGAGGCGAGGTCTTAGCCACTGGGCCACCAAATGCTTTCCTATATCACCTACCTAATTTTCTCAAGCATAATGGCAATTTGACTAAAACAGCAATAGTCAGAAGATTTTGGCTTCTAAGCCCTCCGAGTAACGGTCCTCGTGTAAGGCTAGAAATAATTTTTGTAATGTGTCATACTATGCTATGTACAATATGTTAAGTCTTCAAACCCAATTATTTCAATTTAGATGTTATACTGAAATAACTATACTAAATATTGCCATACGTAAATTTAAACAGTACTGGTCCTGTCTACACGACGTGCAATTATAAAGTGAAATTTAATTTACCAAAGGAAACAAGACGAAGGGACAGATAGAGAAAATTACGAGTGTTCCACGAAAGGAACTTTCCCACAGTTTATTTGTTTTCCCGATGTATACGACTTATAACACTGTATGTACGCTGTTCCTACTGAGAAACTTGAAACGGGTGCTTTTTGAAGTAAACTCGAGTACTTGTTTATTGTACAACGTACCTGACATCTAATAGTGGCCTTTAGTTACACGTACTTTGTTTGTTTTTCAAATGAAAAGTATTGCTTGATTATAAACACTTAAATGAAGATAACGTTTTCGAATAAAGTCCATTGCAAGGTATGTATTAAACCTTTATTTTAAATTAGCCTAATCAAAATATTTTTAGTCTTGTTTTTTTTTATTTAATAAAAATCTTGCCCGATTTACAAGAACATTAAGAAAACATAAAAGTAAGTTTCTCAATTATTATTTTATTTTTATCAACTGGTTGTCGGGTATAAGCATGATAATATGGCGTAACTTTATTTGAAAGATTGAAGTAAATTATAAAAATTATATCATATTTTGCTTTATAATTTTACTATGTTTTAAATTGCCTGTACTCGACAGCATAATACTATATTATTTTATAATATAAATTACATAAAACTTAATTGTCAAAATGAAAGCGTGCGCGTGTGCTTTGAGGTTTTAATATACAGGGTGTTTGGAAGGGAGCTGTACATACGCCTAGGGTAGAAACTAGGGATAGTCTGCTACCTACCCCCGCCCATTATATTGACCTTGGCCTCAAGGTTTTTTTTTAATTTATTATTATTTTTTATTTGACTTTTTTATGATTTTTTGACTAAAACTACCTGTAGCTCAAAATCTATCCATGGGACCGGTCGGCTAATGGTCTTGTTTTAATCGTTAGAGTCTTAGGGTCCTGCAAAAAATTATTTTACACCAGAAAATTGTGGAGAAGAAAAGTTATGGGGCCTGAAGTACCGTAGTAAGGTAAAGAAATAATTTTAAGGGCAACTTTCTATGGGGTTTAAAAAAAAACTAACAGGGTTGGAGTTCTTCTGATTTTTTTAAAACATCCTCAGTCCATGCCCTTTCTAACGATATGCTAAAAGTGTATTTATCACTTTTAGTTTTAAAGTTATTAATTAATTTCCGCAACTAGGGCACTTCAAGCAAAAATTTCAACTAATGAAAATTAAATGTGTTCGATCGTAAAAGGATGGCAAATGAAACAAAAAATTTGGTAATGACTAATGTCATTAAATTACAAATTTTAATTAATTACTAATTTTAATTAATTACAAATTTTGTTCAAATTGATGACCATTGACCTGTAAACATGCTCGGCACCTCTTCCTCATCTCCACGGTCACCGTTCTAAGCAGCAGTTCCTCGCGCATTGTATCGAATGCGGCGTGGATCCTGTTAATTAGAACCTCCCTTGTTGGTACTTCTTCTGCGTACACCAACTCTTTCGCCCTTCCCCAGACGTAGAAGTCGAGTGGGGTAAGGTCAGGCGACCTTGGGGGCCAGGGAATTGGCCCACCCCGACCAATCCAAGAAAGAGTTGGTGTACGCAGAAGAAGTACCAACAAGGGAGGTTCTAATCAACAGGATCCACGCCGCATTCGATACAATGCGCGAGGAACTGCTGCTTAGAACGGTGACCGTGGAGATGAGGAAGAGGTGCCGAGCATGTTTACAGGTCAATGGTCATCAATTTGAACAAAATTTGTAATTAATTAAAATTAGTAATTAATTAAAATTTGTAATTTAATGACATTAGTCATTACCAAATTTTTTGTTTCATTTGCCATCCTTTTACGATCGAACACATTTAATTTTCATTAGTTGAAATTTTTGCTTGAAGTGCCCTAGTTGCGGAAATTAATTAATAACTTTAAAACTAAAAGTGATAAATACACTTTTAGCATATCGTTAGAAAGGGCATGGACTGAGGATGTTTTAAAAAAATCAGAAGAACTCCAACCCTGTTAGTTTTTTTTTAAACCCCATAGAAAGTTGCCCTTAAAATTATTTCTTTACCTTACTACGGTACTTCAGGCCCCATAACTTTTCTTCTCCACAATTTTCTGGTGTAAAATAATTTTTTGCAGGACCCTAAGACTCTAACGATTAAAACAAGACCATTAGCCGACCGGTCCCATGGATAGATTTTGAGCTACAGGTAGTTTTAGTCAAAAAATCATAAAAAAGTCAAATAAAAAATAATAATAAATTAAAAAAAAACCTTGAGGCCAAGGTCAATATAATGGGCGGGGGTAGGTAGCAGACTATCCCTAGTTTCTACCCTAGGCGTATGTACAGCTCCCTTCCAAACACCCTGTATATTGTGTAGTTACGCATTAGAGTGCAGTTTATAATATAACTACAGCCAACGGCTTCACTTGCGAGGAAGTCGAATATTACTCAAGTATTTAATAGTACTACCGAGATGAAAAGTGTCATTCCGATTAACAAAGAGTGAAGAAGATCCAGACTTTAAGGCGCTACCCCGAGCAAAACGCCGCGCTAGCCGGTTTTCGTGCAGTTTTTAGGAGCTATCTACTCGTTATTTTAAATGAAATATCAATTAATAAAAATACATTAACTTCTACATACTATTGATTCCAAAATAGTAGATTTCTTTTTTTTAAATGTAGTATATGTTTCACTAATCTACTTCCAACAAAACCATAAAAATGAGAAATAATGATTGATAGCATGCATCTCCTCGTAAAGTGTTCATTAAGAATTTTTTGTACTAACACTTATGGATAGACAATTTGATAACGAACATTTTGTAAGTTTTATTTTTTTCAAAAGACCAATATTCGATTTTATAAAGATTTTATTCTAAAATCTGAGCGTATTCACTACAGTAATTCATGCGCTACCAGTGCCGCTAAGCCAATAGGAATGCTCATATTTCATGCTGATTTTTTGGTCAGGGTACGGCCTTAAGAAATGTGGTATTGGCACCATTGAAAAACTAGATGAAACGTCGAAGTAGAGCATTTTACTGCCAGGTTAAAACCTAAAATACCGCCACACTAAAAGTCAGTATGTCACAATAAAGTCTACCGTTCGTTATTACGCTAGGCGTATTCACGCCAAAAAAAATATGTTATATTTAACGCCACGATGACATATATTAAATAACCTTATATGTACGATATTCAGATTGCTTCGTCACTGGTTATTATGTGAAGTATGTGTGTTGATTTGCCAAACATCTAGAAGTCCAATTTTATGACATAACAAAAATACAAATCTTTCCTCTTTATAATATTAATTATTATAATAGAATAAGGTACAGACACCCTTGAAGGCCCAGTTAATTTCAAAGGCTTATAAAATCGTTATATTCACGTAAATAAAGAAAAAACAAATTTAGAATCGTAATTTGTTTTATAATGAAAAATAATTGAAAAAAATGTCAACGTTTTCTGCATTGTGACAGAAATAAAACAAATTTGAAAAACATAGGCGGTGGGCCACCGTAGGGAGGTGGTCTCTTAAGATGGCCCGAAGTGTATATCAAAATAAATGTATACTTAATCGACATTTTAACACTTTTTTTTCTTTTAATGATTTTGAAATACAGTTCTAATTTTAATTATATTCAATAAAGTCAAAAAACAATCCAAAATTTGGCTGTGAGCCATGTTAAATCAATCAAAAATGAAAATTGCTATAAAACTAAAATAACTTTCTAGATTGGAAACATTTTTGGTACGTAGACATTTGTGATAAATTTGTAACATTATATTATAAATTCATTTCATTATTCAATCATGGATTTTTTTAACATTTGTTTGTGAGCCTTGTTAAGAGTATTAAAAATCAACTTTAACATATATTGCTAAAATAGGAGCTATTTAATTAAGCTCTCCTGCCTTTGATAAAGTACACTTTCTGCCGCACTCAGAGAAATTTAGCGGTTAGTCAGGCGACCTTAGTGATATGATGATACATGACTTTGATTTTGAAATTAATACCATATTATGTAAGAAAATTAAGGTTTAATTTCAAAAACGAAATCCTAAAGGATTATTAGATTCTGTTTGATGTAAAAATAAGAAATGAAATATTGTTTGGTATGCTATATTTTGCAGCTTCTTTGCTTTGAGACATCTGTCTGTTATATACAGCATGAAGGGCTTCCTTTAGTTGAGTTTCTGTCTACTCTCGACGCGGTTTTTTTGTTGGTGGCTACATTTTGGCTAGGAACAAATTAAAACCATACTTAGCTTTACGACACACAAAACATGCCATGTAGCCAAAACCCCAATGTTCAAAAAACAAGTGTATTTTATTTCAGTAAAAAAGAGAAAGAATAATTAAGTACAAAAATACAATATTTTGTTCCAACAGTTACGTTAGGCGAGCTACATTTTTTTTATTTGTATTAAATTAATAGTCTCATGCCTAAGGAAACTTTTAAAAGAAAGAAATCTGATTTTATAGTTGGCTTGCAATTTATTATATATTATATAGTCCTAGAAAGGCCCGGGCCATGTTTGGGCATCATGGGGTGGGCCATCATAGGAAAATTTACTTGAGTTCATTGTAATCTCGTAAAAATACGATAAAAGGTATAAACTAATAAAACTTACCTGTAATTTAATGTTAAATAGATTAAATAAGTGAATAAAAAAAAAAATGCGCTTGTAATTTGTTAATTTTTGAAAAAGTTTACTTGACGAAGGTTAGAAACACGTGCTACGTTTGACCCGATACTGAAAACTGTCAATCATACTCAAAATGGCGGCGTGCTGGTTGTCAGACGCAGATGCAATTTTGAATATGGTCACAGATGCATACCCCAGTGAAATTTGTCATGGTTTGGACGATCGTAATTGTGATTTCTTTAAAGTGGGCTATCCTGGGAGCCGGGCCATCATTGGTGTCACTACCTTAGATTCGACACAGTCTACTGAAATGGAAGTGATAACAAAATTAACGCAGAATTATTTCGATACCCATTTCAAAAAGGGACGTGGGCAAAGCAAAGACTTTGCATTGGAAGGACTCCAACTAATCGGATCGATGACCTAGTGAAGGTTACTGGAATCCGCTGGATGCGAGACGCATCATGACCGGTCAATGTGAAACACATAGGGGAGACTTATTTTCAGCTTTTAGGGGAGCCTTTCGGCTGATATGATGATGATGATGAAAGCAATGACTGATCTGAATGGTCGGTATGTACTATTTTCACCAAATTAATTAAAGTCCAAAATTCTTTACCATTCAATATAAAGTAAATAATCATGACAGGTGAAAAATTACTACAAACCATTAACCCTGCCTTTGTTCTTTGTTTATCTATAACTAGCGATTCTGCGCGGATTTGCTCCCTTGGACCACCCCACACGACCCGTTTTCGGGATTAAAAATAGACTATGTCACTCAGAAATAATGTGGCTTTCCATAGGTGAAAGAATTTTAAATCGGTCCAGTAGAGTCGGAGCCTATTCGGTACAAACAAATAAACAAACAAAAATTTTAGTAGCTTTTAGTAGTCAGGGCTCCAGAGAGAGGAACCTTCTAACAATACGAGCCGTGTCCAGCAGTACTGCTTTCTGGATCAGGCCCTTGACCCAGCCGCCTAACGAGAGCCTCCTAAGGTGTTGGTCGAGGCTCGTGGCTATTATGCCATGGGCTGACACGACTATCGGTACATTGATCGCTGTGTCCACATTCCACATGTCGACAACCTCGCGAGCCAAGTCAAGATACTTGATTTGCTTATCTTTCTCGGCTTTCACGAGGTCATGCGGGACAGTTATGATTATTATTATTATTATTACTAGCGGTCGCCTCACGGTTTCACCCGCGTAGTTACCGATCCCGTGAGAATACGGGGATAAAAAGTAGCCTATGTTAACCGGGGATAGTGTAGCTTCCCAACGGTGAAAGAATTTTTGAGAGCGGTCTTGTAGTTTTTAAGTTTATTCGTTACATACATAAATACAAATCTTTCCTCTTTATAATATAAGTATAGATATATTATATTTTATATAGTAATAGTATCGAAGTATAGATTGTACAAGTTCTGTATTTCTTTTTACAGGATCTAAATATATCACACTATCTAGTCCTTTGACCTCAAAGCTGACTCATTCGTTTACAAAAATAATACCTATTAGGCAACAGTTTTCCTCTCTAACTTTGTACATTTCCAATTTTACTTGGCAACTTGAGGAAAAAACAAGATGTTTGTAAATAACTTGTTTTTCTAGATTTTTTTGAGGCGTATTTTTAGCGACGGATGTCCCCATTTTCATTTTGGTTCCATATGCAGCCGAACTTCCAGTTGTTTCATGTGTCTTTTTCTAAGCTCGCATCAAGAGCATTTGTATTTTGGTTTCTAAAATAAAAAGGCCCTATTATTTTCAACAGAAGATATTATTTGGGTAGTTTTAAACACAATGTGAGGATGACCAATTAAATTAACACGCGGCACCACTTCAATATCATAATCTGATTCATATAAATAAGATTCGGGGTCTTGATACAATCAGTTTATTTGAAAACTTGAATGAAGCTACACCATTTTTGTGAGAAGATAGATATAAATATTATGAACCCTCAAGAACTTTACATTAATAATTTATACAAATTGCTCCTTAATATTCCCGTGAACAGTTTCACAAAATTTTCCCTCTTCATTTACATTTTTATTTTTTTTTTCTCTCTCGAATTACATTTTTAATAATCTCGTAGAGAGTCGCATACATAAAGTTTGCATATGTGTGAGTACCAAGTCCTCCTTGGAGACTGGAAGTGATAACAATGGGAGGGCATTTCAATGAAATTTGCATTAGAATGCGTAGAGTGGTGCAACGAAGCCTTTGTGATGAGTCTCTGAACGTGCCCTGCGAGAGCAAGTTTAGTTTTAAAAATGTAAAAAAGATTTCATTCTCATCATGAAGCAAGTAATATTATTTAGATTTTAAAGAGGTATTTTAGTGAAAGAATTTAAGAAACAGATACTGTTATTCACTTTGCGTACAAATCATGCATCCGATTACACCCGCTGTTCAAAGGCTTTGAATGTTTCCAAAAACAAAATACTTAGATTTAAAAGAGCGTAAAATATTTATCCAATTTTCATCATTCATACAAAAAATAAATAGCTTCAAAAATAAAAGTTAATCATAATAAAATAAAACTTGTGTATATTTTGTAGAATAGAAGTACTTGTCCAAATAAAACTTTTACAGTAATATCACAAATATGCTTGTATTACATAATTACTCAATTCACTGTAGAAAATGCTCTGTAAAACTCTAAAACAAATAATTTATAGAAACATACTCAAAATCAAAATCAAAATCATTTTTTTACATAGGCCTACATGGGCACTTATAAAACGTCGACAAAAGGTGCACGGTTCGTGTTGGTCATTTCCGATGGAGAAGAACCGGCAAGAAACTCCATGGTTACTCTTTTAAAAATGGTTTGGTTTTACAATATTTCCATGTTACAGCATTAGTACTTAGACATGGGGGGACAACGTAGGCCCGACTTATGACAATAAGTCGTAAGAAACTAAAAAAATAAAATAAAAGGATTATATATTTTATAAAAAAGTTAACAAATGTTAACTAGCATCTAGAAGGCCTACAATGTTCACACATTCACAAAACAATCGGTAAAAGAATCTATACAAAGGTAAATAAAAATAAGTATTACATGACTAAATTTAACATGTGGCACAAATTTTGTTATCAGTGCTGTAACTATTCTTAGCAAAGGGCTATAAAGATGTTTGAAAACTATTGTAAAAAGTCTAATTAAAAGAAGGAAAGAAAAATGAGATTGAGAATAGTTAGAGACATCCACATATTTGTGCCGTTTACAAGTTACCAGGGAAGCTGCATGCGCAGAAGGAGCTAAGGCCAAATGTTTTTATCTTCAACGTAGTCCTTGATTTTATAATATGCTTTTTTAATAAGGATACGTTTGATGTAGTTTTTGAACCTTCCATCGGTCAGTTCTATAACTGACTTTGGCAACTTGTTATAAAAGCGTATACTGTTTATAAGAAAAGACTTTCTAGTTTTCGTTAATCTGAATTTGGGTATTACAATTTCGTGCTTACTGCGTGTATTTAAATTATGGAAGTCGCTTCTAGTTTTGAAAAGCCCCCGATTTTTACGGACATACAAAATACATTCCAAAATATAAAGTGAAGGTAGAGTCAGTATATCGATCTCTTTAAATTTTTCTCTGAGGGACTCGCGAGGACCCATTTTATAGATTGCGCGGATTGCCCTCTTTTGTAGGATGAAAATTGAGTCAATGTCTGCTGCTGATCCCCACAGCAGAATGCCATAAGACATAATACTGTGGAAATAAGCATAGTATACTAACCTAGCTGTAGCTACATCGGTTAGCTGCCTTATTTTCCTTACTCCATATGCAGCCGAACTTAACCTACCCGAAAGAGTTCTAATGTGGGCGCCCCACTGCAATTTTGAATCGATAGTAATCCCTAAGAATACAGTTTCCGTTATAACTTCAAGATTTTTGCCGTCAAGATTTAAGTTTAGGTCATGTTGTGGTACATTTGGTAAAGAGAACTTTAGACATTTTGTTTTTTTCGCATTCAGTAAAAGATTGTTAGCTGCGAACCATTTTGAGAGAACAATTAGACTTTCGTTGACATTTAAAACATCCGTATCTTGCCTATCTATTTTAAAAATTAGCGAAGTATCATCAGCAAATAGAATTATATCCGATAATTTGGCCATCATAAAAGGGAGATCATTAATGTAAACAAGAAAAAGGAAAGGCCCGAGAATTGAACCTTGGGGCACGCCCATCTTGACTAGAGACCCGGAGGACGTCGCCCCATTAGCATTTACTTTTTGCTGTCTGTTTGATAAATAGGAAAGCACGAGATCAGCAGATTTTCCACGAATTCCGTAGTGGTGTAATTTACAGATCAGTGTGTTGTGGTCGACGCAGTCGAAAGCTTTTGAGAGATCACAGAAAATGCCAATGGCATCCTGGGACCTCTCCCAAGCCTCCAAGATGTGGCTGATGAGTTTTACTCCCGCGTCCTTTGTCGACCTACCTTTCGTGAAACCAAACTGTTGACTATGCAGGATCCCATTTGAATTGAAGTGAGACAACATCTGTTCCAGCATGATTTTTTCATAGATTTTACTCAATGCTGGAAGCACGGATAGGTCTATAATTAGATGGATCACTCTTACAGCCTGATTTGAAAATTGGTACTACTTTACTGTGTTTCATTAAGTCAGGAAAAGTGCCGCTGTCCAAACATTGATTGAATATGCCTGTTAGGACAGGAGCAATTGAGTCAATAATATCTCCAAGAACCCTAACGGATATCCCCCACAAGTCTTCAGTATTTTTTTTATTGAGACTTTTGAACGCGTTTTTAATTGAATCAATACATATTGGTTTAAATTTAAAGATTGGTATGTCTTTAGTAAAGTTTTCTTTAAGAAGAGCTTCAGCTAATTTAGAAGAGGAAGGAAGAGACTTCGTAACCTCTAACGGAATGTTGGTAAAGAAATTTTCTAATGTCTCAGCGACTTCTTGCCTATCAGAAATGGTTTGATTAGTTATTTTCAAAGACAACTCATTCTGATCGCGTTGTTGTATCTTTCCAGTTTCTTTATTAATTAATTGCCACACAGTTTTTATTTTATTATTAGAAACACCAATTTTGTTAATTATTATTTGAGATTTTGCTTGAGCGCAGACTCTTTTGAATATTTTGGAATAGTTTCTAACATAAGTGTGAAAAACTTGATCGGAAGTCAAAGATTTTTCGTAATATAAATTATATAAGATATCTCGGCTTTTTCTTCTGCCCACAGTGGCCCATTCACTAAATTTCGATTTGGAATTGTTGACTTTAATTGTTTTTACAGGACACGTTTTATTGAATTCTTGGCAAACTGTTGAAAACAACTTGCCGTAATTTATATTGGGGTCGTTTGAATCAAAACTGGCGTTACAAAGGTTGCTAAAAACATTATTATTAAAAGAGATTATTTTTTTTGTAGTAAGTGGTCTTAATCGAATTGATTTAGCTAGGTTAATTTTTTTATTTGACTCAAAAGATACTAGTTGACCAGTATGGTCTGACCTAACGCCACTAATTAAAAACGAATCTTTTACTTTACAATTAGTGAATACATTATCTATGCAAGAAGCTGAAGTCGCTGTTATTCTTGTTGGTTCATTAAATAAATATTTTAGGTTAAATGATTTAAATAATGAAATGAGCTTACATTTTTCAGGCGAGTTGACTAACAGATCTATATTTAAGTCACCACAAACAAAAACTAATTTATTATCTCTGAAAAGTTTACTTAATAATTCTTCCATTGTTATCAAAAACAATGACAAGTTTGATGCTGGTGGTCTGTAAACGCACAAGACAGTATGCCCCTCGACCTCTGCACATGCTACCTCACACAAGTGATCAACAGAGTAAGCAGTGATATCCTTCCTTTCCTTATATTTTAAATGACTATTACAAAGTATCAGGGTACCACCACCCACTGTGGATCTGTTGTACGCGCTGGCAACTGAGAAATTATTTACATTAAACAACATCCTATCTGGTTTTAACCAAGTTTCACAAAAACATAAGATATCCATGTGGTATTTATCTACTAACAATTCCACGTCTAAAATTTTGCCGGAGAAGCGATTTATATTTTGATGATATAGTAAAATATTACTATTCGACTTCTCTTTTGTCGGCTCTAATCGTTTAAAGAATCATCGTTTAAAGTATTATCAGAAAAACTGGATAATACTGTTAAATCACTAAACCTAGTCTCAGTTAAATTATCAATAACTGCGTGTATATTAAAAGCTAACAATGTAGCTAATAAATGTCGAGTATTTTTGGGAAGATACATATGGTTCCCAATCAAAACAAAATCACTAACAAAATTGTTGGTGTCAAAAAACAATAAACGGTCACTATGACGACAAGATAATATATGCATCAGGTTATTCAAACTAGAAATGTATTCATTTTCATGAACAAGTAACTTGCCAGAATAGGGCAATGCACATAATATTAATTTGCCTAATCTTAACTTAAGTAGGGTGTCAATACCATTAACTATGTCTTTTTTTGTTATACTAAGGCTATTTCCAATAAGAAGTACTACGGTAGTTTGCTCATTCAATTGTGTCTGTTGACTTTTATAAATAAGCTCATTAAATTGCAGTTTATGATATCAATGGTTCACTATTGTATGTTTAGAACGGTTATTTAACAAAGATCCAAAACCTGTTCCTAATCTATCAGAAAATACTAAGACATTACTTTTGGTGGGGTTCAAAGTTATGTTCAAAGTTATTCAGTATGATCAATGGGTAAAGTTGTAGTAGCAACATGTTGTGACATGAGAGGTTACTGAGCGGCAGCACAACTACAGGTGAGGTTGTTAGTCAATGATTCGCACCTCTCTGCATTATACTTCACCAGGTCCACCAACTCACAGGCCTCCTGCATGCGTTCACTCAACATCTGTTGACTACATTCATATTTACAAAATATTTCCATAAGTGTATTTTCCCTACTCAATAATTCCCTTTCAAGGTTCTGAATTTCAACATCATACATTTGTGTACTAGTTTCTAATTTACTATTACATATATTAAATTGGTTTTTTAAGTTTCTTAAATCTTTCCTAAGGTTAACATTATATTTGCAAACACTTTGAGTTTTTATAAGTTTCCTATATTTCTTAATACTTTTATTGATTTTAATATATTTCTTAATTTTATTATGACTACTTATAATTGGACATTTAGCAATGGTATCATCCCCTGTAAGGTCTATGGTAATGGTGGGCGGCTCACACTCCAGTTTGGATGCATCCATCAGCTCATTGTACAGGTTACTGGTGTTAGAAACCTCTTCGCTGAATGAAACAGTTTGTTTTACAGCTGAAACATAAACATTGCGAACTAAAAGTGGATTCTAATTAACATGAAATATAAAAACTATGTAGAATAAAATATTATGTTACGAAATTGTTTCTACCTGTCTGTGGTAAGTTACTCCGATAGGTTTTTTTCTTCGCTAATTTCAAAATAGAATCAGTACTAGCCTATTTCGTCATCATCAATCAGCCTTAAGATATCTAGCTGGACATAAGTTTTGACCAACCACATCGACCGGTCTTTTGTTGCCCATATTGGATGCCCTCAACCTTCACCAAGTCAGGCTAATCTATAAGTAGCCTTTGAGTACAAATCTGTATGGGTTGTAACTATTTGCTTCTTGTCCAATTGTCCTCCAATTGACTGAGAAAATAAAATGTCACGACGACACTAGCTGCGTCAATTTTGCATTAGTCGTCCTTTTCTGTCCACTTATCAGCCCAGCATTTCCTAAGCAGGGTTTAATTTAATTCTAAACAAAATGTGTTAGGACACGTCTGCCAGCCAAACAGCAAGGAAAGGTCCTCATTAGCTGCTCCGCTAAGATCACGTGCTCAGTGGTTTCTCAGACATCTGCTTGAGACGATCGTCATAAATATTCGCATGGCTAATCCTGCTACTGCAGCGCGGAGACTGGAGCAACGATCTTCTTCTGTTTAGGTGGTATTTATTTTGTGCTTTCTAATCATTGCGGTAATTTTGTCAGTTAGCATGGTAATTTCATTTGTCAATACAATAATGTTGTTAAGACAGTTCATCTGTATCTATCTATCAAAAGTCAGATTAAATTAATATGTTTTGAATCTTTCTGATACAAAACCAAGTTTCTTGATTTAAGAAATCAGAATCAAACAAACAAACAGCTTCATTCATTTTAATCAAATGTACTAAGATTTGGCCTCCGTAAATACGATCACGTGTCGGAGTTTCGGGCTAAATTAAAGTGGCTGCCGATTCGGCGTCGTCGAGATACCCATATCCTGTCTCTTACACCTTGGTAAACCCTGTCGCGCTTCCACTTCTCTTATTCTTCGTACCCCACGTCACACTTCCAGCCGCTATTATGGCTCCTTCTCTGTCACTGCAGTGCATCTCTGGAACTCTCTACCACATTCCCTACGCGACAGCCCTTCTCTGAATGTCTTCAAGAGGAAAATTAAGGATCATTTTCTTTCGGAATGACATAATGTTAGTAGTATAAATGTATATATATATATTGTACTTATATAAGTATGTATATTTATGATTTACTGTATATTATTATAAAATTGTACACTGGACTACTTCTCTTCTTCCATGTTTAAACTCTCTCTATCACTCTAAGGTTTGCTGGTAGAAAACTCTTCTTAGGGTTAAGCTCGCCTTTGTACATCAACTTTATAACCACTCATGTTGTATATTTACGAGTAATTGTTTTTTGTGTACAATAAAGAATTAAGAAAGTAAGAACAGCAAAAAATGTATTGCATAAATAAAATGCCTACATTTTTGTATAATATATATGAGTATTAACAAAACCACCTTTAAATCTAACTTGAAATGCGGCAAAAGGCAAAACTTTATAATTTCAAAGAAAATATTGAAATAAGCGGCGTAGGCACGAATAGCTGTTACAGCCGACATAATGAGAAACAAATGTTAGCTCATATGAGTAGGTCGGTAAATATTATATTATCTATTCTGTTCTGAATAATGTTATATAACTCTGTCTGTCTGTAAAATGTCTGTTTGCATTGTGACGTGTATGTAGGGTTGGATGATATGAAATCCGGAAAGTCGAAACACGAAAAACAATAGCTACTAAAGAATCCGACTTGGAAAAGAAAGTTATTTTTCGCTTAGCAGTGTTTTTTTTATTTGGAGCTCGGTTTGTTTTTTTGTAATAAGTTTTTTTAAGAGCTGGCTCTTGGCGACCCTGTAAAGTAGTGTAAGTGATGTTTAGATGTTCGTTTGCTCAGACGAGGCTGGTATGATTACTGTACGAAAACGTTGATCATTGTATGAAAACATCACGATCGTGATTCGAAATCTCTAAAACAGCTGGTTCATATTCAATTTATAGAACATTTTAAAGTAAAAGGATGTGACAAGCAATCTTTAGATAATCTTTTCTTATGTAGATAAATTATTTTATTTATTTGGAAAGTTGAATATTGCATGTTATGTGCACAGTTTTTAACGCAGTTTAAAAAAAGTTGATCCATTGTTTTATAGTATATCACTATTTCAAAGTGATTTTTTAATACATCCCCAAGGTAAAATCACTACGTACTTTACCGATACTCTAAAAATACAACTGTTAGTTTACTTAGACGAGATAAAAAATATTTTTCTTGAAAGATTAGGTTATTTCTCAAGTTTCGAATAATTACAAGTACCAATCCGAATAGAAACATGCAAACCGACATAAAATATTAAAATAGCACAGCACTATATTATTTAACTACAGCCAGAACGTAGAAACGGATGAGTCATTAGTTACTGCGCACAAAACTATCAGTTTCCTGTAACTCTGCTTTAAACTTTCCCTCAGCGTCAGCTTCCGTATGTTTGATTTATAAACTTACTAATGAAGCTCCCTACATCCGCTTCAATGTTGCCACAATATAGGCAAGTAAGAAACAGCGACAAATTTTGCTAAGATTTAGGTACAATACGAATTATTTGAAGGCTGAAGAGTCTTTTTTAAGCGGCAAAGGACCGGTCACATTAGTTGCAGAACTGATGGTCGATGCAGGGCCGAAAAGTTCTGTAGTGGCGACCGCGTACTGGAAGACGCAGCGTTGCAAGGCCTCCTAATACGTGGATCGATGAACTAGTTAAGGCTGTGGAAATACGCTGTATACAAGACGCACAGGTCCGATCCATGTAGCGATACTTAGGGAATGCCTATGTTCAGCAGTGAAGGTCTTGCAGCTGAAATGATGATGATATAGGGTCTTGTGATTACATTATAACAGCCACACGCGACGATCAAAGTAACGAGTTGACAAAAGACTGAAAGTCTAAGAATCTGTCTTACCAGAGAACAGAAAACTTGGTTTTTCAGTTCAGATAAGCAATCGTTCCATGTCAATGGCTGATTTTTCATCGGCATACATAGGTACTATCTATAGCCTATGATAACTGATAGGTAGAAAAATACATAAATATTAAGTTTGGTTTTACAGATAGGAACATACTTAATCACTTTTTGTATCTTTTATATGTTATTTGGGTTAAACAAATTGTAGAAAGTAGTGCTTGGCGCTATGGTGACCTAACACACCATTCTTGTAATGATAGGATATGGTAAAGTTAAAGTCTTGGATTATATGGGAAACAACTATATTGAATCACTATATAACACTTAAATACACGAAATGGTAAATTATGGTAAACTATGTAACTAAATTAATGGTAAAAAGGATGGTAAAATGGTTATGGTTTGGTTATGAGTACGTGGTGTCTCTGACGAGATCTAAACGCGAACTGGCCCACATTTTGGTAATCGAGCGAATGTGCATACTTGCGTTTGATGCAATTATGCATTTTCGCTGAGTGTTCGGTTAAAACTCGAACATATTCCCAAGAGCGAGAAGAAATGCGGGATGATGATATGGTGTGTATATAACATTAAATTACTTAAACATATTAGTTTCTAGTAATCTTATCTGGTAAGCTTAACAACATTGATAATATTAAAAGCAAAAAATAATTGAAACCAATATGCTTTAAATATTGATAATATTTAAAGCATATTGGTCTACTTAAATAACTATCATTATTAAAAACATTAATGGTGGTTTAAAATTACACTGTAGAGTCTTCTACAGTGTAATATATAGTTGTAATATATAGTTCACGCTAGGCCTGCGTTTGGTATAATTGTGTAAGGAAAAACCGATTTCACTTTTTATTCTTGAGATCACTGGCACTGAGCACTTCACTATATGATTGACGTCTTCTGGTTGGTTTCGGAGTCAGCGGAGTCGCTGCTAACTCCTGTTGGCAGCGACTCTCGCTGCGGCGTCGAGGTCTCGGAGGCGGTGCAGTCACCGCGGTGTGCTGCCGACGGGATCCCTCGCCACGATGCCCAGCGGAAGCCTTCCGGCACAGGCGACATAGCCCCGTGCGCCAAATCCATTGCGATGTATGGTTTCAATGTCCTTTTCATACAGGTCTGCAAAATGCGAGTGCAACACTCCGAATACGTCATTCGCTAGATACCGGATACCGTTGATTAGGCCTCGTCGGCGCCGACCCGTCTTCCCCGTAGCGCGTCGCCGTCTAGCGTGGATATCAAAATGCTGTGTTAGCAAAAGTTCATTGTAGTATTCGAGTTCCTGGTAATCGTGCCGGGCTTGCTGCACGATCGTATTACAATGGTTTTGTGTTTCTATGGTTGCGCACAAGTTTTCTTGGTAATTGGCTAGTTTGTTGTAAGTGTTTATGCCTGTCCAATAGGGTCCCATGTCGTAGTACATGACTAACGTCCATTTATCCCTGATTAATTGTACTTTTGAAATGGGGTCAAAATAAAGCGTTTGGTTGTTTGGAAATGGTTTCACGGCGTCTAAACCGTAAGATGGTAAGATCAGCGTAAAAAAACTCAGTAAAACAGTTGCTATAGTTGCGATTTTTGACCTTGGTTTTCTTTTTCCTTCTGATAATTTGGTTGTTGGTTTTATATCTGGTTCTGTTATATTTTCGTTATTCTGGTCAACGGGCAAAACTGAGAGTTTCACAATAGGGCGTTTCATGACCCCATTTTTGGTTTTTAATGAAACTGCTCTGGTTAGACCATCATTTCCTGGATGTGTGTCGACCACACGTCCAAGAGCCCATTTTCCTGGAGGCAGATTCTCATCATGAATAACTACTAGATCTCCAATTTCGATGTTTTTCTGTGGTTCCATCCATTTACTTCTAGATGATAGTTGTACCAAGTATTCAGTCTTCCATCGTTTCCAAAGATCTTGGAATAATTTGTTGGTTAGATGCCACCTGGTTCTGGCATCTTGCTCGGTTTCTATTACAGTTGTTCCTGGTCTTCCTGATAAGAAATGAGCTGGTGTAAGGAAGTTTATATCATCGGGATCCTCTGATATCGCGCAAAGAGGTCGTGAGTTGAGGCACGCTTCTAGTCTAGCTAACAGTGTGGCGTACTCCTCGAATGTTAGTCTTTGTTGACCGATGACCCTCTTAAGATGATGTTTCAGACTGCGTACTGCTCGCTCCCATAGACCGCCGGCATTAGGCCAGCTAGGCACGTTAAAGTGCCATTCTATGCCCATCTCTGCTATCTCGTTTATTAAATTTTCACTGAATACTTCACGAAGCTGGTTAAATTCTTCCTGTATCATCCTGTTTGCTCCCACAAAGTTAGTGCCGTTGTCACTGTACATATGTCATGGTGCCCCTTTTCTGGCAGCCATTCTGGTTAGAGCTGCCAAAAAGGCGGAGCTGCTCAAGTCTGACACGAGCTCTAAGTGAACCGCTTTCGTGACCATACATATAAAAACTGCTATGTACCCCTTCGTAGTTTTAATTCCCCGTCCTTTATTAGCCTTGATCTCTACAAAGCCTGTGTAGTCTACGCCGCAGTGATAAAACGCATGTTCGGGATTCACTCTTGGTTCTGGTAAATCTCCCATGAGCTGGTGCTGCCGCACGGGATTTTGTTTTCTGCATATGACACATTTTCTTATAAACTTTTTAGTTGCCATGTATGCGCCGACAATCCAATACTGTTGTCGAAGGTTTGCTAGCGTTAGACGCGCTCCGCCATGGAAAGTTAATTTATGAGCTTGATCGATAAGTAATGTGGTTAACGGGTGGTCGTGAGGTAAGATGATGGGATGTTTCATCTCAAGACTCATGTGGGCGTTTTCTAATCTCCCACCCACACGTAAAATGCCACGTTCATCTATGGTAGGATTCAAACTCAAAATCTTGCTTTTGGAGTGCACTCTTCCGTGTTTGTTTATTGAATCTAGGTCGTTTGCAAATTCTGCCAGCTGAACGTTTTTGATTATCAGCTGTTTAGCCCGGCGAAGCTCGTGTAATTCGAGGTAGGGTCGGTGAACTTGTTTGTTCAAGGTAGGTAATCGCAGTATCCACGCAAAAATACGTATGATTTTTGTAATGGAACTATATTTGTTTATCAAATGTTTAGTAATTTCGGTAGTCAGCGATTCTCTTGGTTGTCCAATGACTACCGCGTTGGTTTGGTTTAAAATAGACGGCTTTACTTTTAAATTCGTCTCGTAAATGGTTTGGTGATTTTCTTGATTGGTGTATGATGGCAGCCATGACGGCCCTTGCCACCATATCTTGTGGTCTTTGAGTTGCCTGACAGTCAAACCACGACTTGCACAGTCAGCTGGATTATCTGTCGTCTTCACATATTGCCAATGTTTTGATGGTATGGTTTTGGTGATGGTTTTTACCCGATTTGCTACAAATGGTTTCCATCGGGCTGGATCTCCTTGTATCCATCCTAGTACTGCAGTTGAATCAGTCCAACAGTAGACATCCGTCGGGTATTCTGACAAGGAATTTTGTACTTTTTGCATTAGCTGAGCTAAAAAATGAGCGCCCATTAGCTCTAGTCTTGGTATTGATATGACTTTGCTTATGGGTGCTAACCTAGCCTTTCCCGCAACTAATGTAATGGTTGTCCCTTCCTTCTTTACTACCTTGCAGTAGATTACACATGCGTATGCCTTGTTTGATGCGTCGCAGAATCCATACAATGCAATATTTTGGTTCTCTCCCATTCCCAGCCATCTGTTGACTTCTATAGTGTTTATGTCCGGCAATTCTTGTTTTAATTTTGTCCATTCGGAGTTCATTGCCTCGGGTAGGTGGTCATCCCATTTTATGTCAGACAACCAGACATTTTGAAACAGTAGTTTCATGGTAGTACTCAGGGGGGTTAACCACCCTAATGGATCAAACAGCTTCGAAATATCCGAAAGTAGAGCTCTTTTGGTAATAATTGCTGGTGATTCGGGTTCTATTTTCGAGTTGAAAATGAAATTATCTTTCTGTGGGTTCCAACAGAGACCCAAAGTTTTGGTCGAATCGCTCTGCTTGAACTCGTATGTTGACAGGTCACATTGCTCTCTCTCTAAATCGGTTAATAGCTCTGGTTTGTTTGAGGTCCATTTTCTTAGATTAAATCCTCCCAATCGGCATAATTTTATGAGATCTGATTTCAGTTTATTTGCTGCTTCCATTGAGTGACGCCCTCCGCAAAAATTGTCCATATAGAAGCTGTCCTTTAATTATTTTGCTGCATCAGGAAACTTCTGTCTTTTATCGGACGCCAATTGTTTCAAGCACATCATCGCTAAAAATCCTGCTGGTTTGGTTCCGTATGTAAGTGTGACGAGCTGGAATGATTGTATTGGTTGCTTATTTGATTCGCGCCATAGCACCTTTTGGTAAGCTTGATCTTCTTGGCGCACTCGGATCATTCTGTACATCTTCTCGATGTCCGAAGTATATACAAATTGAAATTGTCTCCATTTCAGGATAAGCTCTTGAAGATCCTTCTGTATATTAGGGCCCCTGTACATGACGTCATTTAGACTGTATCCTGATGAAGACTTTGCTGAGGCGTTAAAAACTACTCTCAACTTGGTAGTGGTAGATTCAGCCCGAATGACTGCATGGTGTGGTAAGTAGCATTCGGGCGCCTGGTTAATGTTGTATGGTATCATGTGGTTTAATGCAAAATATTCGTCCATGAACCTTTTGTAATCTTTCTTCAATGCGCTGTTCCTCTCAAATTTCTTCTCCAAGTTTCTAAATTGAGCTAATGCTTGCGGTTTGGTTGCGCCCAACTTGTCCTTGTATTCCGGCTTGAGTGGCAGTCGGACTTCGTACCTTCCGTCCTCAAGCCTCTTAGTGGTTTTTATAAAATACTGTAAACACTCATGGTCATCGTTGGACATCTCTATCTTCTGGTGTATGTCTTCATTCTCCCAATATTTCAGAAGATCTTCTGTGTTGTAAAGAACCACGTTGCACTGGTAGTGTGGTATCATGGATCCACAGAGTAGCCATCCTATTTGCGTCTGTTGAGCTATTGGTTGCGTGTCGTTGTCTCCTCTCAAGATACCTCCTAACATTATTTTGCTGTAAACATCTGCGCCTAGGAGTATATCTACGGGTCTGCTTACGTAAAACTCTGGATCAGCCAATTGTATCCCTTGGATATGGTTCCATGTTGTTGGTTTGGTAAACGTTTTATTTGGCAATCGCTTGATCAAGTTATTCATAATAATAACGTTCGTGTCGCAGGTAAATTCACTATTTGCAGACTGGAGTGTTACCTGTAACATTCCTTTCGCGTTATTTTCTTTTTCACCGACGCCGAATATTTGACCTTTGAAATGAGCCCTCTTTAATCCCAAGATCTGGGCTGCGTTTTCAGTTATTAACGATAGTTGAGAACCCTGGTCAATTAAAGCCCTCATCTTGTGTTGTGTTCCATTAGCTCCCTTGACTTTTATAATAGCGGTGGCTAAAAGTATTTCCGATATATCATCCCATGACGCGTGAGATGACCTAGATGTGCTCTTTTTGGTTGCAACATTGTTGGTGGTTCCTTCTGCTGACGCAGTTGGACTTTGTTTTTCCACTGCTTCGTGAAGTAGTGTGTTGTGTGTAGCTAAGCATTTACGACATCGTTTGTTCGATTGACATGGTTTTTTGTTATGACTGCATAGACAGTTTTGGCAGTAATTTAATTGCTCAATCTTATTTAATTTTTGCTCGTGCGTCATTTGCAAAAAATCAGGGCAACGCCACAATCCGTGGTCAGAATTGCACAATGCACAGGTTATCGACCGCGACACGTGTAAAGCATTTGATTTTGTGTTTTCTTTGTTGCCTGATTGATGGTTATTTCGTTGACAAAATTTCTTCTGGTTTTGGTTGTGGTTGCTGTATGGGAATGGTTGATGCGGCGTGGTTTTTTGGTTGCCTGGTTCTTGCTTGCGACGAGACGCTTCTAGCGCTGTGAATTTTTTCTCCAAGAATTCCAGGAACTCCTGCAGATCGGGTAGCTCTCTAGGATTCTTGACCGATTCTATGTATTCGGTGAAGGTATCATTATCCAGCTTTTGCGCTAGTAGGTGCACTAGAAGTGGATCCCAAGTTGCTATATCCACTCCCAGATTCTGTATAGCGTGTAACGTCTCCTTGGTTACGTCATGCAGCTTCTTAATCGTAGCCATCGATTGCTGTTGTATATTGGGAAGCCCAAGTAGGATATTAATATGGGACGTGAAAATCAATTTCTTGTTACCATATCTATGGCTTAAAATTTCCCAGCATACCTGATAATTGTCAGAGCTAATATGTAAATGGTGAATCAAACGCTCTGCTTCCCCCGTCACCTTACTCTTCAAGAACTGCATTTTTTGCGCATTAGACATCGACGGGTTTTTATCGATCGCTTTGCTAAATAAGTCTTTGAACGGAACCAACTGGTTGTAAGTTCCATTGAACACGGGGATGTCCATCGTCGGAGCTGACTTCTCTCGGTGCTTCACTGCCCACATCTTTTTGTTGATGTCGTTTGTCAACTCACTGTACTTTTCCTCATGCTTGCAGAATTCCATTTGGTACGTAATATCGTCGCCTCCATCCTCACCTTCAATTTCCCAATGAAGTCTGTCAATCTCACCCCATCGGCTATCCAGTGATTTTAGAGCATTTTCGAATTGCCATTGATTCTCGAACTTGTCTACTTCTATACTACTCACGGTTCTCATGAACGCCTTGAAATTGATAATCTGCTTCTTTACCAACCCGTTCAGCTTGCTGGACCCTCTCTCTGTATGGGGAAAGTTCTCTCGCTGCGTGGACTCCTTATAGCGAGACGACGTACCTGGTGGTGGCTGCGCCGTCTCATCTTCCGGCCGAAGATGGTCAGCGCCTAGCTGTGACCTAGCCCGTACACCTGGTAATGGCTGTACCTCCTCCGCTTTTGGTCTACGGGGGCTTTCTTCCTGCAGCTGCGTTGTGCCTAACTGCCTCATGGTTTTATCAATTATCTCCTTTATTTTGAAATAAACTTCCTGGACTGTTTCGAAACATCCCTTTTTGAAGTAAATGTGCTCAACATCCGCAAACTGACACATTTTCTTATGGTTTTGTTGGTAGGTGTGCCAGTATGCTTCCAACATATCAGCCTTACGCTTGTAATTTTCGATGGTTTTCCTCTCGGATATATCCTTCTTTATGTTGGTTAAGAACTTGTCCAGGATTTTATAGAGCTCCGTTTGGTTGATGAACAGAGTATCGGAATCCATGTTAAGAGTTGGTTTGAGAAAAAAATTGGTAATGATTAGTTAATATAACTGGTTTGATCTGACCTTTATGCTCCAACCGACCGTCTCTGCAATCCGTGGTTCTCCCAATTGCAGCGATCTCCTGGTTTGCATGGCACTGTATCACTTGGTAGTCACTGGTAGTTAAATGCTCGAAGGACCATGTAGAAAGTAGTGCTTGGCGCTACTTTCTACATGTGTGACCTAACACACCTTTCTTGTAATGATAGGATATGGTAAAGTTAAAGTCTTGGATTATATGGGAAACAACTATATTGAATCACTATATAACACTTAAATACACGAAATGGTAAATTATGGTAAACTATGTAACTAAATTAATGGTAAAAAGGATGGTAAAATGGTTATGGTTTGGTTATGAGTACGTGGTGTCTCTGACGAGATCTAAACGCGAACTGGCCCACATTTTGGTAATCGAGCGAATGTGCATACTTGCGTTTGATGCAATTATGCATTTTCGCTGAGTGTTCGGTTAAAACTCGAACACAAATAGTATTAGTCATAAGTACTTAGTAAGTAGGTAGGTACTTTAATAGTACATTATTGCAAAGGCCGACAAAAAGGCATTTTCAATTGCAGATCGAGTATGAAATTGAAGGTTGAGCCGTAGGCGAGGACTTCACTAATACGAGACAAGCAATTGCTATTTCCGCCGAGGCATATTAGTGCTTTTCTCAAAAGAATGCAGGGAAATAAAACATATTTTTTATATTATACATTTAATTTATTAAAAGTTGCTGGAGCGTTGTAATATTCCAAATTCTAAAAAACGCTACTGCAATGGATTTGATTTTCTTTGTCCGTAAATTCGATACTTCGCGTGTTCTGTTTTCTAAATTGATGACAATATTTCCATGCATGTTTGAGAAAAAAAGCTTTTACTGACTTAGCAATCAGTTGTAATACTAACCTTGATGATAACCTAATTTTTTATAAATTCTACAAAAGTGAGTCGATCAAAATGAACGTACGAGTACGTAGGAAGGTACATTCAGGCAAATTAATTATGATAATTTGAGCCGAAATGCGCTTACTGCTGAACCAAGCCCTACCACAAGCGTCGCCACATCAAAAAGTCCTATCATCATCATAATAATAATTTTAGCCGAAAGACATCCACAGTTAGACATAGGCCTACCCCATGCGTCACCATACTGGTTAGTTCCAATGCTTCTCTTATCCGGCGGTCACCTAAAGCTCTCACTAGGTCATCAGTCCTCCTATTGGGAGACCTATGCTGCGTTTTTGGTACGCCATCCTGTTTTTCTCGGCAATGAAATGAATATTTGTGAAAATAAAACAAGAGTTATCAAACACGAAACAAATGTCTTTTAATAATTTAAACGACAAGATTCTTACAACACCTTCGATGAAGAATACACTAGATTCCCGGTCAGCGATTCAAAAACGGGCCGAAAAATATGGCCACAAATACGGTTGTGGCACTATTTCAAATTAGTATGGTCCAATCATAGCCAACATTCATCATCATCATCATCAGCCTATAGCAGTCCACTGCTGGACATAGGCCTCTCCAATTGCACGCCATTTGCTTCGATTTTCGGCAACTCTTAGCCAGCTGCAGCCACCCCGCGAAGATCGTCACTCCACCTAGCCTGAGGGCGTCCCACCTTACGTTTACCAATTCGCGGTCTCCACTCAAGAACACGTCTACCCCAACGGTCATCGGTTCTACGACTTATATGCCCGGCCCATTGCCACTTCAGCTTACTTATTCTGTGAGCTATGTCGACAACTTTGCCAGATCACCTCGTTTCGGATTCGATCCCTTAGAGAGACTCCGAGCATAGCCCTTTCCATAGCTCGCTGAGCAACTTTGAACCGATGAACCAGCCGTATTGTGAGTGTCCACGTCTCGGCGCCGTAGGTCATAACAGGTAGGACGCACTGGTTGAAGACTTTGGTCTTCAGGCTCTGTGGGATACGTGACGAGAAGACTCGACGAAGTTTACCAAACGCCGCCCAGCCCAGCTGTATTCTTCTATTAGCCTCCTTATCAAAGTTGTTCTTACCAAACTGCAGAGTTTGCCCGAGGTAAACGTATTCTCGAACAACTTTGAGAGCACCGCCATTGACCACAATGGGTCCCGGAGTGTCGTGTGAATTGAACATAACCTGGGTTTTGTCCAAGTTCATCCGTAGCCCGATGCGTGCAGAAGAACCAGCTAAGCCGTTCAGCATCAGCTGCAAGTCATGCAGTGACTCTGCTATTACGACGATGTCATCCGCAAATCGCAGGTGTGAGATGTACTTGCCGTTTATATTAATGCCGCGTCCTTCCCAGTCCAGCGTCTTAAACACATCCTCCACCGCGTTGCTAAACAATTTCGGGGAAATAACGTCCCCTTGTCTAACCCCTCGACGCAGTGAGATATGCTTAGTTTGCCGGTCCTGACTTTGGACGGTCATTGTGGCGTTTGCATAAAGAGATCTCAGCACTTGGATGTATCGCCAGTCCACTTGGCACCGCTGCATAGACTCCAAAACAGACCAGGTTTCGATAGAGTCAAAAGCCTTCTCATAGTCCACAAAAGCAAAACACAGGGGCCGATTATATTCTTCGGACTTCTATATAATTTGCCGCACTGTGTGGATGTGGTCTATGGTGTTGTATCCACCTCGGAACCCGGCCTGCTCCGGTGGTTGAAACTCGTCGAATCTTCGCGCTAGACGATTCGTGACGACTCTCGAAAACAACTTATATACGTGGCTAAGAAGCGAAATGGGTCTATAATTCTTCAAAAGGGTCTTGTCACCCTTTTTGAAGAACAGAATGACCACGCTCCTTTGCCACGCTTCTGGAGATCTCCCAGAGAACAGGACAGAATTGAAGAGCTCCCCAAGCTCCTTCAGTACCGGTCGTCCTCCCGCTTTCAGTAGCTCGGTAGTTATCCCGTCCTCACCCGGGGCTTTTCCATTTTTAAGCTGTTTGAGAGCCGCCTCGATTTCGTCTTGGCTTATTTCAGGCAGGTCTTCTGTGAAATGGCGTGTTAAGGTGGCTCTAGAATCCTCATTTTCGGGATCAGGCCGAGATGCATGCGTTACGTACAATTGGCCGTAGAAGTTTTCAACTTCCGAAAGAATCTCCGGCTTCGAAACGACGATATTCCCATTAGATTTAGTCAACTTCGTCAGATGGCTCCTCCCAAGTGACTGGACAAACACTTTCGACCCCCGGTTTTACTCAATCGCTTTCTCTATAGAGAGCGTGTTGGCTCGTCGGAGGTCGCGTCGTACCATTTTCCTTATATGTTTATTGAGTGCCCGCTGTTCTGACGAAGTGACCGGTGGATTTTCACGTCGTTCCATCATAAGCTTCAGAGTTCCCTCCGAAAGTTTGGACTTCCTGCCCGTACGCCGCATCTTACAAAATCTCGCATCTTACTCCCTGAGGATTTCCACCATTTGGTCAAGCGCTTGGTCAACGCTATTTGCGGTTTCCACGGCTGCAAAACGGTTCTCCAGGTCTGACTGGAACGCTTCAGATCCCAACATTGTTTGGAGCATATTGGGACGGAGCCTAGACTTCATCAAACGAGTTCTCTCAAGCTTGCAATTGATATTCAGGGAGCCTCGAACAAGTCTGTGATCGCTGCCGGTATTAAACCTGTTGATCACTGAGACATCCCTGAATATGTGCTTTTTATCTGTTATGATGAAGTCTATCTCGTTTTTGGTCACGTTGTCGGGGCTTCGCCATGTCCACTTCCTTTGTGGCTGTTTCTTAAAAAAGGAATTCATTACGAAAAGACCCTCTCTTTCTAGGAAGTTGACAAGCATTTGCCCCCTATGATTCCTGCTACCAAACCCGTAGGATCCTACTACCGAATCACTGCAATTCTGTACTCCCACTTTGGCATTAAAATCCCCCATGAGAACGCTGTTGTATGGTCGGGTGTCAGATATAATAAAACATCCCAAAATGTGGTGTAAGACTGCCTTTATTATGTTGATACTATGACTTATATATTGGTTACACACATTGAAATAGAGGTTGCATACGTACTACATCACACCTCCCAAGGCAATAAAAAAAAAAAAAATCCTTTGCATGGATACTTTTTTTTTTTTTTTATATATATATAAAACTACGTAATGTGGTTACAAATTTAATGTAAAATTACTGTTTATTATCTATGAGTAATGGTTATGCGTTTGAGTTACTCGCAGGTTTTTTTTTTTATATATATTTTTTTTTTATATAAGTATATTAATAAACAACTTATAACTAAGATTACAGTTGTTGTATCGCTTGTGTTTACAAACAAGCGAATTGCTTTTTTTTTTTTTCCAAACTTATACCTAAGATTACAGTTGAGTTCTGTGTTTACAAATAAAACATGTAAGTACCTTTTGTTGGCACCATTCATTCAGGGCATCACGAGTGCATATCATTTTACAGCCACGATCGCAACGAAGGTCAGTAACCTAGGTATTGTTGCTAAGTATACAATATATTATGACTTTATGAGTAATACAACTTCGTTCTGTTTTTATGAATAACATCAATTTTTCCATTAATGTTTACCTCTACATTTGGCGACAAATCTCTAATAACAGTGTAGGGACCAGTATAAAGGTTTGAGAGCTTATTACCAGTTTCATTTTTAATCAATATTTTATCATTTGGTTTATATTCTACAGGTCTTACATATTTATCATATCTGTTTTTCCTTTCTAATTTCGAGTTAATCAAGTTTTCCCGTGCTTCTGTTTGTGAAATCTGTAATCTATATTTAAGCTCAAGGGGATAACTGTCATAATTGTATAGTGGTTCTACTGTTCTTAAAAGGTTACTTGGTAGGTTACATTTCTTTCCATACACAAGTTCGAAGGGAGTAAATTTTGTCGATGAATGTACTGTGGTGTTGTATGCAAAGGCCCAAAAAGGTAACCATGAACTCCATGAGTCTGGTCTTTGATTGATGTGCATTCTTAAAAAGGCCCCTAGGGTTTTGTGAGAATTCTCCAGTGCACCAATGCTCTGGTGATGATAGGCTGTTGAGTTCAATTTGGAAATATTAAGAATTGTACATACCGCTTTGAATGTCTCTGACATAAACTCCGTTCCTCTGTCAGTAGCGATTTCCCGAGGCACACCGTGCACGAGGATGAAGTTGTTGACGAACACACGAGCGACTTCAGCTGCTGTTCTATTCACTAGTGGAAAAGCGCATACATATTTTGATAGTTCACATTGAAGTGTTAAAATATACGTGTAGTTATAGTAATCTCTATCAAGAGGTCCTACTATGTCTAAAAATATCTTCTCAAATGATGATTGTGCCGTTGTGGTTATTACCATGGGTTCTTTTACCATAACCGTATACTTTTGTTTTTGACATATAGGGCATTTTTTAACATAGTTATTTATATCCTTTTCGAGACCCGGCCAGAAATAATATTTTTTAATGTTGTTAAACATTCTTTTTGTGCCTGCGTGGCCACTTGTGGGTAATAAGTGAAAGTCATTTAAAATGACTCTCCGATCTTCTAAATTATCTACTTTTTCTATATTATTTAAAATACACAATCGCGGTCCTTCCCATTTAGTATATCTTTTAACCTCATTAGTTATTTTTCCTAAGAATAAGTTATGGGATTTATTTTTCACGAAACATATTTCATGTATATCATTAACTTTACAGAAATCGCACATCGCTCTCACAAATGCGGCTGGCGTCAGTTGTGATCGAGCAGATGGATTTATATACAACATCATTTTTGCTTGATCATATGAAAATATATTATTTCCCTTATATATTCTATTCGTTTTTTGTAGCCTGTTTAGACTTGTTTTATCAATGAATTGCAGCTCTACTGCATTACTAGGCTTGTTAATTGTTCCCACAATCCTTGTTTGATCTTCTTGATCCGGGACACAGTTGTCTGCGGTATCTTCCGGAATATGAGAAGTTTGTTCTAATCGTTTTATCTGTGCTCGTGTCATTACAAATAAACTTTCGTGCATGTTCTTTAAATCTTTCGATGATATTGGAATTCGAGATAAAGCATCGGCGGCTGCATTTTGTTGACCTTTGACATATTCTATTAAATAGTCATATTCTTCTAAACATAATCTAAATTTGAGCAGTCTACTTGATGGCTCCTTTAAACTAAATAAATATACCAGTGGTTTGTGGTCAGTTACTATTTTGAATGGACGACCATACAAATAGGGTCTATAATGTTTTACGGCCCATACTATAGCCAGGAGTTCTTTTTCAATAGTCGGGTAATTACGTTCAGCTTTGTTTAAACTCCTACTGGCGTAAGCGACTGGCCGACCATTGCCGTTGGATAAAACCGCTCCTATCGCGTACCCTGACGCATCAGTTTGTACAATAAACTGATTTTTATCTGATAAATCCGGATATTGGAGAACTGGTGGTGTAGACATACATTCTTTAAGTGTCTGAAATGCCTTTTGTGCGTCGCTATTCCAAATGAATTCTACATTTTTCCTACACAAAATATTTAAACTGTTTGCAATTTCAGCAAAATTTGGAATAAATTTGCGATAATAATTCGCTAAGGCTACAAAACGCTTTACTTCATTTGTGTTTTGGGGAATTGGATAGTTTTGTATAGCACTAATCTTTTCTGGATCGGGTAGTACACCGTTATCTGTTACGACGTGGCCTAAATAGAGCATTTCCTTTTTAAGAAAGTCGCATTTCATCGGATTTAATTTTAAATTGACACTGCGTAATCTTTCTAGTACTTCGATTAAATTTTTGTTATGATTTGATAAGTCCCGTCCCATTATAATTAAATCGTCCTGATAACATAAACATTTTTCATAATTAAGGCCCGCCATTGCCATTGTCATCATTCGGGCAAATGAGTTCGGGCTTGTCTTAAGACCCATTGGCATTCTAGTCATTTGATATTGACCTGAATGAAAAGCTGTAAATTTCCTACTATCTGGTTCAAGTTCCACGTTATAAAACCCTTGGCTTAAGTCTAAGTGCGTAAAATAAATGCAACCAGATAGCGAGTCTAATATCTCATGAATATTTGGCAGTGGGAATTTATCATTTTGAACACAGTTATTTAACTTTCGGTAATCAATGACTAGACGCCATTTCTTCTCTCCATTTGATTTCTTTGGTACTAATAGAACGGGACTAGACCATTCGCTATTACAGGGTTCTATTATACCTTGTTCGAGCATGCGGTTAATTTGATTCTGTATTTCCCCTTTTTGTGAATGTGGGAGCCTGTAAGGTTTGCTGTAACTTGGTCTAGTACCGGGTTGTATTGTTATTGAATGTTTATATATAGTTGTCGTAGTGAGTTGGTCTCCTTCGAGATAAAAGATATCGTTATACTTTGCGCATATGTTCCTAATGCTGATTTTTTCCTCCTTATTTAGATGATCTAATTTTAATAAGGGAAGCAGTTTTTTGACTCGTTCTGCATGTTTCTTTGGCTTGTCAAATATACAGATATTATAATCTCTTGCTTTATGTATTTTAGGATTAATGCTATGTACATAAAAATCGTTTTCTGTTGTGTTCAAAATTCTTATTGGTAGCTTTCCGTCCGCGGGGCTTGCTATTGTACTTGCTAAAAATATTCCGTTTCCTATCTGCTCTGCGCAAACTACACAATCTTCTGTTATATCGGTCGTAATGTAATGTGTGCTTTCGGACCTAGCGGGTATAGTTAGCGTCTCGTTATGTTTGGTAATAGGCACACAAATTTCTTTATTGTTATTATACATAACTAAGGAGTAATTTTTGAAGTTAATAATCGAATGATATTTGCTCAAAAAGTCTTGGCCTAAAATGCCACTTGCCTTACAGGGTAAGGATTCAAATACGTAGAATTTATGGCTTAGAATTTGTTCACCTGCTCTTAATTCAAGATAAACAAAACCGATCGCTTCAATTTTTCCACCAATACCATTTACAACAAGTTTTCCTTTTTGGATGGGTTCATTCAACTCAGCAATGTGTTTATATTTTATGGCCGATATGGATGCACCGGTGTCGATTAGCCACGTATATGTAAGATTGTTATGTTTAGAGTGTAATGAAATATGATATATGCTACTACATGACATCATAACGCTTTTATTCACGAAAAAACTCTTCTGAATTATTATTATCATTGTTATTTTCAGATTGATTTTCTCGCGGATTTGAATCTGTCAAAATATGCGTATTTTGTTGCTGTTCCTGGTGAATAGTAGCTTGGTTAAAAAAAATCCTACCTTTAGCTCCACGGTTAAATGTGCCGCGGCCACGAGATCTCCATCCACCGCGACCTGTTTGCGATATTCGATCATCCCTCCGTTCCGCCGGTGGCGTTGATTGTCCTCGTCCTCGTGACATCCCCTGGCCTCTGGAATTCCTATATTGGTAGTAATTGTTATTACGACGCATAAATAAAATGTCACCTGACGTGGACGGTGTTGAAACTTCCTCATCGATGGCTGCTTGTATGGCATCACTTAAAGATGTAAACTGTCGTGCTGCTATTATTGTGCTTAGTCGACGATTTCTTAATCCGTCGGCAAAACTTTTAATGGCTGATTTTTCGTTAATAGGCTTCAATATATCGAAGCTAGACTCATTGCCTTCAGATTGGGAAATCGTCAAGTCAACAAACAAATCAGTTATTTTCTTACCGTAGTCATCTATAGTAAGATCATTTTGTTTCAAATTGTACAATTTGTGTTGTAGAGCTGTTGCTGATTTTTTTGGTAACAGACATGTTTTCATAGCCTTTACTAACTCATTAACACTGTCATACTTTGCGTTAAGTTTAAGTTTAGCAGACTGCGAAAGTCGACTTTTTAAAACAAAATTTATCAATTTAATTTGTCCGTCTACGTCAAGTTCCGTTTCATAGTATTCTACGCCATCAATGAGCTGTTTCGTATTTGTGCCGTCGTCATTTAGAACTGGTAATAAGCTCAAGGCGATTTTTAAATCGAATTTCGCCATATTTTGTTCAATAATTGACTCTTCAGTCGATGAATTATTACACAAATCTAAAATATTGTCATACAGGTTAACAAAATCTTTGTTTAATTTATTAAATTTACATAATTCCTCGTCTTTTAATCCGGTTTTAAGTAGCCTTAAATGGTCTAAGCTCTCATTGAAATTACTCAGCAATTTATCAGCCTCTTTTAGTTTTTTCAAAACAATTTCACCCTTTCGTCTACTTGGTCCTATTTTTATTAAATATATTCTTATCTTACCAAGGTCATTGTATATCTGTAACAATTCGTCATACATAACTGTCCATAATTTTATAGTTCATACACCAAATGCAAGTTCATATCGCGACTATGATTCCACTGTTGCACGCATACACTGCCCATGTTAGAATTACCACACTTTCACATTCATTAGAACACGGAACTCACAAGAACACTAGCCGAATTGTATGATTTGTTACACGCCTCTGTGTTGTCAGGGATTCTTGTTGGAAGCGTGGACCCGACGTTCCTCGCCTGCAGACACGTTACAAGCACCGTCGCGACACCTTCTGGATCGATCCACAGAACGCCTTAAGATGTGTCTCGTTATCTGCTCTCGCGCCCAGGACTCATGACATCTTTTGTAAATTTTAAAGATGGAGTATAGTGCACCGATGAATAATATCGTGCAAATTATTGTTAACACGATACTTACGGCCGATAAATGAAATTTAAATTCCTCTACCGTCGCTGTGTTTTTAGCGGCGCTATTTTGATTGAGAAAAACCTCCTCATTAGTTACTTTTGAGTTGCACATTTTTCAAAGTCACTTTTAATATATTTTTCACTTAAACAGTTGCCACACTGAGCAAAACCGATACTAATCGCGTACATGATTCAAGCCCTGTTTAGTGGCAGGGTCGCCATGTATGGTCGGGTGTCAGATATAATAAAACATCCCAAAATGTGGTGTAAGACTGCCTTTATTATGTTGATACTATGACTTATATATTGGTTACACACATTGAAATAGAGGTTGCATACGTACTACATCACACTGTAGTGGGTCTTAGTGGTGGAATGCAAGGCCTTGGAAATGTCCTCAAACATTTCCTCCACTTCGTCGTCCGAGTGTGCCGAGGTCGGTGCGTAAACCTGTACAACCTTGAGGCTATACCTCTCGGTTAGCTTAATTATGAGGTACGCTACCCGGTTCGAGACACTGGAAACCTCCACAACGTTGTCACAGATGGATTTGTTTACCAGGAACCCTACGCCACCCTGGGATAGCTGGTCTCCCTCTCGGAAATACATAAGGTGGCCTGATTTGAGTGTTATTGTATCCTCCCCCTCTCTTCGGACTTCACTCAGCCCTAGAACGTGCCACCTTATACTCTCGAGTTCTTCCTCAAGCTGCAAGCCTCATCAAGCCGTAACGTGCGTCCATTATACGTCGCCAAAGTCAGTTGGGTTCGGCGGCCGTCCGTAACCCGGTGATTCTTCGCACCCCCGAATGCCCTGCCGTCTCCGTGACCGCCGCCATAATCAGGTATAACAGCAGGGCGGCCGGGAACTGGGGGCCGTGGTTGATTTTGACTTGTCATATTGGAGAGTTTGCCCATAATCGCCACGCTGGGCATGCGGGTTGGCGATCGCAGATCACAGCTTTTTCGCACTGGTGACGCTGCTGCCCATCACCAGTCTGTACCACTTAGCTGCGAAGATTTGTTAAAATGGTTATACCGCCATTTATCGGTTGTCGTCAGAGCCTCGTTTGTTATTCTGCAGGAACTACCGCGAGCAGGTGAGGTTGACTTGGGGCACTTAGATCTTGAATGTAACCCCTTACACCCCCAACATTAATACGTTAAAAATACCGCAATGTGCGTTCAAAAACTGTGCAAATAACCACCGTAACACCTTGTTTTTGTAAGGAATATCTTTTTTTCGGTAAGTTTACATCATTATGTGTTTTTCATAAAGTAAAAACCGTATTAAATAGTAAATATGAATCAATTACCAAATATTATGATTGTTTGACCAACGTTTGCGTCGAAAAAGCGAACGCGCCAACTATTGTAACAAACATTGACTGTTCTGGAACAGAAAATGCATGGAGTAGTTTGTAAAACTTTTTCTTTTTTTTAGCTTTCCTAATGATCCATAGAAAACGAAATAAAGTAACCCCGAAATTTCCTACATAGTGTTTTTAACCTTATTGCTGAAATTTTAAGTTTCATTTTATAATATTTTTTTTGTGCCTACATATATAACCTTTTTTATAATCTTTAGTATCGCGTTTGACCACTATCTCGGCTGAGTTAAGCGATGATGTGGTCTAGTCTGACTATTAATTTTCAAGTTTTCAAGCAAACCCTACCTAACTATACTACCTACTTACCCTAGCTACCCGCCCACGTATATATATATTTTTAAACTGTCTCTTTATTTGAGCGAACAAAACAAAAAAATAATTATTCAAATCGATCCAGGCGTTTTTGAGTTTTATCGAGACCAACGTAAAGCAATTGATTTTTATAATATAGAAAGATAGGTAGATAAGTGTGTGTGGCCATTTGAGCGACTTATTTTTGTTTCTGATTCTTAATCTAGTATTTTTATAGATAGATGATATAAAAAAAAAAATTGAATTCGACTCCACTTATTCCTTGTCCAAGCAGCGAGCTTGAACATAAATTATGAAAATTCGAATTTAGAATTGCTTTTTTTGGCACATTGTAATTTAGACTTTAATACTTGCATGTAAGACTAAATTTGTATTGAGCTCATAATTTTTTTATTGCATTGTACATAGTTTTGTGAATGCAACTTTAAACATTACATTTAAAGTTGAATTTGCATTACAGTATATTTATTTTAAGTAGAATTCCTAGAATTACCTAAACACAGTTGGCGTCAGTTTTAAAGATAAGTTTTGTATGGGATCCTATATCTAGTGTATTCTTCATCGAAGTACAACACCCAAGTTATTAAATTTCCCATCGACTGGAGCTGATTAAAGATAAAATATCGAATTGAAACACTTTGCAAGTAACTTGATACCTCAGTTCACGCTTGCAACTTTGTGCGCTGCAGCGCTGCACAAAAGGCGACTCCATTGCTTTATTTTATTGCAGCTACTTGATTTCCTTTTGGCCTCGCTTGGCTCTTGTTCATGTTTACTCAAATAAAATGTTACTTTGTATTAACTTATATCGAAATACAGAAGTTTTGAGTAGTTGAAATGTTTAAGTTGCTAAAATAGTTGATCGGTTTGACTGAAAAAATATTTTCGCCTGGCAACATTGTTGACAGATTTTCAGGCAGCCAAATGATAGCTGCAGATATTTGCATGACTCGCATGACTAGAAACCAGAAATACATTGTTCCGCCAAAGACAATTACATAAATTTTACCTAAACCTTTATTTTTCTCTTGAAAGAGAAGCACCACTGACCGAAATTGTCAGCATCATGTTCTATTGTTTCGACTAAATAAACGAACAAACGAACGACAAGTACCAAACCACGAACAACATTAAACAAACGAGTATCACCTTCATTATAACGATTCAGAACCAATCCGAAATCCAAGCATTGCCTGAAAGTTGCGGTATGTATACCTACTTCAGTGAAGAGCCCTTCACTATATCCACTGTACCGAGGTAGGCAAGTGCAACATCTACAAATTTCTGTAACCACAAAATTGACCCATTCCTTATTAAAACGCCGAATCAGATTTAAACTCTATCTCTAGTAGCTGAAAGTTTGGTTTGGATTGGCGTTTTCATAGGCCATAAAAGTCCATTTCTAATAAAGCTTGAAAGTCAAGTTGCATGTGAAGAGCAGCGTCGCGCTTCGTTATCCGACTGCGGCTGCCAGGACGATGCTAATTGTACACTCGTCATTACAAAGAGTTTGTATTTGGTTAGGATAATTGTTTGCTTAAACACATATTTTTTTCAGTCTTAGTGCAATTAATTTGAAATATTTATTTAATATTTATTTCTTTAATACTTCATGCACACAAACGTACAGAGGCGGACTTAATGCCGTAGGCATTTTCTACCAGTCGACCTTACATACAGTGTAGTTAGTCGAAATACAAAGCTATACAGACATAGGCTTATGCTATTTAGACATTGGAATACAACCAAGTATGTAAAGCTTCGTTAAGTATGAATGTTCACTCAAGTAAATTGTCTAGTTACTTTTCTCCAAGTCTCTAGTGGCTGTGTTTTTAATATTTCAGGTTTTATAGCGTGAATTATTTACTGTGTTTAAAGTTTATTTTTATTTATAACTCTACGTTTTCCAGACAAGGTTAAGTTAGCTAGCATTGTAAGTAACTAAAGTAGGACTAGTATGTTATTCAGAGATCTTGCCTTAGTTATATAAATATCATATTGAAGTTATAGACTTCGGACAAACACTATTGATGATAAGCCAATTTATTAAAATACATTTCTATGGAATACTGTGTAATTGTCAGGTAAAGCCAATATTGCATGGGTTCTTTTCGGGCTAATACAATTTAGACAAACCAACTTCTTCGCTTGTACCTATGTAGGGTCACCGTTATGTATTGGCGAATAACGTAGGTATACGTCATTCCACTAAACATGTAGTTTTATTTACACGAACACTCGGTCACTATCACTGTATTCAAGTCCAGTTTTTATCACAAATTCACAAAGTCGTTCCAAACCGTAGCTCTCGTCAGAACGAAATCGTTAGAAGTGCCTACACATTTTTTTATTATTCGGTAGTAGTATGATATCAATGTTTCTAAAAGTCTTATATTATCAAGTCCTAATACTTATTGCTAGTTTGATATAATAAGTCAGTAGGTAAATGACTTAATCAATTCTCAATCACCTCTATCATGTTGTTTACCAGTTTAAATAGGTTAAGTGCGTCAATAGCAATTAGATCTCGTCATGCTAATATAATCCTGTTAAATCAGTACATTAGCTATAGTTCAGTGCCTAATGTGATGATTACGTATTATCATATCGATGTTTTAGATAATATTCAATGCATTAATATGGCGTCGAATTGTTTATTTATTTATTTATTCATTTACACATACAATTATTTTACAGGTAGAACCCAATGTAATAAAAGTAGTCATACAATGCGAAAATAAAAATAAAAATACGACACCCAGAGACGCACCCCGAAATCTGACCGCACCTACTCGCGTCCATGATTGACCAGCCCTGGAGTAACAGCTCCGGGTGCCGGCACAAGAATGAATTAGCAGCAGGTGGTGGTGGTGGTGGTTAGCGGCAGGTGTGAATTATTTGAGTTTTTTAAAAGCACGGAGAGCTGTAAACAAGTCTTTGCATATTTTCGTATATTAATAGTACCCTGCCTCTACATATATGAAGTGGCTCTTTTTGTAAAAAATAACTTGCACTTATTTGAAACACTACACAGCGCCCGACATAAAAATAAGATAAGCGGTAGACAACACAAAAAAGCGGTATTTCATAAGAACTTTCTAGGAATGGCACCACAGATCTACAATAAACTGCCGAAAGATATATTAAATATTAACGATATTGATATGTTTAAAAAGCAACTGAATAAGTTACTGTTAAATAAGACGTACTACACAATACACGAGTACTCGTACATGTCAGACAGAAATTTATCCATACAATAATTAATAGTATTAATATTTAAGTCCGATTTATTTTCATTTATTTAATGTAATTAATTTATTATGTGTTGTCCTATGTACTAGACTCTGACATTATTTTACGTATTGTTTTGTTTATTATTATGACATTTTTTATACTCTGAAATTATTTTGTTATTTCAATCTAAGACATTGTATACATTTTAATTTATGACATGGTATGAGTTTAGTGATAATTGATGACATTGTATATTTGAGTAACAGGTTATGAAGTTGTACAATTTTAATGATATTTATGACATGGTATAATTTTATTGCTAACTCCGCCAATGCCGGTCCCAAGCCCGGATGAAAAAGGAGGAGGGTCAGGAGAAGACAAGACCTACCATCAAATGTCAACGCCGAGCCTCGGGCGGCGGTAAATAACCTGACATCTCCGTGGCATCTTTCGGAGCGGCGCCCAGTGGCCTTGAGGAATTAAATCCCCTCAAAAATACTGATGTGGAAGGACTCGGGAACCCACCATAATTAATCTCCCAAGAAAACCTAATTATGGATTCAAATGCGAATAAGGAATGCGATTTGTCATGCGATCCGACTGACGCTCGGCGCCTGCCAGTACCCGGGCTGGTAGGTGTGAAATCTGCTACCGATGATGATGAGGTTACCGATGCGAAGGATCATGCGACTGCAGATGTGGGGAAGCTTTCAACTAGCAACGAACGGCCCGCTGAGAACATGACGATCCGCACTCAACATAGAGTGGGCACCTGGAACGTGAGAGGACTGCTTCCATATGGGAAGCTCACCATCGTGAAGAGTGAAATGAAGGCACACCGGCTGACTCTCCTTGGTGTCTGCGAGACCCATATGAGAGGACATGGTTACTTCAAGACCAGCTCTGGTAACACTATGTACTTCTCAGGACCTGAGAATGAGAGCCGAAACGGTGTCGCCTTTAGCTTGACACCACATATCAATAGATTCGTCCTTGGGTACAACCCTGTATCGGACAGGATCATAACGCTGAAGCTGAACACTAAGCCTTTCATTGTTAATGTGATCCAGGTTTATGCCCCCACTAAGCAATCTGATGAAAGCACTATCGATGGGTTTTATGCTACTCTAATGGATACACTTAGTTCAATACCAAATCGGGAAATGACTATGATAATCGATGATTGGAACGCAAAAATCGGTAATACAACTGCAGACGATCACATCAGTAACGTGGTGGGGAAGCACGGACTAGGGGTCCGAAATGATAGGGGTGAGAGGTTGTTTGGGTTGTGTATTGATAGGGGACTTAGTGTCATGAACACCTACTTTCAGCACCATCCTCGCCGTATGTACACCTGGAGGTCACCTGGCGATCGCTACAGGAATAAAATCTATTACATAATCATAAATAATCGATGGCGCTCCTCTATCTCTAATGTCAAAACTTTCCCTGGCGCAGAATGCGGCTCTGATCACAACTTGCTGGTTGCCTGGTTTGCCTTGCGACTCAAGAGGATAAAGAAAACGTCACCGCCGAAACCCAGACAGCTGGATCCGTTCTTCCGCCCAAAATTCAGAGAAGCTGTAAAGTCAAGACTCGAATCAATCCCAACCGACTCTCAAGACACTAACGCTCAATGGGAATCTTTGAAATCTACAGTGATTGACGCCCTAGTAAAATGCCAACCTCAACACAAGGAATGCAGATCAAAAACCTGGCTCTCTGATAAAACCTAAGAACTAGTCCAGAAGAGAAAAGAGATAAAGTGTCACGGTCTCCAAAACAACGAGGTTATGAAAGAGTATTCTGGCCTATGTAAAAGGATCAAACGCAGTAGCAGGCATGACAAAAATAACTTCATACTAAACATATGTCGTGAAGTTGAGTCTCACGCCAACAATCTGCAGACCTCTGACCTCTATAAAAAAGTCCGTTTACTCTCAAGGCAATTCAAACCGAAAAGTTGGGTACTTGAAGACAAGGACGGAAAGCCCCTGCACGATTTGGAAAGGGTGGCCGACAGATGGCGTGAATACTGCGAGGACCTGTACAGTAATCCATCGTCTACGATGAACTCGCCACTTATCTTTGAAGGACTGGACCGTGAACCTTCCATTCTGAGATCCGAAGTGATTTCAGCTATATGTAACTTGAAAAGCAGGAAGGCCCCCGGCCCTGACGAGATCACAGGAGAAATTTTGCAGGCGCTAGGTGATTCCGGTATCGATATGTTGCACAGAGTTTGCAATAGCGTTTGGGACACAGGTAAATGGCCCCTGGACTGGACAAAGTCAATAGTCCTCCCCTTGCACAAAAAGGGATCGACACGGAAGTGTGGCAACTACCGAACTTTATCACTTATATCACACGCCAGTAAGATTCTCCTCCACATTCTAAACAGCCGAATCCGATACTACCTGGACTGGCAGATTCCACAGGAGCAGGCTGGCTTCGTAAAAGGAAAGGGAACACGGGAGCAGATTCTCAATCTCCGGCAACTCATTGAGAAGGCGTACGAGTTTGATGTACCAGTCATGATGTGCTTCATTGATTACAGCAAGGCCTTTGACTGTGTGAACTGGAATTGATTGTGGCGAGTTTTACGGGAAATGGCAGTGCCTGAACACCTTATTGCTCTGTTACAGGGGCTATATTCAAACAGCCAAGGCATGGTGAGGGTGGGCAGCACGTCCTCGAAGCCGTTCCCATTTGGCAAGGGAGTGCGCTAGGGCTGTATTTTGTCACCCATCCTGTTCAATATTTATGGGGAGTACATAATCCGTAAAACCTGTGAGGACTGGAACGGGGACTGAAACACCCCTGGGTGTTAACATCAATGGCAATAAAATCACCAATTTGCGCTACGCTGACGACACCATCTTGTTTGCGGCAGACGAAACCGAAATGTGCTCTCTCTTCAACAGGATGGAAAGATACAGTGGTGAGATGGGCCTTTCCATAAACCGGTCCAAAACGAAGATCATGGTGGTGGACCGCACGTCCAAACTAGGGCTCAGTGGTACACTTGACGTCGAAATAGTTAATCACTTTATTTACCTGGGCTCTAGTATAAGTAACAATGGATCGTGTGAAGATGAGATTCGCAGGCGCATTGGAATGGCAAAGAGTGCCATGTCGCAACTCGAGAGAGTATGGAAGGACCGCAACATTTCGAACAAGACGAAACTGTCACTTGTCAGCTCCCTTGTTTTCTCCATATTCTTGTACGGAGCGGAGACGTGGACTCTAAAAGCCACTGATCGCAAACGCATCGAGGCTTTTGAGATGTGGTGTTACAGGAAGATGCTGCGTATCTCGTGGACGGCGCACAGCGAACATCTCGATATTGCAGGACCTCAAAATTGAAAAAAGGCCTAGATTGTCGAATGTGTGCCTCCGCAAGATATTTGACTACTATGGCCATATTGCCCGTAAACCTGGTGACAACTTACTCAAGGTAATTGTCACTGGTAAAGTCGAGGGCAAATGGCCAAGAGGCAGAAGTCCTATACGCTGGTCAGACCAAATCCGAGCCTCGCTGAATATCAAAGCCTCGGAAGCCGTGCATGTTGCGGAGAATAGGAGCAGGTTGAGAAACATCATAAAAGAGAAAGTTCTGAAACCATGATGTGGTCACGACCCCCAGCATTGGGGAATCGACGCGAGGAGAGAGGAGATAATTTTATTATAAATTATGACATTTTATAATATTTGTAATATTCTATAGCATTGTATATTTTTAATAATGTTTTACGACATGGTATGATATTAATAATATTATGGTATGATATTAATAATTTGTGACATTGTATAATTTAAATAATAATTTTGCATGCCTAAACTGGTATAACACAGTAAACTGCGCATTCACCTCACACCTGGCAATGTATATTTATGTACTGTGTTGAGCAATAAAGTTTTGAATTTGAATTTGAATTTAAACATTAGTCAATTTAATTCTACGTTGGTATTTGAGCAAGTACTTCTAGTTGATTGATTTAGTTATTTTGTAAATTTTCGCAGTAAAAATAAATTATGTTGCTGTTCCAGGTTGTTTTTTAGATTTTTCGTGTCAGATTTGATCCCGTTCATTCCTCAACATTTCAATCAGGTCATAGTTATTCTGCAGAATAAGCATTAGTATAATAAAGTGGTTAGTGGGAGTAGTTTCCGGTGTTCGAAGCGTAAACACGTACGTCAGTCGGCTCCCACAAAAATAAAAATTGTAAGCGATAAACAGTTTTAATTAAGTGTGTATCGTAGTGATTCCGTAATTTAATGCAAGGAGAAACAGAATCTTAATGTGAACAGTGAAAAATTTTGCATAAAATCAGAAGAATTCAAGTCAAAAATCGCAAAAACTTAATAACATGGAAAAAGTGAAACGAAAAAATAACTTTGTTTTCTTTGGAATTGAGGATACTAAGAAAACTGAAAGTGAGCTCATTGAATGCGTAAAAGAGATTATAATAGACATGGGAGTTTACTTAGATAGTCACGAAATCAGCAACGTATTAAGAATTGGACACTGGACTAGCAACAAAAATCGCCCCGTCGTAATCACCATTACGACTATTTGGACAAAACACATTATACTCAGAAACAAATCAAAACTGCAGCGCAAAAGAAAATTAACATAATTGATATTCCTAAACCCAAAAATGAAGCAAAAGAGATTTTAAGACCAAATGTACTCAATTACGTTGAAAGGAAAAGATCAGCATCCGTATCAGAACATCCAAAAAACTTATAACTCCCTCCAACACCCGGAACCAGAATACTACAATCATCGCAACTCTACCTGAATCTAAGTGAAGTCAGAAGAATGGGAGAAAGGATAGAAGAATATAATGACTTGATTCTACATTACAAAGGAGAAACGAAAGGCAGACATGGAGTTGGTTTCTTAATAAAGAAACACTTAAAAAAATGTATAGAAGAGATCGTTGCAGTCTCTGAAAGGTTAACAATGTTGAATCTAAGCCTGCCTGACCTTAAATAAAAGTGGACCATTATTCAAGTATACTCGCCTACAGAAATTGCAATTGAGCAGGAAATAAATAAATTCTATAATGACTTAAATATGACCGTTAATAAATATGCATATAAGAACTTACTCATCATGGGCGACTTTAATGCCCAAGTAGGAAGTAGACTTGAAAGTGAAATTGACTTTATTGGCCCGTATACTATAGGTGATCGCAGCAGAAATGGTAGCAAGTTAGTAAACCTTTGTTTTGAACATAACCTCACAGTAATGAATAGTATTTACAAGAGAAGCTAAAAACAATTATGGACCCGGGCATCTCCAGACGAAAGATATAAAAATCAAATAGAATATATTCTCTGCAATAAACGTTAATATTTTAAGGACTGTGGAGCGATCTGCAACTTGAACTTCCGCACCAACCATCGAATGGTGAGAGCAAAACTTAAACTTTGCAAAAGAGGAACGAACTTGGAACGAAGCATGACGGGTAAAGAAAAATAGATAAAATAAACCACAGCAACATTAGGAAAGCTACAAAAACCCAAGATGTTGTGTTGAAATTAAGAACGCTAAAGTAGAAATGGGCTGGCCACGTAATCAAAGGAGAAGAGAAATGGAACAAAGTAGTAACATTGTGGTACCCAAGAGAGGGAAAGAGAAAAAAGGGGAAACCTTTCAGAAAATGGGAAGATGATATGGCTAAAATAGCTGGGAAAACTTGGACTAGAATGGCGCGGGAGAGAGAAGATTAATAAAACCATGAATAGGAACAAATAAATATATAAAACAAATTATGTAAACGTCTGAAAGAGGCTATAAATAAATAATAAATAAATAATAAAGTGGTTGGATTAAAACATATTGAATTAATGTTTGATAGTAAAATATTGTTGTTGTTCCATATTTGTTTTCTGCCGGAGTCTGTCTTCACCGATAGCTATAACCTACAACCCTCTTTAAGTCAAGAGTGAATAGGTTACTTCAAGGCAAGCGTGCTTTACCGTCGACCACATCATCGCTTACCATAGGGTGAGATAGTGGTCAAGCACGAGCATATCGAAAAAAAAACATATAATTTAAAACACGACTGTTTTAACAGTTTGTTTGTGGCAACAAATCATATACAATTATACAAACAATAGTAAAATAATAATATTATTTGACATAGGTAATGCGTAAGAATAAGAAGGTAATGAAGATGTTGGCGTTGGTTGTTGGGTTGGTTAGCGTTTTGAGTTGTATGTAGTATTCGTGGTGTCTAAAACTAAGGAAGATGATGAAGGAAACAACTACCAAACATTTTTTTTATTTACGTAACATTCAGCATTATTAAATCCCTGCAGACATACAGCGCGGTACATCCAAACGTGCGCAATCAAATCCAGCCTTTTAGCTCTGCACGCTTAGTGCTCCGCCGGAATGCACCTCTTTGTTTTCAAACAATGACTTTAAAGCTAACTAAAGGCATAGTAACCACGCTGGTTGGGCAGATTGATGAAAACAGTACTTGTATACTGAGGCACCTAGGTTGTAATTGTTCGTCAGATTATTTTCATTGTCTCTTCGTGTCTTTAATTCGATATAACCTGAATCTATTACTTGCCATGGACATAATAATAGTAGATATGTATGCGGAAGAATTTTCCTAGTTTTACCTATTTTGCATTTTTTTTTATATGGAGCTTACACAGGGCAAAAAGCTACTTATCGAAACTGGGCAGATGTGTTGGATATCGATATCTAAGATAAATTAACAATCCCATAATCTGCTGAAACTACTTACAATCAATGTTTTTATTTTTCTTTGTTTTATTGATCTAATCCCGCCGATAAAATCCCGCTACAAATTACCATTTCAGAATAACTCAGCTGTAAACCGAAGAAGATACATTACTGAGAATCTAAAACACATTTATCTTCCAGTCTTTCGGGTTACTGCAGCATCATCCCTCGACTCTTTCTCTTTGTAAAGCTTTATTTCAATTTCAAACTACACAAATCCAAGTAACCAACAGACGGCCCAAGTTCCCTACACATTTCATCTCGTCTCACAGAATGCAATAATTCTTTACATTTTCAAGCAAAATAATTCGGAATGCTAGAGCCGCAATGCAAACAGCTGGCCGTCCGCTAGACAATAAGTCTGTAAGCGAAGGAAAAGCACACATTAAAAAATAGAGGAGAAACCCTGCAGCAATGGAGACTGCAAAGCTCCGTAGAAAAAAAGCACAGTAATACAAGTGTTCTGAAAATAAATTTAATTTCTGTGTGAAATTGAAAGAGCACTTTTGAAGATGATGTTGTGTTTCAAATCATAGGTCGTGGTTTTAAAAGAAAGAGTGTCATCCGACTTTTAATGACACATTTTTTAAAGTTTTTTAATCTCGCGCTATTTAGATTTAAAAAAATTACCTACCTTTTTATGATTATTTACAGATCTTTGATGTTTTCAGTGAAAACATACTACACAAATTTGCAACATTTACTGCTGATATAAACGCTTGTCAAGAATTACAAAAAAAAAAAAAAAAATGGTCCTTTTAAATAAATGTTCTTTTATAAAAATATTGAACCATGCATTGTTCATTGTGTGACTGACATTATTTTGCGAGTGCGTAAGTTCTTTGTGCAACACAATTCCATTCCAATTTCAAATAGCACTACATCGAAATTGGACTATAATTTAAACCGGTCGAATCCGCCGCGAAGTTCAAAACACAACTACATTCCACAAACAACGTTATAAAATCCAAACTGCACCCACTCTAATGTCAACCCTACTGCTTCCATTTCATTCTATAAACTAAAATGCCAGGTACACAATCAACGTGAAAGCCAAGAAACGTTACACTACTGGGTATATTTTTCCATGTTTAAAGCGAGTCACCGTCTGCAACGGCCGCCTAAGTCAATATTGACTGCAGAAGGAGCATCTCACGACTAATCTTATTGACACTGCCTTCACGATTGAAGGTTCGACGCTCTTGTGGAAACTTTCGCATTTCAAATAGAATTTGCATATAGGCTACGGGGTAATATTTCTGTGGCGGAACCCATTTGAATATTGCTGACAAAACGAAGAAATCGAAAACCTATCTCGATTCTTGGTGCGAGTTTTCTTAGTGCTGAAATCTGTTATAAAGTACGGCGATGAGGAAACTTTTAAGTCGTGTTTGCTTCAGGAATGTGTTCGTTCTATATTACGACGTATTGCCTGCATAACAATGTGTTTGCCTGTGTGTGTATCCAATATAATTATTATAGAATTATATTCTTTCCTGGAACTTCAATTCGCAGTATAAATCTTAATTCACTCGGTTTGCCGATAAACTCGAATATCCGGAAATAAAATTAATATATTGATTAAAAAAGCATTTGGGGTTAATCGTTGGCGTTATAGATACATTTTCACTTAAACATAATATTTCATTCGAACTGGGCAACTTGAATGAATATGGGTGTGAGTTTACAGTATTAAATACTTTCATGATTTATATTTAATTAGTAATTACCATCCGATTTCGCGTTAAATGAATATTAATTATTGTACCATGTGTAACAAAAATTATAGAAGCAGTGCATTATGCTAAAATTATTAGATTAGATTCTACCAAAAAAATACCTCGGTAGGTAAAAAAAATAAATAAATAAAAAAAAAAAAAAAAAAAGTTTATTTGACACAAAGGTAACACGTAACATGATAATGCTAACTCCCAAACTAGGCCTAAGCCTGTATTTTGGTAGATAGGTTCTAAAAGGGAATGCCTCTAACTAAATAAACACCTACTTCATCATCATCACTTTAGGCGAAAGACGTCCATTGCTGGACAAAGGCCTCCCCCAGGCGTCACCACATTGACCTACCCTGTGCGTCTCGGCAGCTCTCATCCAGCAAATTCTTAACCAGATAATCGGTCCACCTAGTGGGAGGCCTTCCAACGCATCGTCTTCCAGTTCGCGGTCCCCATTCCAGAACTTTTCAGCCATATTGGCCATCCGTTCTTCGAGCAATGTTCATTGCCACTTAAGATTCACAATTCTTCGTGCTATATCGGTAACATTGGTTCTCCTGTGGACATCCTGATATCTGATGCGATCGCGCAAGGAAACTACGAGCATATCCCTCTCCTTTCCCCTTTGGGTGACTTTAAGCTTTCTGATGAGGCCCATTGTGAGCGACCACGTCTCGGTCCCATAGGTGTTCACTGGCAACATACACTGGTCATAGACTTTTGTCTTGAGACACTGCGGTAAATTGGACGAGAAGAAACCGCGCAACTTCCGGAACGCCGCCCAGCCGAGTCGGATTCGACCCCTACATGCATTTCTAAAAACAACCTATGTTATGACGAAATGTAATAAAACGGAGTCACGTAATCCAATCATTGTTCATGGTTGGTATTATCTGTCTTCTCTCGACTATATTGGGTTTGGTTTCCAGCCTACCCAGATGCAGCTAAATACCAGCATTTATATGGAGCGACTGCGTATCTGAAATATTCGACCCAGTTAAAGGGTACAAGAAACCCCTTGGCAAGACTGATGACAGATAATCTGGCTTCTGAATACTCGAAAAGATTGTTTACTCCCATTTCACTTACCTTAAAGGTGGTTGTTAGATATTGGGACTTGTTTTCACATAAGAGATCACTTTATATCGCCTCTTTGCACCAATAATGTGGTATCTTGAAAATTGCAATTTTTTTTTACAGTAAATCTACGATTTATTGTAAATTATAAGAAATAAACTATGTGAAAACTTACCAAAATACTGGTAATTTAGCAGTTTAGCAAGAAATTGGCTTTATTTAAGAAAAAGGGGAAAACATGTCACATTGTTCTTGCAATTATATAGTAAGATAAGTGTTACAAACTAAATTGTCACGATGTTGATGATATAACTTTAGTTTTGAAGCTGAGTTATATCATGAACAAACGTTGTTGAAATAAAAACATTTAATCTAAAAGAACTAATCTTTATTGACAAAAGTGCAATATTGCAAACACTCAGACTTTGATAATTGGGTAATTTCGTATATTTCACATTTTTTTTATTTATTACGTTTTTAAATATTTTTATAACACACGTACAAAAAAGAAAACATTTAAAAATATAAAAAATAGTGGCCCACCGGTATCGAGAACAGGGTCCAAGCTACCGGCGGTCAGGGCTCCAGAGAGAGGAACCTCCGAACAATACGAGCCGTGTCCAGAAGTACTGCTTTTTGAATAAAGCCCTTGATCCAGCTGCATAACGAGAGCCTCCTAAAGTGCTGGTCGAGGCTCGTGGCTATTAGGCCACTGGCTGACACGACTATCGGTACAATGATCGCTGTGTCCACATCCCACATGTCGACAACCTCGCGAGCCAAGTCAAGTTACCTTGCTTATATTTCTCGGCTTCAAGAGGTTCCCATCATACGGGACATTATTTTAACAATCATTGCACGCCACAAGAGTGTATTTCAGAGAAAGTAGCTGATTGATAATCCTGGCTACAAGGTTGTGCCTATGCAAGTTCTCTCAGAGATAATGTGGCGGATCGATTTACCCGGACGGTGACATGCCCGACAGATGTCAACCGTACCATCCTTCACAATAAATCTTCGGTAATTATTCGTCATGATAACTTCGTCCATAATTGCACAGACAAAACCTTCGGTTGCCCCAAAGAGGTCACAGAAACGCAGCCAGGCTACGGACGCAGATTGGTCTACATCGGACCCATGTAGGGCCCGGAAAAAGCGTCCGTGAAGCTCCTTACTCTGCCATAGGAGGTATGCGGTCATTAATGTGAAGCACTACAGGCTTGCACCAGTTCTCATTCGCCAAAGAGAGCGGGGTGAAAGCAAAATCAGTGTCCGGTATAAAAAAGCAAGATCGTTGTAGTAGGTAAATAAATGAAATATATACGATGCACACTCACTACGCGCAGTTATGTACTCAACAAATTCATTACTTACTACCCGAGCGAGCGGCGATCTTCATTCAACTTCGGCGTCTCACCCCACCCGACCCCGCACGACTCGTCTCCCCGCGCACCTCATAGCCCCTGTTGACTAACAAGCAAGTGAGAACGCGATAACATTGAGCTAAAAATGGTGTTCGAAAGTTTCATAAATCTTGTTCCAGGAAATACGTGTTTTTGAATAAGCCTTATAAGTTTGTGAAATAAAAATTTGTCATTTAGAATCTCCATTACATTTGCAAGGTTTCTATCGAATTATTTTCTTTACTTTTACAATTTATGAATACATTATCAACGGCCAAAGTTCAGGTAAAATTTGTGCAAAAAGCCAGATTTTTGGAGGCTTATACTGAATTGGTTTCTACAAATTTTTATTTTCTGCTTCGATAGAAACCTAGACATAGTGCACAAGATACCTATTAGTTCAAAAAAATCAAAGATCGATGTGTTACAACGTACGAGCGTTTGTATGAAAATTATGTCGGGTTGTCTGCTCTTAAGGTAACACAAAGCAAAATTCTCATTATTTCGGCAACAGTGTGACATGAAGATTTATAACAATTAACACTTCACACATTTTTTCAACAACACTGTGTTAAATTCACATATCACATTATAAAATAAAATATAATATTTGAATGAAAACATACCTTTGCAACCAAAAAGTGTTATCGTCGTGATGTCACGTTTTTGCGGCAATTTGGGAGCACATTTCTCTGCATGTGTGTAGGGACAACTGTTTTGTGTCGTTGTTGAAGCAAATCTCCGCGCAGAAAAGAGACAGCGTGATATCGCGATATGACACAGTTGCGCTGTCTCTTTAGCTCACAGATTTGCTATTACCCGCTTAAAAATACCACGTTTTTTGGATAAATAAAATCGGTCACGGCGCTTTCAATTATCAAATTTAAAAAAATGGAATTGTCGGACTTATCACGTTGTTGAAGCAAAGAGGTGATATTTAGAAAATGTTGAGGCAAAAATAAATAAAAATATGTTGTCCTACATATTCAAATTCAACTGTCGTATTCAATTAGAATTCGGGGGACGAGACGCCGAATATACGTACACGACCTACTACTACAGCTAAGCTCTTGGCAATAACGCCACATGCATGAAGCTTTTAGTTACGTGAGGGGTCCGAAGATCACGTTTAAACGTGTTTGCTAGCTGGATTTCCTGTTCGCTACCTTCACAATAACTTCCATTACACACCTGTTATGCAGAATAGCAGAAGTTACGATATTCGTGAAATGTTCGATTAAGTAGGTATGTAGATTCCCATAGCTAACTTGTATAAGTTTAAAACCGTAACTTTTTGACGCAATGCTCCATTTTTAGGTTTCTAAGGTGGGACACGGTGAATACTACTAAAATAAATATTCCAAATACTATAAATCACAGGCTAAAGGAAAGAGAACCGTAATCTGCAGCGAGGAATATGGTACACCAACGGTTAACATGTCAATTTCAGGAGGTCTAAATTCTTGTTAAACGATTTCAGGAGGTCTAAAATCTTGTTTAAACATGTCATCAAAAGTAAGTTATTAGTATGGTGCAAAACAGCTGGTTCCTACGCTACAATAACCAATGTGCGGTCTCTACCCGAATTCGGTCAGCCGTATGACCAATGTTTGTACAACTATTGGTCGTACGGCTGACCGATATGCCAACATGTCATCTTACCGTAATTTTTTGAGTTTGCCATCTAGTATGCTGATCCCGGTTCTTTGCCAGATAGTTGGGAGTCTTTCAAAGAGACTCTTAGCATTAACTACTAACACAATTCTGCACCTCTATAATATATTCAGCTCCGCAGATAACAAGCGCATGATGAATTCGTCCGCATGATATTAATGGTATCAACATCTGTCCGCATCAACGGTCGCACACTATTAAAAGCAATATTTCACTGAAACACCACTATTTGCATAACATAATGTTGTTACTTCAACATTAACGGTCGTCTGTATATTTTTGACGGTATTGTATTTTATAATTAACTTCTGTAGGAATTATTTATTCTGACACAATTTTGCAGATTCATGTTGTTTTTATGGTTTGATAGCTATGCGATGATTTTATTTTGTTATTTTTAACCAGCGACGGAAAAACAGGGATGTTATAAGTTTGACGTGTGTACCTGTGTATTTGTGTACATGTGCATTTGTGTATCTGTCTGTGACATCACAGCTCCTTAATGGATGAACCGATATTGATTTCGTTTTTCTTGTTTGAAAGGTGTCTTTGTCGAGTATGTAGCTGTTTGATAAAAATCGGTTCTGCTTTTCTAAAGTTATGGGCGTTTTACTGTTTGAATCGTAGTGTTTTCGCAAGATATAGTGTCATAATTAAGTATTCAATAGATTGTCGATCGAAGCATGTATACTACTTAGATATATATAAATAATAAATAAAAATATAATAATAAATTATGAAGCATGAAATAAAAATATTTCGGGGGCTGCATATTTTTTTAAATTTTATTTGTTAATTTATATACTATCGGCACCCATCGAGACTACCAACTGATATCTATTATCTATCCAATCTGATATTATAAACAATTACAATTTTTGTTTATTTTAGAAGTACTGTTCCGATTACACGTGTAATCTCCGATGTGTACCAGTATGACAATCCCCAGAAATAAAGCCGCGGAAAAAAATAAGTGCAATAAAAATAAACTTACGGTGATTGCTCGATTCCACGCTACTTTGGTCTAGTAATCGATGAATAGCAATTCTCATAATTGACTTCAAACTATAATAACGGCCAGAGAATCAGCACAGCTATCCAACGTACTGCTAGCGTTCTGGCCACGTTTCCAGTTGACAACGATGTGGACGAATTTTTTGACGCCCAATGAGCGCTCTCCTTTTTATACGCGTTTGTAAATACTAACTGTGATATTATTTTAATACAGCAATGCAGTTTCTATTGTAAAACATCAACCCGTATATCAATTATAATAGATTTTAAACCCTCTATTTACTGTTGAACTAAACTACCGAGGAAATTTTACATCTCGCTAACTGGAATTCTATAGAATTAGTGTAGGATCTGCCACAAACTTTTGATATCCAATCTCTCTCATCTCATATAAATAGATAGTGAAAATGTTGAAACACTTCTTCTTTGTAGAGATCTTCTCCATAGAGATCTTCTCTTTATTTATTACCATACTGATAATATATTTTAGCAATTATTTGTAGATTTTCTATTTAAGCTTGCATATTTTAAACTTTATAACAATATATTGCACTTAAGATTATAAAGGGCCCAAAATAATAACCAGACTGACAAAACGTATGTTTAGCTCATTGACATTAAAACAACTTTTAGGTAATAACGAAGATGTTACTTATAACAATATGCAAAGTATTACCTCTATACTTCAATTATAAATTCGTTTTTCATTAGAAAGAAGAGATGGCTTAAAGACAACAGCCTGAGGCTTTGGATTTAATGAACGTGTTCCCAATAAAGAGATCAGGCGAAAATGTTCATTACTTATTTCTCTCTAAGTGAAATACTTAGCCCCTTCGATGAGAACGCTTCACTCACTCTCTAATTTGTTTTTCAACATTTCATAGGTATCGTAAATTTAATGTTTGCAATCAGGGGTGACATTCGCTAAAGATTTATGATCGAAGTTTATAGCTTTTCCACAAAATCATGTACTAACTGAATTATGTAGCGTTTCTAAAATTATGAAATGAATTTCATGAAATACCTACCTACAATTTTTTTTTATCTGAAAACGCTTTTTAGAAAGCCTATATTGAAAGGTTATCACTTCACTATCAATTTGGTTTCACATTTGAAGAACTATATTTCCATCATCCATCAGGCATTGCAAGGCCTTCATCGAGTTGGACCGATCACCTATTTAAGTCTGCCGGCTGGCGTAGAGGTCCCACCAATACGGCGACTCTCGGGGTAGGCATATGTTCAGCGTTAAACTTTTTTCGGCTGAAATGATGAAGATCATTATTCCCATCTTAGTCAAAATCTTTTTAGTCTAGTAACTACCTACGAACTGTAACAGCCGTATGTTGTGTAATTATGTCTGTAACTGTAGGTTACACACATAATATTTGAACAATGAAACCCTCGAAACCCTTACAAACTTACCCTTAATAACTTACCCTTAATTGTTCCAAATAATAATAAACACGATGATGACGTAATATAACTTATATAAGCGATAGTCACACCAACTGTCGAAAGGTTTAATTTACGCCAAGTATTTTAGTACGGCGATATGAGAAAGTTAGTTATTGAAATTGTCAGCAGGTATGAGGTCGCAGAGCTAGTTCGCGTTGTTGCTTTGATGTTTAAGTTTCACAGTTAATACGAAACTTGGAACTGGGACCCGTATAACTTAGATCGCTACTATACGCAATCGCTTACTTATTTACAAACTTGACAGCGTTCGGGATGTGTTTAAGTTTGCACAGTGTAAATTTACTTCCTGGTAAATGTAAGTTGTCACTTTATGTCGAAGTTAATCATATGGGAATGGTGAATTCATGCATAAGCTTTTATTGTTCACGTTTGATTTGAAGGTTTGATACGAGATATGAGCAGTATCATCGTAAGAAAACTTACTTGGTTATATTTTTCGACTAAGTTTTTACATCGTTGATAATTAAATTTACAGAAATATAGTACAATCGATTTGCTAAAACGAGAACCTTTAGATACTCATAGCAAACGCAAAGCCGTCAAAAGTGTCAAATTAGTGGTATTGGCTTCACAGAAATATCGAATGAATAGTCTCGCTCTCTATGAAAAAACACAAAATAAATACCAAGTCATCATTATTTTGTTTCTATTATTGTTCGCAACCACTGATGCAGCTCTGCAGCCTGCGGCGAATGAAAATGTTTTTCGCGTTTTTAAACCACAATGTAAGTATTCAACAGTATTCCCCCAAACGGAAAGTTTGAACACAGTCTGGTTTCATAACACTTTGTGGGCTGCTGCGGGAGTGTGTTTAAAGCAGTCCACAATCCATAAAACTGTACGTGTAGCAGCATTTAATTTGTATGTTAAGCTGGGCTTAAATCGGTGCCGACGACGGGCGCCTAGTTTGTTTGACTAGTTACTTCACTGTCCAAGTTGTCTAAGACAAACACGAAACTGCTAAACTTGGAGTTGCCTCCACAGGGTACCGGATACCCACCACCAAGGACGTTATCTTAATTAGGTAAGGCATTCGGTTTGGAAGTTCGGTGACGAATTTATTAAAACTCGTAGTTATCTTATCTTATCTTGTGGAGGGGCCGAGAAACAACTCGGACACTTCGACTCATTGGGATCTATTGTGATCCCCTAGATACCTTACTCCTCCCCAATCTCGTTGAAAACTCTTTTCATGAATTTTACAACGAGACTGGGAGATATGAGCCTATAGTCTTCTGGTCTTGGATATCCAGCCCCTAGGAGACTCATTCGCTTACCAGCCAGTGCATCGCATGTGCAAAGAAGGTGCTCCATGCGCTCCGTATGTTCCCCACACAACCTGCACATGGGTGTCGCGGTTAGACCCATCTTCATGAGCATGTCGTTGGTTCCAAAGTGCCCAGTAAAGGCCCCAAGCAGGTAGCGGATTTGCCCCCTGCTCATATTCCAAATGCATTCCCGGGCTTTGAACGTAGAGCCTAGGAATTTCTTGGAGTGTTATAGACCGGTGCTAGATAGCCAATGAGTTCGCTGTCTGTGATCTGCAAACTCTCTAAATGCGGCTTTTACGAGGCACGTCGAGATGCCTACACATGGTTCTGGACCCACAAAGTCATTTGCTGAGCCCTCTCTTGCCAGTTCATCTGCCATTTCGTTACCATGGATTCCTTTGTGCCCAGGGACCCACATCAGTCTTACCCTGTTGTGCTTCCCAAGCCTGTTTAGGGTTTGGACAGTGTAGTGACCGGTTCTATGGGGCAATTCACAGGCTCGTTCATGCACTAAATGACCACACTTCAACACGTCTACTCTGGCCAGCGGCTCTCGTAATACTGACGCGGTGCGCACGAGATTGTGTATGTCTGTGTGGGGGAAAGTGGGGATGGCAAAGTGAACGTGCGAGTGAGATAGATACACTACATCCCTTCCTCATTAATGATTTTATTAAGAATATATTTAATATTAATTCATTTTGTATAATGTATTTTTGGTATGCTTAATGTAATCATAATTATATTGTTTGTTCTTCGCGTGACAGATTCTTGTCTTTTTTTCACGCTCTCAATATCCCTTCACCCTCCTATTTTTCTTCAATTTAATGAGAGAAAATAAAGCTATCACCAAAATCTCTGAAAACTGTAATTTTACAGTGTACTTTTATAATTATTTTGTTAGTACGTGGACATTAGTATGTGTGACATGAGTACTTGTTTGTGATTTTAGTTTTTTACGTATTTTGTTACATTTTCTAGATTTTCACTGGGAAATAAAAAAAAAGTGTGAGTTGATGTATGTTAATGGAAATCACAATTCCTCAAATTTAATGGCAGCTGCCACAAAGCAATTTAATGGCAGGAGCCCACCAATTTAATGGCAGCAAAACCCACCAATTTCATGGCAGCAACCCACCAATTTAATGGCAGCAGCCCACCAATTTAATGGCAGCAACCGACCAATTTAATGGCAGCGGCCCGTCAATTTAATGGCACCAACCACCCACCAATTTAATGGCAGCAAACCCACCAATTTAATGGCAGCAAAACCCACCAATTTAATGGCAGCAACCACCCACCAATTTAATGGCAGCAAAACCCACCAATTTCATGGTAGCAAACCCACCAATTTAATGGCAGCAAAACCCACCAATTTAATGGTAGCAAACCCACCAATTTAATGGTAGCAAACCCACCAATTTAATGGCAGCAAAACCCACCAATTTAATGGCCGCAACCCACCAATTTAATGGCAGCAGCCCACCAATTTAATGGCAGCAACCGACCAATTTAATGGCAGCGGCCCATCAATTTAATGGCACCAACCACCCACCAATTTAATGGCAGCAAACCCACCAATTTAATGGCAGCAAAACCCACCAATTTAATGGCAGCAACCACCCACCAATTTAATGGCAGCAAAACCCGCCAATTTAATGGTAGCAAAACCACCAATTTAATGGCAGCAAAACCCACCAATTTAATGGCAGCAACCACCCACCAATTTAATGGCAGCAAAACCCGCCAATTTAATGGTAGCAAAACCACCAATTTAATGGCAGCGGCCCATCAATTTAAAGGCACCAACCACCCACCAATTTAATGGCAGCAAACCCACCAATTCAATGGCAGCAAAACCCACCAATTTAATGGCAGCAACCACCCACCAATTTAATGGCAGCAAAACCCACCAATTTAATGGTAGCAAACCCACCAATTTAATGGTAGCAAACCCACCAATTTAATGGCAGCAAAACCTACGAATTTAATGGCAGCAAAACCCACCAATTTAATGGTAGCAAACCCACCAATTTAATGGCAGCAAAACCCACCAATTTAATGGTAGCAAACCCACCAATTTAATGATAGCAAAACCCACCAATTTAATGGTAGCAAAACCCGCCAATCTAATGGCAGAACAACCAACCAATTAAATGGCAGCGTCTTTTTACTCCAACTATTCCTATAAGCATAATCAGCCTATAATGCTCCATTCGCCGGAAAGCGAACCTCCCCTCTGCGACAGGGACAAGGCCTCAATCCATCACATGAGCTAAGCGTTGCCCGGCAGACGTCACACGTCCCTGAATTACCAGCTCCGGGACATACGGTTTCCTCACCTTAAGTATTTTTTTTTTATAACTGAGTACTATTTCGTGACGTTGGAAATCTGACAATCCACTGCACCAATCGAGTGTGGTCACCTACGAAACTGTTTATGTAGGTACCTTTATAGTTTTACAAAAACAGTTCAGTGTTAACGTTAACATTGCATATCTTCACAGCTAAATAAGTTAAAGGCTATCGATGTCGCACTTGTTAAAACTGACATTTCGATAGTTGTCTGTTCCCCGAGGTATCTTTTTACAACAGCAGTGCACTTGGTAGTTTTAATTGATTTGCGCCCATATGGCTATTCTGATCCAGCGCGCTCTCCAAGCTGTACACCACTTTAAATCATATCGTTATCTACGTATATTGAGGTTAGCCTTCATAATACTCATTCCACATGAAATAGGCACGATTTCAGAACATGACCCGCCTTGAATCTAACTAAATTGACATAACTCGCCTAGGATCTAGTCATACCTTATGGCATCAGCCACCTTGGATCCAGCCTCCTAAACTGGCATCACCCGCCCATGATGTAGCCAACCATATGCCATACAGGCATTAAGTCCGCCTTTGCACCCTTGTGCATGAAGTCCAAATAAATAAATACGTTCTTTTTTTTTCGCTTCAAATACGCTTAGCCGTCAGGCAAATCTTAGTTTGACCATAAACTAACTTTTTTGTCCGTTTGACGTTAATGAAGAACTCATACTCAAACTATATATTTGTAACACATACATACTTATGTGTAAAGAAAAGTAAAGAGATCGCCATTGCTCATCGTATCTACTCTAATACATTCAGGCGTCCCGCTTTAAATACCCAGAAAACTGTAAGTGTAAATTCTGTGTTGTATTATTGTATAGTGGCGTGAATCTCAGCGTCACGACACCTCTATTTAAATTTTCAGTTGAAAATAATTTATTTTACAATGACACAATATAATTATGTGTACAATCAACAAGATTGAAACCTGACCCACCATATACTAATTATTCTACGGGTATTCTAACCCAATTAGGTCTAATCTTGCTTAAATATATTTTTTCTCAGCAACAACTTGCCATCGATTTAATAAGACAGTCATATACTAATATATTATAGAGTGAAAGTCAGTGACTATTAGTTTACCAATCTCGCTGTCATTTCAATGATATTAGCAGATTGAATATTTACTCAACATCTTGATATTTAGCATTTTTCTTTGAATTCAGAATAAACTCATAAATAGTAGTACTCTAAATAGTTCGTATTTTGTATTTATTTTATCAAATTCTATTCTGCGCTTCTTTATATAAGGAAACAATGCGTGACGACAGTTAATTCCAATATCTGCTATAACACAATATTCTTTTTTTTCTTTTAATAATCTTACTGCAATGAACAAAATGGTCATAGTAGTTGCGCGACCAGATGCCTGTACTAACTCAGTTTTTTATAATTTTGAAACATCTTATATCCACCATAAGATGACTGGTATATAGTAAGAAAACTCTAATGTTTTGAAGTTTACAAACGGATGGGTCAAGGATCAAACAGCCTAACTGTATATATTGGGTATTGTTACGTACGTAGTATATTTTTGATTTATTTTATTCCTTCTGTGTTAGTTTGACTTTTTACACCTGACTACATCTACCCTCTTTTACAAACTCTCTCCACCACTCAAAAGTTCGGTAGTAGAAAACCGAATCCAGAGCTAAACTCGTCTTTGTACAAATATTTATTTTATTTTGTATGTCCTGTGTAAAAAAATAATTAAGAATGTTCCAAATGCAATGGTGTAAATCTGTTTTCACGACCATTACACTCTCAAAAATGTACATACCTGATAGGGTCAGCAGCTCAAACCCTTTTGTAGAATGGTAGGCAACTGTCATTTCAGACAGATCGGAAACCTTACTAATATTATAAATGCGAAAGTATGGACGGACGGCTTCATGTCCGGCACCCAACCATGCTAGAACTGCCGAACGGATCCGACTGAAACTCGGCACAAAGACAGATCACAGTCCGGAACAGCCCATAGGCCACTTACCCTGGTGTAATGTCGAATGCGCGGTTGTGAAGCCGCTGGAAGAAGCTAGCTCATAAATATTTTTTCGTGCCCAGAAAGTAATAAGTTTAGTATATTGTTCCTAAACGTACTGTATATGCTTCGTAGGCAATGAATAAACAACGAGGTCTTGAAAAGATTATTTCAGAGTTAACACGAATTTGTTAACTAACTAATAGTGTAATTTAACTAACTTTATCCATTTATAAATCAATCATTCCTTTTCTTTTTACGTTTAATTAGCCCTAAAACTACGTAACTGAAACCCGTATTTTATATAGCACTGTCTTTTCATGATTCACCGCTGTTTACATCAGGAATTTGGACTCATATGCATGGCTTATTGTAACCAAAACATGACTGCTTGGCCTTAGGATGTTGCAAATATTTACGTGCCCATTACGAGCTTTTTAGAATCTGCGTGGCTTGACGTGATTCAATTTAAACTTGAGTAGTTACGGCTACAAATGTGGATATTTAATTTTATATTGTATTGGTTATTAAGATGTACACAAATTTTTTTTTTTTTGCCCAAGCCCCTTTCGGTGATATTATAGGTTACTGTTTATTGTCATTAATATTTTAATCGGTAGACGATTCAATTTTAACCTGTTTATTTTAAGGGTTAGGCTCGATAAACAATGAATAAATACGTAGGCATTTAGGTATATATGTTCCTACAATGTACATATTCACATAAACAGTCAGTGCGTGTATACCTATGTTTTAAGTTCTTTCATTAGGATTTCTACATAGGCGTGGTTGTAACTGCAAACTTCACTAGAGCGACTATATAATCTTTGAGTTTACTGCTTGATTTCGAATGTCATGTGCCCCATGACTAATTCTCCTAAGTCATCAAATCAAACTTCCGAATTACCGAAATTCCATAGCATCGATGTACCACAACTTCGAATAGTGTCCAAATGTGTCCGAATGGAAACGAAATCACAATATATCGCCATAAAACTTAAGTAGTCAAGCAAAACGTATTTCCCGATCTATGGAAACCCCTATTTGAATTATTAACGGTGATCAGAGAATGATTCCATTAAATAGGGTGGACTCTCGATTGTCTGTGTAAATATTACAAAGATATCCGCGTTGCAGCCGCAGTAGTTAGGTTCAAAATAACAATGCATCGATTTTATTATTTTAATCAGATGTTATGATTTGAAATCGTAAAGTAAATTTTGTTATTTACCTACCCACCAATATAATTTACAATCGTTTAAGAATAGTTAGTTTGATGTTTCTATAACGACACAGTTTTTTGTTATTAGACACAACTTAGTCATGGCCCTTGGCTCTTTGATTAGAATAACACGAATTTCTTTACCTTCGTAATACTAAATGTCCTTTATTATTAAAATCTGGTATGGTTATTTACTCAATACTTAGGCAGAATTTATTTTCCGCTACATAGTAATGTTTAAGCAGTCGTATGATGTTAACACAACAAATAGGTATTTACTATGTAATTTTTTTAATTTTTACACTTAGGACCTGCTTAAATGTCTTATTTTCATAACGGAATGTGGGCGCCTAACGATAACAAATAACCGTGTGTCATGTCATGCATTATCTACTTACCCCAATCCTTCTTCTTTTTATTTACACCAATATTTTTCTTACTTTATCCTCGTCGCCATTTGTAGTGACCGGTTCTATGGGGCAATTCACAGGCTCGTTCACGCACTAAATGACCACACTTCAACACGTCTACTCTGGCCAGCGGCTCTCGTAATACTGACGCGGTGCGCACGAGATTGTGTATGTCTGTGTGGGGGAAAGTGGGGATGGCAAAGTGAACGTGCGAGTGAGATAGATACACTACAGACAGCATCCAGAATAAGTCCGGAGTCCACTTTGTAGGATGCCATGGCTTTGATTGCAGCCTGACTGTCACTAAGAATATATATGGATTTACCTCTGGTTCCTCTATCGATATTCTCTTGAGCACAGGTTATTATGGCATAAGTTTCCGCTTGGAATACAGTTGCCATTTTCCCTAGGCTTTTGCTACATTTGTAACCTTTTGCGTATATTCCCGCCCCTGTACCTGATTCCATTTTGGATCCATCAGTGTACCACACCAGACTGTCTTGTTCTGGTGGATCGATTCCCTTCGTCCAGTCCTCTATTGTAGGGATTTGGACCTTGAAAGACCTTTCAAACACAAACATAGTTTGCATTTTATCGGATAACATGCTTGTTACCCGATCCAGGCCTTCATTCCCGTCAAACTTTGTATGGTTGGTACTTGGCTTAGAGGCATCCCATAGTCCAGCCACAGCAAGTCGATGTAATGTCTTCCTTGCCTCGAATTCAACCATCATATGCAGAGGAGGGATATTGAGGTATCTCTCAATTGCTGCCGTAGGTGTTGTCCTGAAAGCACCCGTGATGCCTAGACACACTGTTCTTTGTAATCTGGTGAGTGGCGCTTTGCACGAGGCAAGCTTTGTTCTGGGCCACCACACTATGCTGCCGTATGTGATAATAGGTATTATCATTGTCCGGTACAGCCATCGTATCACTTTGGGCTTTAACCCCCAAGTTTTACCGTAGGTGGAACGACACATGCCGAACACTCGTAGGGCTTTCGTCGTAATATTTTCCACATGAATTTTCCACCTGAGTTCTTTATCAAGCGTTACACCCAGATATTTAACTTCGGTAGACCAGGGCAGCTTTATTCCATTGAGGGAGAGCTCTCCTAGGTTTCCTAGTTGTCTCTTCCTCGTGAATGGAACAATGACTGCTTTGCTTGGGTTGATAGAGAGGTGGTTCTTTGTAGTTAACTGCTGACTGCAAAATTTTATTTAAGCGAAACAAAGATGAATCTTGTGGCTTCGTGAACACTTTCAATGAACAAAACTTTGCAAATTGTTATTCATATTGTTCTAAAGTTTTAAGTGCCACGTAGCATAATAACGACTTGCCGCAAAATTCTGATCTAGGATACCTGCAGTGTAAATACAAACTTATGTACATTATATCCTAAAAAGTATTCCACGAAAGCATTTTTTTTGTTGGTAGGTACCTCCTTCACACGTAAAGTAGTCTTGCCGTGGTGTAGGGTATTGTTGGATAAGCCATTCAAAAATATTAGGGGTCTGTACCATTTTTCGATTCAGGGATCCGTTTGAGTAAAATTGAGCTTAAAATGGCAATCTTCCTGACAGCTTAATGGTTGCTTTTGGATATGTGAAAAAAACTCACGGCAGTAGTATAGGTATATAACGAAATGAAAAGGAAAACAAACTATTACAGCTAAGTAGGCTTTACAAGTTTAGGATTAATATTTAGGACAAACTTTTAAAATGTACTGAGAAAAGTAAAAATTTTGGTGAATGTAGCTGTTTCTACGGAACGAAGTACGCGAGTCAGACTCGCACTTGGCTGCTATTAATTCATAAGGCTTAGGTGGGGACCGCGTACTGGAATCCGCAGCATTGGAAGGCCTTCCACTACGTGGATCGATGATCTGGTTAAGTCTGTGGCAATCCGCTGGATACAAGACGCACAGGACCGGTCCATGTAGCGACACTTAGGGAAGGCCTATGTTCAGCAGGTCTTTCAGCTGAAATGGTGATGATATAGTCTCTTGTGATAACATTATAACAGCGGATCAACGATACGAGTCGACAAAAGACCGAAAGTCTAAGAACCTGTCTTACCAGAGATACAGTTCCAGGCGCCAGTTTTACTAACTAAATTGGTTTTGCAATTCAGATAAGCAATCGTGCCATGAAATATCAGCATTTGTATTTCATCGGCATACATAGGTACTACATTATAACTGATAGGTAGGAAAAAACACATAAATACTCACGTTTGTTTTTACAGGTAGGAACATACTTAATCACATTTTGTATATTTTATATATAATTTGGATTAAACAAATAGTATAAGTCATAAGTACTTAGTGAGTAGGTACTTTAAAAAGCTTTTACTGAGTTATTAAGCAATGAGTTGTAATACTAATACTTACTAACCTTCATGATTAGCCTCATTTTAGTAACTATAAAAACTGTACGTACTTTTTTTTGGTGTAGACCTACCGCACTATTCCCAAACCACTGCAACTTGGCACACTTCCCAACCAGCTGGAAGGAGGCTACTGTTTTAGTCCTCAGAAAGCCGGGCAAGGACAGGTACACTACCCCCAAGGCATATAGACCAATCGGTCTGTTGCCTGTTCTGGGGAAGGTCCTGGAGAAGATGGTCGTAGCGCGTCTCAAATATCAGCTTGTACCGCGGTTTAGTACTCGTCAATTTGGCTTCGAGGGCGCCCTCTATACGCTAGTGCAGCGCGTACTGGACAAGTTGAGGCTGAAGAAGCTAATTGTCCTGGTGTCATTAGATTTAGAGGGGGCGACAGCGCTTGGTGGCCAGTCATAAGAGTCAGACTGGCTGAGGAAAAGTGCCCGGTTAACATCAGGAGGCTAATAGACAACTATCTCGATGGTAGGAAGGTCAAGGTTCGGTACGCCGGGGAGGAATGCACTCGAGAGACAAGAAAGGGCTGCGTTCAGGGTCAATCGGAGGTCCAATCCTGTGGAACCTCGTCCTCGACCCTTGTGGTATTCTGATAAACAGAGCCACATATTTTTAACTCTATTTACAATTCATAACACTATACAAACCTCTTTTGATATTGTATCAAATCATATGACTCACTTTTTGTATTCTTTCATACTGTTTGTACCTGAAAAGCATATTTTTAGTTATCTCCGATTGTCTTATTATTTGCGAAGCAGTAATTCTTGCAAAGGAGGAGGCAGAACGCGTGAGGGAGATGCAACGGAGGCACCCTCACGCACCAAGCCGCCGCAGGAGACGCCCTGGGCGTCGGGAGTCGCAAGCTGATTCCCGGCCACCGTAGGCGCGGGCTTGCGGACGGCGAGTAGTGGGTAGCTCGCCATCCGATAAGGACCAGGCCCGAGTCGACGGCGCGTAGTGTTCCACGCGCGCCTCTAAGAGATGTCAGCAAAATTGACGGGGTCCATTAGGGCCGATGCCTGTCTGGGTCGTGGATAAATTTGAAAAAGAGTTACCGCGGCCCTGGCTCAAGCAAATGTAGGAACACGGGTGGGTTTTAGTCAGTAAAAGTCTGACACGCCCTCCCGCTTCACCCTGAGCGGGAGAAGTCATTGGATGATTTCCCACCCAAAAAAAAAAAAGGTACTAACATGAAGTACTGCCGGTTATACGTGCCTGTGCTGCATTCCGTGCTTACATTTGTTTTCAAACATTTGTCAATTTAATTCTACGTTGGTATATGAGCAAGTACTTCCAGTTGATTGATTTAGTTATATTGTAATTTTTCGCAGTAAAAATAAATTATGTTGCTGTTCCAGGTTTTTTTTTAATTTTCCGTGTCACATTTGATCCCGTTCATTCCTCTACATTTCATTCAGGTCATAGTTATTCTGCAAATTAAGCATCAGTAAATAAAAAAGCAATAATATACTATAATTTCAACGACTTTATTATAAAGTCGTTGAAATTATAGTAGATTATTGCATCGAGCACAAAGTAATTTATTATTGCACCGAGTGCCTGATTTAGAGCCTGAGCGTTAGCGAGGGCTCTAATCTAACAGGCACGAGGGCAATATAAATTACTTAAGGCGAGGTGCATAATCTGCTTTTCTTTCAACTATTACCTATAGGAAAAGTACATAAAAGAAACTCATATCAAACAGTTAAAATAGAAGTTTAATTATTGAAATTAAAAGATTTTCTATAACACTGCCGGCTTCATTTAGAATGTTTTCCGGAGTTAATGTGTCGCTAGATGATTCAATTTTAATTCGAAGCCGAAGCACTCAAAATCACATAGTATCACACTTTATCGTTTCTAAAAATATTGTCAAGCAAAATTAACAAAGTTCCCGCCAAATCACTTTTTTAAATTTCTTTCATTTTTAAATCAGAGTTAGCAGCAGTAATTTTTTAAATTTGGAACATGTAGGATAGAAACGAATAATAGGTACATAAAAAAAAAGTATTGATATCGGCTGGCTGAATAGAGCTAATCCATTGAGATTGGCACCTTTTGGTGCGATTAAAAAATAAACTGTGCAATAATGAAATTTCATACATTTTTATTGCTCTAGAGCATTAAAGACTCGCTTTGTACTGAGTTTTTAGTGTGATTGTGATGAAATTAAAGCATAGTTGGAAGAAAAAGATATTTAATTCATGTTTAATAGACCTCTTGGTTGTAAAATATTGTTTTTATTCTATATTTTTTGTTTCCTGCCGGAGTCTGTGTTCCCCGATAGCTACAACCCTCAACCTTCTTTAAATAAAGAGTGAATAGATTACTTCTAGGCAAGCGTGCTAGACTACAACATCGCTTACGATAATGTGAGATAGTGTTCAAGCGCGAGCCTATCGATAGCAAAAAGTGAAAAATATAAAACATGAATGTTTTCAAAGTTTGTTTGTGGCAACAAATCATATACAATTATATAAACATTAGTAAAATAACAATATGTTTAAACATAGGTACAAGTTGATAGAGGTGTTGGAGTTGGTTGTTGTACGTAGTATTCGTGGTGTCTTAAACAAAGGAAGGTAAGTAAGGTCAAACATTTTTTTATTTATGTAACATTCAGCATTATTAAATCAAGCAGATATACAGCGCATTACAACCACATATGGGCAATCAAAACCAGCTTTTTAGTTGTGCACGCTTAGTGCTCCGCCGCAATACACCCTTTGTTTAAAAAAAATGACTTTAAAGCGAACTATAGGCATAATAACCACGCTGGTTGGGCAGATTGATGAAAACAGTACTTGAGGCACCTAGGTTTTTTTGTTCGTCACATTAGTTTCGACATTGTCTCTTACAGTCTTATTACAAAAAGCGGTTTAACTAAAAACCCAGGTTTAAATCTCTATAAACTGTGGTTTACACAAAAATTACATTACAAACAATGGTTTAGCGATAAACCATATACCAAATCATGGTCTAACGCTAAACCTCGGTGGCCCCTAGTTTAACGATGGTCTAAGTCGTATCTGTCAAAGTTTCTCTTGTAGGTTATAGCATCTTTTTTATTGTGTTGTGTTGTTTTTACCTGAAAACGGATATTAACATGGTTGATTTAATTAATATTGAGGATATTACTCTTTCCTCGGTACTCCAATGCTCAGAGCGTTTTTTTTTTCTTGGTCCATCACAATATATTATTATATATATTATTAACAAAGAGGGAATTGTTCTATTAGAGACTTCGATAACTTAAAAATTCCAAAGCTTAATAAACTTTGTTCAGCTTGCTATGGTTTTGTTTAATGTTATAGTTTCATATAACGCGCGAGAATGTTACGTTTCGTTAGACGTACGTAGATGTATTATTAGTAATTAATACGAATTTAAGTAATTTGCTTAAATCTAAACAAAACTTCAATCCATAAATAACAAATGTTTATATCCATGCAAATAACAAAGTCTCAATATTTTTAACACTCCTAAACATCATTTAATCCTTATCATATTATCAAAACGCATTCTTTTCTGGGCATACGGAACGTTGCAATAGAATGATATTATGGTAAACGAATGATATTTGTATTAATCTGTGGTTGATGTATAGACAATGGTTCAAATGACGGTACTAAGAAGACCACGGTTTTTTTGAGTTTTGTAATACGAACAAATTTAGACCATGGTTTTACAGATAAACCTGGACTTGAAAGTACAGGTTTAAACCATGGTTTATTTCGTTTTTTGTAATAAGACTGTTAATGTCTTTTAATTTGATATAACCTGAATCTTTTACTTGCCATGGACATAATTATAGTAGATATGTATACGAAAGAGTTCTAACATTTCGATACTTATCACATCAGCAGAGTTCCTCTAACTAAAGACTCCAAAGCTCCGTAGAAAAATGCACAGTAATACAAGAGTGTTCTGAAAATAAATTTAATTTCTGTGTGAAATTGAAAGAGCACTTATGAAGATGATGTTGTATATTTCAAATCTTAGGTCATGATTTTAAAAGAAAGAGTGTCATCCTACTTTTTATGACACAATTTTTTAACCTTTTATAATCTCGCCCTATTAAGATAAAAAAAATGTATCTACCTTTTATGATTATTTATAGATCTTGGATGTTTTAAGTCAAAACATAGATTCAGAGTCAATTAACACTGCACATTTTCAACATACACTGCTAATATAAGCGCTTGTCAAGAATTACAAACAAGAAAATAGTCATTTTAAAAATATTGAACCGTGCATTGTTCATTGTGTGACTGACATTATTTTGTGAGTGCGTAGATCTTAGTGCGACACAATTCCATTTCATTTTCAAATTGCACTTCAAAGAAATTGGACCATAATTTTAACCCGATCGAATCCGCCGCAAAGTTCAAAACACAACTAAATTCCACAAACAAAATTGTAAAAACCAAACATGACTGCACCCACTCTAATGTCAACCCTACTGCTTCCATTTGATTCTCTAAAGTAAATTGACAGATACACAATCAACGTGAAAGCCAAGAAACGTTACACTACAGGGTATATTTCTCCATGTTTAAAGCGAGTCTCACCGTCTGCAACGGCCGCCTAAGTCATTATTGACTGCAGAAGGAGCATCTCACGACTAATCTTATTGAAACTTCACGATTGAAGGTTTGACGCTCTTGAGGAAACTTTCGCATTTCAAATAGAATTTGCATATAAGCTACGGGGCAATATTTCCGTGGCCCATTTGAATATTGCTGACAAAACGATGAAATCGAGTACCTATCTCGATTCTTGGTGCGAGTTTTCTTAGTGCTGAAATCTGTTATAAAGTACGGCGATGAGGAAATTTTTAAGTCGTGTTTGCTTCAGGAATGTGTTCGTTCGATGTTACGACGTCTTGCCTGCATAACAATGTGTTTTCCTGTGTGTGTTTTCAATAGAATTCAATTCTTTCCCGGCACTTCAATTCGCAGTATAAATTTAAATTCACTCGGTTTTCCGATAAACTCCAATATCCTGAAATTAAATAATGGATTGATTAAAAAAGGATACGAGGTTAATCGTTGACATTTTAGATAATCTTTCAATTAAACTTAAAGTTTCATTCGAACTTAACAACTTGAATTAATAATTATTATGTCAATAAATGTTTTATGATGCAGTTTACAGTGAGAGAGTGTTAAGTACTTACATGATTTATACCTAATTAGTAATTACCATCAGTTTTCACGTTAAATGAATATTAATGATTGTGCCGTGCCATGTGTAACAAAAATGCAGTACACTATGCTAAAATACCTATAGGTGTTTTTTTGGTAGAATCTAGGTTCTAAAAGGGAATTCCTCTAACTAAATATACACCTATTTCTTCATCATCATCATCATTTCAGCCGTAAGTCGTCCACTGCTGGACATAGGCCTCCCCCAGGCGTCGCCACATTGACCGATCCCGTGCGTCTCGCACCCAGTGGATTCCCGCAACCTGCAACCCACAACCCGCAACCTGTTGGCGCAACCCGCACCTAGTGGGATGCCTTCCAACGCATCGTCTGCCAGTTCGCGGTCGCCATTCCAGAACTTTTCGGCCCCATCGCCCATCCGTTCTTCGAGCAGTCCACCACACCACTCCACCACTCCTACTTAAGTTCGCAATTCTTCGGGCTATGTCAGCAACTTTGGTTCTCCTGTATTTCATTTCTGATGCGATCACACAAAGAAACTCCAAGAATAGCTCCCATCGCCTTTGGGTGACTTTAAGCTTTCTGATGAGGCCAATTGTGAGCGACCACGTCTCGGTCCCATAGGTAACTGGCAACACACACTGGTCATAGACTTTTGTCTTGGGACACTGCGGTAAAGAGGACGAGAGTCCGCCTATGTACCTGTATGTTGTATGGAGTTTTAATAAATAATAACAAATAAATAAATAACGCGCAATTGCCTGAACGCCACCCAGCCGAGTCAGTTTCGACACCTACTTGCATTTCTAAAAACAACCAAACTTATGACGAAATGTAATATAACGGAGTCACGTAATCCAATCATTGTTGAAGGTTGGTATTATCTCTCTTCTATCGACTATATTGGGGTCAGCTTGTTAGCATTTATATATTATGGATCGACTGTCTATCTGAAGTCTTCCATCCAGTTATTGGTTAACAGGAAACCCCTTGGCAATACTGACGTCAGTTATTCTAGCTTCTGACTACTCGAAAAGATTGTTAACTCTCATTTCACTTACCTTAAGGTGGGTTGTTAGATTTTGGGGCTTATTTTCACCTTAAAGAGATAACTTTTTTATTACGAAAAAGTTGAGGCAAAAAATAAATAAAAATATGCTGTCTTACATATACAAATTCATTTGTCGTATTCCATTAGAATTCGGGGGACGAGACGCCGAATATACGTACACGTCCTACTGCTACAGCTCAGCTCTTGGCAATAACGCCACATGCATGAAGCTTTTAGTTACGTGAGGGGTCCGAAGATCACGTTTAAACGTGTGTGCTAGATGATCCTGTTCGCTACCTTAACAATAACTTCCATTACACACCTGCTATGCAGAATAGCAGAAGTTACGATGTTCGTGAAATGTTGGACTAAGTAGATCTGTAGTTACCCACAGCTAACTTGTATAAGTTTAAAACCGTACTTTTTTGATGCAAGGCTCCATTTTTAGGTTTCTAAGGTGAGATACGGTGACTACTACTATAAATAAATATTATCTATAAATACTGTAAATCACAGGCCGGAAAGAATATCGTAATCTGCAGCGAGGAATATTGTACACCATAACCGTTGGTGTACAATATTCCTCGCTGAACATGTCAATTTTAGGAGGCCTGAAATCTTGTTTAAACATATCATCAAATGTAAGTTATTGGTATGGTACAATTCAGTTAGATCTTACTCTACTATAACTTTTGCGATTAGGACCGGATTATTTTAAACACAATGGAAACTCAATACCAAATTACTGGCAAACTTGTATCATTTATTTTACACACATAATAACACTAGTATACTACGGACACACAAAACAAAATACAGCTACTTACATATTACGCGGAGAAGAGCAGAAGTGAAGAGACCGTTGCGCCCGCGCGCAATGGTTTTGTTCAATCCGCTTTCACCCCTCCCGGCCAATCTGACGCGAATGGCTGCGTTACAGGATTGGTCAACCGTTAGCCAATCCTGGCGCATTACTTTGCCATTGGTGCGACTCATGCGCGCGCAAAGATAACGGGAAACAAGACAATGGTTTACAGTTAGGACATAACAATATCTTAAAGACAAACACACACAATGGTTTACAGTTATAACGTTACAATAGCTTACAGATAAAAACACACGATACTGTACAGTTAAACATGACAAAATAATATTTTATAATGAAATGAGTTGCCTACATTCCACCCCCCTGTTCCTGAACACTCTCGTCAGTAGGCAACACAACTATTTTTACAACAGGTCGCTTCATTGAGCCCCTACAAGTTTTTATAGTAACTACTCTAATTTGGCCATCACGGCCTGGGTGGACTGCGCTAATCACGCCCCTAGGCCATACATTACGTGGCTGATTCTCTTCTAAGATAAGAACCATGTCTCCCACTTTCACAGGTGGCACTTCGTGAAGCCACTTCTGTCGCTTTTGAAGAGTGGGAACATATTCTTTGAGCCAGCGTCTCCAAAACATGTCCGCCAGGGCCTGAGCTTTAACCCACGCTTTCCTACTGGTTAAATCTGATGCATCAAATATACCCAACGTGGATGCACCGGTAGCTGTACCTATCAATAGATGGTTTGGTGTAAGAGCGATGGGTCCGTCGGGGTCCGTAGCTACAAAAGTTAACGGCCTACTATTTATAGTCATTTCTACCTCAGCCATCAATGTAAACAATAATTCTTCTTTAGGCGCCCGCGCCGACAATGTGACTTTAAGTGCGGTCTTTACTGAGCGGACGAGACGCTCCCAGCACCCACCCATGTGCGGCGCCGCGGGCGGGTTAAATTGCCAAGAAATACCTTTAGTTACTATATAATCGCTTATCTTTTCGCTCTCCATTGCCTGTACGGCGGCTTTCAGCTCTGCATCAGCACCGACGAAGTTAGTGCCTCTATCGCTGAACATGATAGAGGGTTGTCCACGGCGAGCTATCAATCGTCGGATTGCCATTATGGCCGAATCAGCAGAGAGCGAAGCTGCGAGTTTTAAATGGACACCACGAGTAACAAGGCAAGTAAAAATAACGCCCCATCTTTTTTCACGTCGCCTTCCTATGGAAACTTCCATTGGACCAAAATAATCTACCCCACAATGAACGAAAGCTCTTCTCGTATTAACGAGTCTGGCAGCTGGTAGATTTCCCATCTTAGGCAACGACGGACGAGCACGACGGACACGACAAAGCTGACACTGGGATACGGCAGTTTTGACCGTACGTCTTACCTGAGTAACCCAATATTTGTCCCTTATGCTGTTGATCACAGTCTCGGTGTTTGCGTGGTGGGCGCGCCTATGATATTCAAGTGCAATAAGACGCGCGGTGTAACTATGACCATCTAAAATGATGGGATACTTCTCGTCAAACATTAACTCCGGCGCAGCGCTCAGGCGTCCTCTGACTCGAAGTAATCCATCACCTTCATACAAAAAAGGATCTAATGCCCGAATTTTACTATCCACAGGCAATGTACCTTTTGTTTTCAAAAGCGCCAGCTCCTTAGGGAAAGTCTCGGCTTGGCACTGTTTCAACAAAAGTATCTCAGCATCACGGACGTTGCTACCCGATAACTTTTCAACCTGATTCTAACGAGACATACCTATAAAAGCGAGAACTCGACCTGTAGCCCTAACAGCCCGTGTCCAACTGGCGAACCTATCGACATTGAACAGCGGAACATACTGCTTTACCAAGTGAACCTTCTCAAAGCGCTCCAAATCCGTGTCAACAGCATCCTCGTATTCGTTGACCGGCCACTGATATTTGTCCTTGTACAAAAAAGGTGGACCTGTAAACCAAAATTTACAATTTGTAGGCCAGTGTAGTTTTGTTGCTTCATCTGCAGGGTTCTCTGCCGATGGTACCCAACGCCACTCACTTGGGCTGGACTTTCGGTCGATTTCTGCTAACCTATGCGAAACAAACTTTTGGAAATCCCGAGGATCCGAATGCACCCATTTCAGAACAGTTTTGGAATCGGACCACAAGTACTTACGTGTTATTGTCAAACCTTGTTCTTTAACAACGGTACAAGCTAGCCTACACGCCAACACAGCTGCCTGTAGTTCTAGACGGGGTACGGATACTACCTTCAGAGGGGCGACACGAGCTTTACCAATGACAAGTGAGACGTTTGGTTGGCCAAACTCATCTCTACCAACTAGATACGCCACTGCCGCATAAGCTGACTCACCCGCATCACCAAAACGTGTAATTCGACAGCACAAGGGTCAAGCCGGTACCAACGGGGAACACGTACGTTACCTAACTGTTTAATGTCTCGCAACCAGTTTTCCCATTCCTTAAACTCGTCCTCCTTCAGCTGGTCATCCCATCCTATACCCGATTTCCAAACCTTCTGCAACAGAATCTTCGACTTTATTGTGTAAGGATAAAGTAAACCTAATGGATCAAATATACTCATAATGAGCCTTAGAAACTGCCGTTTGGTAGGAATGACTCTGCCCTCCACAACATCAGGTGTAACCTTTTTGAAAGATAAGTCAAACGCTAACTCATCTGATTCCGGCATCCATATCATACCTAAAGTCCTTTCACTACTATACGGAGACTTATAAAAATTTATAGTACCAGGCACGACAGCTGGTAATTCATTTCTGAGCTCCGGTGAATTTGTCACCCACCCTCTGATAGAAAAACCACCAGCGGAGTGTATCATAGAGACATCTTTGATCAGCTGGCGAGCACTGTCTATGGAGTCAACACTATCTAGGTAATCGTCCATATAGTGGTTTTCATGGATTGCCTTGACGGCCTTGGGATATGTATCTCGGAATTCAGTAGCGTTCTTATTCAGTACATATATGGCTGCGGCGGGTGACGACTTAGCTCCGAAGATCATCGAGACCATTACATACGTGTCAGGGTCACGCACTCTGTCCCGGCCTCTCCATAAGAAGAGTTGCGCGCCCTGATCTTCTTTCCTAATTTTAATCCTTAAAAACATATCAGCTATGTCTGCCGTATAAGCTATAGGGCCAGATCGGAACTTAAACAATACACCTAACAAAGAATTTAACAAGTCCGGCCCTGTTAACAAATAATCATTAAGACATACACCTTTATATTTGGCCGCGGCGTCATAAACTAACCTAAGTTTGTTTGGTTTATTCTGGTTAGTGACTCCAAAATGCGGCAGATGCCATACTGGGTTAACACTGAGCGGAATTTCCAATCGCCTAGCATAATTCTCAGCTATCAATCTCTCAATTTGACGCGAATACGATTCGGCAAAGTCGGGATTTTTATCCATTTTACTCTCTATGCCGCGTAGACGCTTCACAGCGTAATCGTAATTATCAGGTAGGTGCACCGCATCACGTGACCATAATAATCCTACCTCCCAGCGCCCATCGACATGGCGACTAGTGCTATCTAGGACCTTACAAGCGCGTTCAGTCTCGACATTTTTACGTGACAATTCTGCGATGCCGATCGACTCGAGCGAAAATTGTTGTTTAACGAGTTCGCTTAAATCATCCAAGTTATCACTAACTAAATTAACCGATTCCTGACCAGACCTATCATAAATACCTACAGGTCCATGAACAACCCACCCCAATTTCGTAAGTGACGCTACGGGTTGCCCGGATTTACCCTGTCGTATCTGCTGGTTTACGATTAACTGCCAATTGTCTTGGCCGATTAGTACCAATGGTTTTGCACTTGACATCGCACAACAATCTAGGTCACGTAGATGTTTATTCCTAGCTATAACTCTGGCGGACATACTTTGGGCAGGTAAGTCTAGGTTGTCAATACTGCGTAACGATATATCATGACATATACCGTTGGGACCACGTATTAGCGCAGTCACCCTACATGATTTATTATCGATAATAATATAGCCCCCTGCACTAACAATTTTTAACGCAGATGATGGTCCACTAAACTTACAAACACTTGAATCGATTAATGACACTGTGGCTCCATCATCAAGTAGCGCATAACAACTATAATCTATATTATTTACAATAATACTTACAGGCACAATTTTCAATAATGTTTTAGTGTTCTTACATCGCTCACCCATACTCGTTACCGACTCGGCGGCGACGCTTGTTTTCGACGGCGTGGCGTGGGGCATGGCCGCCTGCGTCGCGGCACCTGCACGTGGGGCGGCGGTGGCGGCGCCCGGGCCGTTCGACTTCTCGTAGTGGAGAAGCGTGTGATGTGGAGCACCGCACTTATCACATGGTTTCGAGCGGCACCGATAACGAGAATGGGTTGTCACCAAACACTTAAAGCATAACTTACTGTCCTTAACAAAGTTCCACTTATCCTTTTCACTTTTGTTTATGAACAAGTCGCACTCGGTTAACCGGTGACCCGCACTTTTACACAACGCACATACACTAGTTTGCGACGACGCACTCGATGACGCACTTTCCTCACTGGTGATGTGTACCCGGTGAGCAGGATCTCGCCGATGCGTCGATTCTTGGCGCCCGGCGCGCGCCCCATACATGGCGGCGCGGGCGCCAGAGGGGTTGGCAGGAGCGGTGGTCCGGTTTCGATTACTCTGCTCGGTGTTTATGTTTAGTGGCAGGTAATAAGCCGACGCCCGTGACAAGTGACTTAGAAAGTCGAGCAGCATATTTATATTCGGTGATACTCGAAGATCTTCTTTGCTGTCGACGTTTCTCACCATGACGAACTCGCCGTATTGCGCTCGTTGCACGTGTGTTAATTTACCCAGGATCTCGTGCGTAAGTTGAGGGTTGTTGATATATCCCTCTGCTTTAATGTTTCTCAACATGTACACGCAATTTCGTACGACGCATGTCATGTTTCGCAACTCGACGCCGCTATCGGATACCCGCGGTAAACTCCTTATTTTATTTAGCGCGGTATCTAGAAGTAAGTTAGGATGTCCAAACTCTTCTTCCAGGGCTTCAATGACGATGGTTGGGTCGGTCCCGGTACGCAACAGGCCTTCGACGGCATACTTTGCCGCGCCTCGGAGTGACGCCTGAAGTCGCACGGTATTTTCGAACGTGCTGTACATGGACGCGGTAGCTTCAAATGCGCATCGAAAAGCCATCCAGTCCACTGGACTACCATCAAACACGGGGAGATCGTAGTTTTGTCTCGGACGTTTATTGATACTTGTGATGATAGCGTCGGCAAGGTGCATGATGTCGGAAGGTGCGGCGGGGGCGCCGGTGGTTATGGTCGCGGGCGGAGTGACAAGCGCACATTTTGAAGGCGGGCAGGAGGACGCCGCGGGTGCAAATAACACGTGGGCGCTGGTCGCGGTATGCGGCGCATGTGCGAGCTCACGCGAGCGCTCTCGAGCTATGCCGTCGGTTGAACACGTGCCAACCGGTGGGAGAGGCGCTACATCATCGCGTTCGCAGGGGGAATCACTGGACCTTAGCCACTCAACCACGTTGTTGCTACGGTGACTATAGACACTCGGCGCGCAGTGTTCCTCTTCATCCTCCTCGATCTCGGCGATCTCCAATGCCAGCTTCTTTCTTACCAGCTGTTCCTTCAACTTGGCGAGCTCCTCTTCGGCCCTGTATTCTGGTGCAGCACGACGGCGCAGCGCTTCGCGGGTCTGACGGCTTGATCTAGACCGCACAGACAAGCATGCGGTATTTCCTTCACCACGTGGTACTGTGGGAACACACGTGTTGTCGTGTTCCAGGACTTCGTGGCTACGGCTGCTCGCTCTCGACCTGGATAACGCACTTGTGGCAATTTCTTCACCACGTGTAACAATAGCGATATCCTCTCTAGGTCATTGCTCGACTCCAGCAGCTTTGCTTCGTGTGACAACGCCAGTAATTTGGTTTTCCATTATGATCCGGCTCGATAGGACCAATTTTGCGATTAGGACCGGATTATTTTAAACACAATGGAAACTCAATACCAAATTACTGGCAAACTTGTATCATTTATTTTACACACATAATAATACTAGTATACTACGGACACACAAAACAAAATACAGCTACTTACATATTACGCGGAGAAGAGCAGAAGTGAAAGAGACCGTTGCGCCCGCGCGCAATGGTTTTGTTCAATCCGCTTTCACCCCTCCCGGCCAATCTGACGCGAATGGCTGCGTTACAGGATTGGTCAACCGTTATCCAATCCTGGCGCATTACTTTGCCATTGGTGCGACTCATGCGCGCGCAAAGTTAACGGGAAACAAGACAATGGTTTACAGTTAGGACATAACAATAGCTTAAAGACAAACACACACAATGGTTTACAGTTATAACGTTACAATAGCTTACAGATAAAAACACACGATACTGTACAGTTAAACATGACACAATAATATTTTATAATGAAATGAGTTGCCTACAATAACCAATGTGTGGTCTCTACCCGAATTCGGTCAGCCGTACCAATGTTTGTAAAGCCAAAATATAACCATTGGTCCTAGGGCTGACTGATATGCCAATGACAACAATTTATGTCGACATGTCATCTTACCGTCAATTTTTGAGTTTGCTAGATAGTATGCTGATACCAGTCCTTTTCCAGATAGTTGGGAGTCTTTCAAAGATACTCTTAGTAAAGAACAGCTTATCTTCAAACTCAATTCTGTACCACTATAAACTGATATCAATCCAACTGAAATTACTCCGAAACATGACTGCAATGACAATAGAAGCTCACCACTATAATATATACAGCTCCGCAGATCCGCAACAAGCGCATGATGAATTCGTCCGCATGATATTAATGCTATCAACATCTGTTCACATCAACGGTCGCACACTATTAAAAGCAATATTTCACTGAAACACCACAATTTGGTGCCAAGTACTGTATCCTGAAATTTATTTACAAGAACATAAAGCATTCTAAAATAAATTAAAAAACACAATTTCATGCTTATTTAAATAGTCGAATTATTTACATAAAGCAGATAACTTAGGATAAATTCTAGCTCATGATTTGAGTTCGCTGGTTTGGACACACAGCTGCTGCGTCGCCAGTTCCTTTTTGCTTCTAGTCTGTGTCTAGATCCTCAAAAGTATTCCACGAAATACAGATTTGCTATAAGCCAAGCCACTCTGGTTCTTGAGTTTCTTACTTATTTAAATTAAGGTTTAACTTTACTCAGAAACAAAGTAACACTGGTTTAAGAGGAAATATAGATTTAAGGTTTCTGTAAAGGTGAAATTTTAGAAAACTGTTCCAAAAATATTAATTCTTTAAATTTCTAAAAATATTAATTAATTTATGAAACTCAGTTGAAGTTGCCAACTAACTCAAACTGAGTTAATAACTTTTTATTAAATGGAATCTTTAATTCCACAAACAAAAGTGAAATTACCCTGTATTGTAATTTACATGTCAATCAATGATACGCATATACATATGTTCTAGACAAACATTTCTCATATCTTTAAAACACTCCGTTTTAAAGACACGTAATACAATCATTGTTCATGGTTGGTATTATCTGTCTTCTCTCGACTATATTGGGTTTGGTTGCCAGCCTACCCAGTTGCAACTAAATACCAGCATTTATATGGAGCGACTGCGTATCTGAAATATTCGACCCAGTTAAAGGGTACATGAAACCCCTTGGCAAGACTGATAACAGATAATCTGGCTTCTGAATACTCGAAAAGATTGTTTACCCCCATTTCACTTACCTTAAGGTTGGTTGTTAGATTTTGGGACTTGTTTTCACATAAGAGATCACTTTATATCGCCTCTTTGCACCAATAATGTGGTATCTTGAAAATAGCAATTTTAGAGGAGAGTGTTTTTCAACTTTCAAAAAATAATTGCGTCGAAAGGATTTTTTTTTACAGTAAATCTACGATTTATTGTAAATTATAACAAATAAACTATGTGAAAACTTACCAAAATACTGGTAATTTAGCAGATTAGCAAGAAATTGGCTTTATTTAAGAAAAAGGGGAACACATGTCACATTGTTCTTGCAATTATATAGTAAGATAAGTGTTACAAACTAAATTGTCACGATGTTGATGATATAACTTTAGTTTTGAAGCTGAGTTATATCATGAACAAACGTTGTTGAAATAAAAACATTTAATCTAAAAGAACTAATCTTTATTGACAAAAGTGCAATATTGCAAACACTCAGACTTTGATAATTGGGTAATTTCGTATATTTCACATTTTTTTATATATTACACTTTTAAATATTTTTATAATACACGTACAAAAAATAAAACATTTAAAAATATAAAAAATAGTGGCCCGACGGTATCGAGAACAGGGTCCAAGCTACCGGCGGTCAGGGCTCCAGAGAGAGGAACCTTCTAACAATACGAGCCGTGTCCAGAAGTACTGCTTTTTGAATAAAGCCCTTGATCCAGCTGCATAACGAGAGCCTCCTAAAGTGCTGGTCGAGGCTCGTGGCTATTAGGCCATTGGCTGACACGACTATTGGTACAATGATCGCTGTGTCCACATCCCACATGTCGACAACCTCGCGAGCCAAGTCAAGTTACCTTGCTTATATTTCTCGGCTTCAAGAGGTTCCCATCATACGGGACATTATTTTAACAATCATTGCACGCCACAAGAGTGTATTTCAGAGAAAGTAGCTGATTGATAATTCTGGCTACAAGGTTGTGCCTATGCAAGTTCTCTCAGAGATAATGTGGCGGATCGATTTACCCGGACGGTAACATGCCCGACAGATGTCAACCGTACCATCATTCACAATAAATCTCCGGTAATTATTTGTCATGATAACTTCGTCCATAATTGCACAGACAAAACCTTCGGTTGCCCCAAAGAGGTCACAGAAACGCAGCCAAACTACGGACGCTGATTGGTCTACATCGGACCCATGTAGGGCCCGGAAAAAAGCATCCGTGAAGCTCCTAACTCTGCCATAGGAGGTATGCGATCATTAGTGTGAAGCACTACAGGCTTGCGCCAGTTCTCACTCGCCAAAGAGAGCGGGGTGAGTACCTTGTCCATTGCTACTTCATCATCGAGATACACACGTCGGCGTGTAGAAACTATTCCATGAGATTGCATATCTCGCGGTTGTGGGGGTTTTTGGCATTTAAACGGCCTCCACACTTCCGCGGCATATACAATCTCATGACCAACGATCGTGGGTGATACTTGGTATGCAGTCAGCAGTGTAGGTACCCGCATATCCAGGGCGTCAAGTTCCGTTTGAGTCCATTTCAGTATGCCGAAAGAGTAAATCAATACTTACTGTTTCTGGCATAAAGACAAGTATTTGCGTATGTCGGAAGCGTTAGGTATCAGTACTACTGACATGAAGCAATCGTTGAAGCAAATACTTGTCATTATGCCAGAAACAGTAAAAAAAAGTACTATTATTGTCGCGAGTAGGTGCAACGTTTCCATCTGATTCTATCTTCACGTATCGATGTTTTGAGATTACTGCTTCGACACTATTTGCTATAAACAACCACTGGTTTCCAATGCGGCCCAAGTTCCAGAATTATTTTAAAAGTTGTGTGTTCTCTGCAAGGCGGTCTCATTGTACGTTCTGGAATGTATTTTTTTTTGTTTTTACTTATTGATAAGTCTTGCCGTTAATTCTCAGTCTCTTTGCTATTTTTTTCTTCCAGCTTCCTTCTCGTCTTCGTCTTGTTTTCCTTTTTAGTTCGAAAAAGAAAAAAAATAGCAAAGTTATTATTTGTTTTAGCACTAACAACGTAATATTTAGGAATATAACTAGTTTAATCCTCTGTTTTTTGTTCAGTAACGGAACATCAGCAGATAACTGTAACTTGATTTTTGTATTAGGAAAAGTTTCATTATCAACAATGTTGTATCTTAAGGTAACACAAAGCAAAATTCTCATTATTTCGGCAACAGTGTGACATAAAGATTTATAACAATTAACACATCACACATTTTTTCAACAACACTGTGTTAAATTCACATATCACATTATAAAATAAAAAATAATATGCGAATGAAAACATACCTTTACAACCAAAAAGTGTTATCGTCGTGATGTCACGTTTTTGCAGCAATTTGAGAGCACCTTCCTCTGCATGTGCGTAGTGACAACTGTTTTGTTTCGTTGTTGAAGCAAATCTCCGCGCAGAAAAGAGACAACGTGATATCGCGATATGACACAGTTGCGCTGTCTCTTTAGCTCACAGATTTGCTATTACCCGCTTAAAAATACCACGTTTTTTGGATAAATAAAATCGGTCACGGCGCTTTCAATTATCAAATTAAAAAAAAAGAAATTGTCGGACTTATCACGTTGTTGAAGCAAAGAGGCGATATTAAGAAAATGTTGAGGTAAAAATAAATAAAAATATGTTGTCCTACATATTCAAATTCACCTGTCGTATTCTATTAGAATTCGGGGGACGAGACGCCGAATATACGAGTACGTACACGTCCTACTACTACAGCTAAGCTCTTGGCAATAACGCCACATGCATGAAGCTTTTAGTTACGTTAGGGGTCCGAAGATCAGCCCTTTGCTAAGAATAGTTACAGCACTGATAACAAAATTTGTGCAACATGTTAAATTTAGTCTTGTTATACTTATTTTTATTATTTTTTACCTTTGTATAGATTCTTTTACCGATTGTTTTGTGAATGTGTGAACATTGTAGGCCTTCTAGATGCTAGTTAACATTTGTTAACTTTTTTATATAATCTTTTTCTTTTTTTTAGTTTCTTACGACTTATTGTCATAATTCGGGCCTACGTTGTCCCCCCATATCTAAGTACTAATGCTGTAACATGGAAATATTGTAAAACCAAACCATTTTTAAAAGAGTAACCATGGACTTTCTTGCCGGTTCTTCTCCATAGGAAACGACCAACCCGAACCGTGTACATTTTGTCGACGTTTTATAAGTGCCCATGTAGGCCTATGTGAAATAAAAAAATTGATTTTGATTTTGATCACGTTTAAACGTGTGTGCTAGATGGATTTCCTGTTCGCTACCTTCACAATAACTTCCATTACACACCTGTTATGTAGAATAGCAGAAGTTACGATATTAGTGAAATGTTCGACTAAGTAGATATGTAGATTCCCATAGCTAACTTGTATAAGTTTAAAACAGTAACTTTTTTACGCAATGCTCCATTTTTAGGTTTCTAAGGTGGGACACGGTGAATACCACTAAAATAAACATTCCAAATACTATAAATCACAGGCTAAAGGAAAGAGTACCGTAATCTGCAGCGAGGAATATTGTACACCAACGGTTAACATGTCGATTTCAGGAGGTCTAAAATCTTGTTTCAACATGTCATCAAATGTAAGTTATTAGTATGGTGCAAAACAGCTGGTTCTTACGCTACAATAACCAATGTGCGGTCTCCACCCGAATTCGGTCAGTCGTAGGACCAATGTTTGTAAAGCCAAAGTACAACCATTGGTCCTAGGGCTGACCAATATGCTAACGAAAACAACTTATGTCGACATGTCATCTTACCGTAAATTTTTGAGTTTGCCAGATAGTATGCTGATGCCGGTTCTTTTCCAGATAGTTGGGAGTCTTTCAAAGATACTCTCAGCAAAGAACAGCTTATCTCCTAACTCAATTCTGCACCGCCATAAACTGACATCAATCCCACTGAAATCAGTCCGAAACATGACTGTAATGACAATACAAGCTCACCACTATAATATATTCAGCTCCGCAGATCCGTAACAAGCGCATGATGAATTCGTCCGCATGATATTAATGGTACCAACATCTGTCCGCATCAACGGTCGCACACTATTAAAAGCAATATTTCACTGAAACACCACAATTTGCATAACATAATGTTGTTGCTTCAGCATTAACGGTCGGCTGTATATTTTTGACGGTATTGTATTTTATAATTAACTTCTGTAAGAATTATTTATTCTGACACAATTTTGCAGATTCATGTTGGTTTTTAAGGTTTGATAGCTATGCGACGATTTTGTTTTGTTATTTTTAACCAGCGACGGAAAAAGAGGGATGTTATAAGTTTGACGTGTGTACCTGTGTATTTGTGTATATGTGGATTTGTGTATCTGTCTGTGACATCATAGCTCCTTAAGGCGATATATACGCCCCAATGTAACGCAGTACTGGCCGAGCGCCCGCTCGATGCCAAAAATTCAAAATTGAACCTCCTTTTGAACAGTTTTGTTTGCAAAATATGATTTGATTTACATATACTATGTTAGGTATGAAGAAATTCCAGCCATCAATTTTTCAGTATAAAAATATTTTTAAACATCCAAGTCGTTTTGGAGGAGTTTCCAAAAGTTGCGAAAAAATATCGTGTTGTTAATTATTTTTTTAAAGCAAAACTATTAGTAACACGAAAAAACCTTGTGTTCAAAATTATGTACATGAATCAATAATAAATATATATTTTTTTCAAACCTTTTAACCTAGCTGTAACTGAGGAGTATGCGGTGTAGAAAGTTACCGTTTTACGGCACTAAAACGTATGTAGGCCATTAATGGATGAACCGATATTGATTTCGTTTTTCTTGTTTGAAAGGTGTCTTTGTCGAGTATGTAGCTGTTTGACAAAAATCGGTTCTGCTTTTCTAAAGTTATGGGCGTTTTACTGTTTGAATCGTAGTATTTTCGCAAGATATAGTGTCATAATTAAGTATTCAATAGATTGTCGATCGAAGCATCAGACATATATAGATAATAAAAAAAATATATAAAAAATAATTATGAAGCTTGAAATAAAAATATTTCGGGGGCTGCATATTTTTTTAAATTGTATTTGTTATTTTATATACTATCGGCATCGAGACTACCAGCTGATATCTATTATCTATCCAATCTGATATTATAAACAATTACAATTTTTGTTTCTTTTCGAAGTACTGTTCCGATTACACGTGTAATCTCCGATGTGTACCAGTATGACAATCCCCAGAAATAAAGCCGCGGAAAAAAATAAGTGCAATAAAAATAAACTTACGGTGATTGCTCGATTCCACGCTACTTTGGTCTAGTAATCGATGAATAGCAATTCTCATAATTGACTTCAAACTATAATAACGGCCAGAGAATCAGCACAGCTATCCAACGTGGCAATGCTGCTAGCGTTCTGGCCACGTTTCCAGTTGACAACGATGAGGACGAATTTTTTGTCGCTCAATGAGCGCTCTCCTTTTTATACGCGTTTGTAAATACTAACTGTGATATTATTTTAATACAGTAATGCAGTTTCTATTGTAAAACATCAACCCGTATACCAATTATAATAGATTTTAAACCCTCTATTTACTGTTGAACTAAACTACCGAGGCAATTTTACATCTCGCTAACTGGAATTCTATGGAATTAGTGTAGGATCTGCCACAAACTTTTGATACCCAATCTCTCTCATCTCATCTAAATAGATAGTGAAAATGTTGAAACACTTCTTCTCTGTAGAGATCATATATTTTAGCAATTATTTGTAGATTTTCTAGGTAGCTTTAGGGTATCCTTGTATTTAAGCTTGCATATTTTAAACTTTATAACAATATATTGCACTAAAGATTATAAAGGGCCCAAAATAATAACCAGACTGACAAAACGTATGTTTAGCTCATTGACATTAAAACAACTTTTAGGTAATAACGAAGATGTTACCTAAAACAATATGCAAAGTATTACCTCTATACTTCAATTATAAATTCGTATTTCATTAGAAAGAAGAGATGGCTTAAAGACAACGGCCTGAGTCTTTGGAATTAATGAACGTGTTCCCAACAAAGAGATCAGCGAAAATGTTCATTACTTATTTCTCTCTAAGTGAAATACTTAGACCCTTCGATGAGAACGCCTCAGTCAATCTCTAATTTGTTTTTCAACATTTCATAGGTATCGTAAATTTAATGTTTGCAATCAGGGGTGACATTCGCTAAAAATTTATGACCGAATTTTATAGCTTTTCCACAAAATCATGTACTAACTGAATTATATAGCGTTTCCAAAATTATGAAATGAATTTCATGAAATACATACCTACAATTTTTTTTTATCGAAAAACGCCTTTTACTTTATATTGAAGGGTTTTTTTTTATTGGGATAATCCCACCGCACTATTCCCAAACCACTGGAACTCCTGAAAGCCAGAATCAACAGTGGCGACCACCAGAAAAGCGCCGAGGCAATGAAGCTCGACGAAGTCACGGAGAATGAATTTAACTGTCTTGGATCCCGCAATGAAATTAATCAGAAAAGAAAATGGAGGAGTAAGAAAAATACAAATTTCCACATCCCTCCATATCAAGCAGGAGACAGAACAAACAAGACCAATAGGCACAAAGGGTCGTTTACAACTGGGATAAGCCCAGTTGCCTAGCACCACGGATTAAAATTAGCATTAATATTAATGGGTCCTAACATTGTGAGCTGTTATATTTGATTCCAATAATAGGTATGGCAAAAGCGCTTGAACGCACGGAAATTTGTTCTAGTTTCCACAAGGTCCGTATAGTAAACAGCTCCTGATACAGCCTGTACATTATTCAACATAGTATTGCGTTCATTCTGCCAAAGATTACACTTCCATAAGATATGATGTGCAGATTGTACATATTCGCAGTCAGATGTAGAACACTGACATAATGGCGAGGCAGCAAGCTTGAAAGAAAATAATTTACTTTTAAAGTTACCATGCCCTGTGAGAAATTGGGCAACACAGTGATCCACCTCCAGCCACGTCCTGGCCAGCCGCACGCGAACGGATGGAAAGAATTGGTGGAGGTGTCGGCCCTTGATGGAATTATCCCACCTACATTGCCATTCGGATAAAAGTTCCTCCCAGACGTCAATATGTGGTTTAAATAATCTAGAGATTTTGGCACGGTCACTCCGCGTTAAAAAGTCCGCGTCCATGGTCTCTTTTGCGGAATAGTACATTGCAGCACGTCGCTGCACTTCAAGGTCGACCGGAAGTTCGCCAGCAAGTACCGGTAAGGCCTCAGTACTAACCGTCCTGTATGCTTTGCATAAGAATATCATAGCCAAACGCTGACTCTGAAGTAATTTACGTCGTACCGCCCCTATTGTGGCCCTATCAGCCCAAACAGGCGCCCCATAGCAGATACAACCCAAGTAAGTAGCCCCATAAATAGTCTTTAAAATCAAAAAAGACAGACCCCACGTAGATTTAGATATTCTCGTTAAGGCAAAGTAGTTCTTTTTTGCTTTTTCACCGACGATTTTAATATGATCTATAAATGCAAAATTCCTTTCTAATACTAGACCAAGATATCACACGGACTGCTTCCTTTTTACCGGAACGTTATTAAATTTAATAGTAGGACACGATTTAAGATTACCTTTCAAAATGAGCTGATAAGTTTTATGCGGAGCAAAGGTCAAGCGGTTACGATCGCCCCACTGAGATATTAATCGTAGGCAAGTGTCAGCCAAGTTCTCGAGTCCAGCTCGAGTACAAAGATTGAATGAGCAGAAGACCGTCGTCCGCGTAACCGGTTAATGAACAGCCGCTTGGAAGCGGAATCGCGAGGAAATCATCAAAGCCTAAATTCCATAAAGGTGGACCAATAACCGAACCCTGAGGACATCCCATGGTGAGAGACTTCGACTTGGAATGATGGCCGAGTTTGAGTTTCGCGGAACCATTTAAAAAGTAAGAGTAAACTAAATTGTATATATTTCTATAGCAGCCTCGAGTTTTCATTTTAAGTATAATAATAATAATAGCATTGGCCACCATGCATTATCAAAAGCCCCAGAAATATCTAGAAAAATCCCAATTACATACTTATGTTCAGATGTATTAACTATTTTTCGAACAGTAAGGGCCGCGTCTACGGTAGATTTTCCAATAGTGATACCGAATTGATTATTATGAAATTTTGGTCCGTCCGGTAGCAACCGTGGAACGATAAGGCGCTCCAGGAGTTTTCCCAAAGATGGAACTAATGTTATGGGCCGGTACGACTTCGGGTCGTCCGGGGGTTTGTCGCCACTTTTCGGGATTATTCGTATAAATCCGCCTTGCCAAATACGAGGAAATACGCCCTCCGCAATACAACGGTTGTAAACGGTTAAAATCGCATCACCGGCTATTTTACACGCTTCTATAATCATCCGATTAGATATTTTATCTTCACCTGATGACTTGTTGAGTGGTAACCTCTTTACAACGTTAATAAATTCGTCAGTGGATGGAAGGTCTGACGCTGGTGATTCAGGTGGTACAGCTGCCCACGCTCTGATCTGTTGATGGTATTCGTTGTCATTAGCTAGTAAGTCATCAGGTATAAGAGTATTCAGCAAAACTTCAGTTCAGTTCAGTTTTTTTTCAGTCCATCCAAAGGTTGTCTGGTAGATATCGCTGTCAGCGATAAGACCGCCTTTGTACCCGTTTTTATATGTTTTTCTTGTAATTGTTTATAATTTTATGGTGTACAATAAAGTATATTCTATTCTATTCTATTCTATTCAGTTGTTTCCTCAATACCGGTAGTGTGTTTATTATTTACTTTAATATTCTGAACAAACGCGAGGTCGACTGATCGATTGGCTTTAAACTCATGATATAAAGGAGACTACGGACCTTCTTTATCTAATTTTTCTACTACTTTACGCAATAAATTACCCTTTGATTTTTCCACCGATGCTCTGTAGCGGGACCTGGCAACTCTAAACGTATTTAACGCAATGGAAAGAGGGTCACCGGTAACCTTACGTTTTTTAAGCTTGTTAAGATGTATACGCGCTCGGCGATAATTTTTACGCTGTTCAGTTAGGTAGTCACACCACCAATCACATCTACATATATTGGTCAAAGATCCACGACCAATGGCAATGTAAGCACAGTAAGTGAAGGTATCTGACATAATTTCAGCACTATCTTCAGCTGAAAGCCCATCACGAGTGAAGTCTTTGGCGTCAGACGGAATAAGCGAGCTAAAGAATTCCCAATTCGCACCCTTACATTTATACCTAAAGTTACCAATGACATGTGACGTACCCTGAGTAAAAACTGGAAAAAATTCGTACACGATCAAGCGATGATCACTACAAGACGCGTCCGGTAGGACACGCCACCTATCCAAGCGTACGTCTGCACTAGAAAGTGTGACGTCAATACAAGTTTCGCCAATTTGGCTGCAAAAAGTTGGTGGTGCGTCAGGGGTATTATGAATAGTCAGATTCATTTCAGCACTGAAATCTTGAACAGCGCAGCGTCGTTCATAATCCGTAGACCAAACTTTGCCATACCAGAGTGATGATGACGCATTTACATCAGCGCCAACGATAATTTTGCAGCCCGCGAGCGACTGCAAGATGTGACGGAGGTTATGTATATGAGGAGCAACAGGGTATGAATATTGAAAGTAGCAGCTCACAACGTAAACTTTAAAAGAAGACGATGAGACCTCCGCAACGGCACAATGGAGTGCCATAAGATTACGCAAAGACGTTACTGTGAAGTTAGAAGAATGCGCCACGTAAATTCCAGCTCGTGCTTTGCCATCCAACCGTACTACTCTGTGACGTAAACGCGCGTTTTGATATTGTTCTTGAACAAGCACGATATCTAAGTTATAATCGATAATTAGTTTGTCCAGTTCAGAAGTCGCTACCCTATCGTTGTGGAGATTTAATTGTCCTATGGTTAATCTATCCATTATTTTAGTAGTTGGTGTTGAGGATAAGTTGTTCGAGTTTAAGTTTATAAGTGGCACACCCATCTGATCCACATCGATGGTCAGACGGTTTCTTAGAGCGTTTACACGCCACGCAAGACGGTATAAAATTTAAATTGTCTGTATGCGAACAGTCTTTGGTTTCACGTGTCTCAGAGCAATTAGCGTAGGTAGGTGATTTAATAGTGCAGTGTTTCTTAACATGACCGAACTGTTGACAATGTGCACAACGTACTACATCGACATCATCAATGAAACGGCAAGTCGCCCAATCAATAAACAATTTATCCTTGGTCGAGACTAAATGTTTCCGGACCGCGGACTCGAGTTCAATGCCTATCCATTTCCGACCGTTGTCTAACGAACGCCTACGTATGATTTTTGTTGATTTAATAAATTCGTCTTCTTTTAATGACAACTCATGGAAAGAAGGTGATTCGTGTCCTAAAGGTGGTATTAGGACAAACACTGACTTTCTGTTTTAATAGTTATATTTTTACAAATAAAGATGACAACGGTCGACAGTCAAAATATTGGGTTGAAGGCGGAATGTGAAGCGCGCAGGACGGTAGTGAGTAATGCAGTGCTTGATCAGCTGGACTGGCCGGTGCGCGCTCGCAAGTCGGGCCCCCTCCGCACCCGCCGCTCCGCCGCGGTCGCCCGGCGTGTAGGGATGGCAACGAGTGCTAGTGATGTCTTAACATGCTCCCGGCGTTGAAGACTTGTCTTCAAGATTATGCTGGAAGAGGACAGATGGTGTTAAAAGCGCGTCTGACTGTCCCTTTCTTCGTCTTGAAGTCTGCAACTCTGCTTATTCCGTCTCTCCCAGGTATGAGACGTACGATACGTCCAAGTGGCCACATCAGTGGTGGTGCTTGCTTCTCCTTGAGTACCACCATGGTTCCCTCTTCAAGTATCCCATCGGAGTCCGTCCACTTGGTTCTCTGTTGGAGGTAGAATATGTACTCGTTAGTGAATCTGTTCCAGAACTGTTGCTTCAGGTGTTCTATGCGCTGGTAACGTTTTAGGCTGGAGACGTTCTGGTTGATGACGTGTGGATGCGGCAGGGATGTGAGAGATCTCCTAATAAGGAAGTGGGCAGGAGTTAACGGGTAAAGGTCTGATGGATCAGTGGAAAGCGGAGTAAGAGGACGAGAGTTTAGTATAGCCTCAACCTGAATCAGACATGTAGACATCTCTTCGTAAGTGAGATGCGCCAAGCCTAATATACGCCTAAGGTGATGTTTGATGGACTTTACAGCTGATTCCCATAGGCCCCCGAAATGTGGAGTGTATGCTGGGATGAAATTAAAGTTTATACCTGCATTGGCCATGTCTGAAGAGAGATCCTGTTTGAGTATATCAGCTATTTCATTACAGGTGCCAATGTCGGAGTAAATAGTCCTTGGCTTACCACGCATGTTTTGTAAGATCTGAGACAAGCTCCAGATGAACCGCCCTTGTGGCTAGACATACAAAAACACAAATATATGATTTTACTAATCTACATCCTCTACCTTTGCGATCGGTTAGGAGGATGGGTCCGGCGTAGTCTGTACCAGTCTCTAGGAAAGGAAATTCCAACTGAACTCGTTCCTTAGGTAAATTACCCATGATGGGTTGAACTGTTTTTCCGTTGAACCGTTGGCATTTAACGCACTTATGGGCAGTTGATTTGGCAAGGTTTCTACCACCCAAAGGCCAATACTCGTGTCAAATCGTGGCTAAGAGGAGTTGTGGGCCAGCATGGAATAAGCGTAAATGAAAAGAATTGAAAATAAGTTTTAGCGAAATTATGTTTGCAGCTTATAATAATTGGGTGCCTGACATTATAGTCGTAGCAAGAATTATTCAATCTGCCTCCGACACGTATAATACCAGAATCGATGAAAGGCGACAACTTCTTCAGACGATTGTTATTTGGCAATGGTTTACCTGATGAAAGTAGCTCGTACTCTTCAGGAAACATTTCCCTCTGAACTGTTTTAATCATGAAATTAGCGCTGTAAGTTAATTCTGAATAGGTAAGGGTAGGGCTGTGATTATGTACTCTCTTAGACCGATTAATGAATCTAAATACGTATGCTAATAAACGTTGTAAATGTAAATAGTTAGAAGAATTATTGATTAAGTTGTGAAATGAGTTATTTCCAGTATCAGTAATAGGATTAGTGTTAGTGATATGTAATGCTTGATTATCAGTGTTTAGAGAGTGTGAATTCAATAGTTCTGGTAGTATTGTGTCAACATCTGAGTTAGGCATTGAAGGCCAAAGAGTTGGGTCTGTTAATAGGAATGAAGGCCCTGACCACCACATGGAAGATTGACCTATTAAGTTAGCGCTCAGACCACGGGAAACAAGGTTTGCAGGGTTGTCCTTGAACGGCACATATCGCCAGGTGTAATCAACAAAGCCTTCCCGTATCTCCGAAACTCTATGCCTGACGAACGGTTTAAGGGTGTGGCCACGCCATCTATCACTGATGAGAAGAGGAGGATATCGGATGCAGTCATTCCTTCGGTCGCTCACCACTCAGCGCTCGGTCACTCGCTCACTCGCGCCTCCTTCATTCAAAACATCTTATCTTCACTCTTCCTTTGGGAACCGTCAAACAGTCACGTCTAATTTTGTAACGAATACTTGTATCTATTTTAAACAATATATAAAATAATTGAAAAATCTTCAAGTGGCTTCATTTTGGACAAACAAAACCCTGATCCTGCACATAATTGGACCTTCGAGACGGATGCTGGATTCGAGAAAACCAGGAGAACGAGTAGCGACGCCGACACGAGAAGGCGACGCCATAGTTCGACCAGCAGCCATTTTATACGAGCAGAAAAAACGAAGATATTATCGGAAACGCAACGGTCAGGTCTTTGTTCCCGTCCTTCCCCTATACGCTTTGATTTGTTTTAACGCTGTGCTTATACGATTACAGTTGTACGCGATGCGAGAGTTCCAGTTACGCGGCTCCGTTGATGTTTGCACGTGAGTACTTAACTACATACCAACGCTTATTCGTAGTCCGCCAAAATGTCTGTAAAATCTGTAGGGGAAATTCTTTCTGATTTTAAAAAACGTAGGGGTAATATAAGGGGCCGGTTAACCCAATTTAAAAATTTTGTTGACTCATTTGAGGGGGCTACCTTGACTACCTTACAAGTAGCCGAACTAAAGTTGCGAGTTCAGGCCGCCATCGAGATATTTTCTAAATTTAATAGCATTGAAAGTGAAATAGAATTACTTTCATCTGAATCGGAATTAACCGCTAATTCAGAATATGTAGAAGCGTTAGAATCAGTATACTTTACGGCAATGGCCAGTGCGAATTGTCTTATTGACAATGCGGAGGCTTACAACAAGTTCCCTGTTGCATCAGCTCGGGATGTTTTCCGACAACCTGTTAATATTAAATTACCGGATATAAAACTACCTGCCTTTGAAGGTTCATATGATCACTGGCTGGAGTTCAAGCATTCATACATCACTATGATCCATAACCGTTCAGATTTAGATGAAATACAAAAATTTCATTATTTACGGTCAGCTCTGAGTGGAAGTGCGTTACAGGTCATAAGTGCCTTAGAGTTCAGTCCTGCCAATTACATTCATGCCTGGGAACTATTAGAAAACCGCTATCATAATGATAGGTTGTTGGTAAATAATCACGTCAAAGCGTTATATAGTATTCCGTCGGTAAAACAGGAATCACCATCACAAATTCGGAAATTAATTGATACCGTTCTACGTAATTTACGCGCTCTGGCATCACTCGATGAACCCACAGTCAATTGGGATACCTTAGTTATTTACTTGGTTGTTAGTAAGCTTGATCCATCCACGGAACGGGAGTGGGAGAACCACATAGGTGCCATGTCTTCAGGGTCAAGCGATAAGGTCAAATTAAACGACTTAATATCATTCCTTAAAAACCGTGCAGATACACTAGAAATGATTAGTGCAAACCACGTAAAGTCAAAGGAATTGCCTCAAATTGATAAGCAGCATCAACATGACAGACGAAGTTCAAACCGCGTGCATAGTTATTCATCCATAAAAATGAATCGTAATAACTTACGCAATAATAATTTCAATAAAAAGGATTTACCTAATTGCGTCTTGTGCAATCAAGGTCATGCGTTGTACACGTGCATATTATTCCTCAACATGTCTATTAGGGATAGAATGAAAGTTGTTATTGATAAGAAGTTGTGTCGGAATTGTCTGCGAGCAGGTCATACGTTAGACGACTGTATTTTCGGACCGTGCAGGCAATGCCAGCGTAAACATAACAGTTTGTTACATTTAGAGAATTATAATAGTCAAAGCGTTAGTAGTAATGCGTGTGTGCGTAGTGAGTCGCGCGGAGAGGCAACCGATACGCACACTACGACGACCGCGTTGCATTCTTTACCTAACAATTCGAATAACACGGTTGTATGCGATAAAACAACTAGTGACTTTAAATTGATAAATACGGTTTTACTTTCTACGGCATTAGTGGAAGTAGCGGATAATAATAATGTTTTCAACACACTTGCTCATAAAGTGGCTCTAATTTCACCGCAATTAGGCACATAATGACACCTGTTATCAAACTGTGACTTTTTCATTACTATTATTCACAAGTGAGTTAAAGAGTTTTTTTTAATTTATTGGTTGAGTTGCTTTGTTTTTAAAAAAGTTTCGATACAACAAAGATCGTGCTCAATAGTAAAAATGCAACACATTTCATGCAACTTCGTATTTAAATAGATAATTTAAACTTGTACGTGTTTAATAAATAAAACTTGCACTCAAAAATATTTTTGTTTTTGTCTGTAATAAAGAAAACATGAAATTCCCCATTTTGTATATAGCTAAAACGCTATCCACGAAATGCCAAAAAAAAGCATTCTTTTTACTCTATGGCCGAACGCCATTGTTAGATGCGCGCGCATAGGAAAACTGATTAATTTTGCCCGCCATTGCGAAAAAATTTTCGCAACGCGTTTTCACTGTTGGAAATGATTTTTTTGTATTATTTTCTTCACAAGTGTGTTGAAAAACGTCGTATGATACACGTGTATATTGATGATTACCGTCTTCGGCTCTCTTAAGACCCTCACCTGACGGCTCGGGTCTCAATGGTGCCTCAGCGGTAATCACCAACATTATACACTTGTACCATAATGTACTATTATCATACAGCTCGTGCACTTTTAGATAGCGGAAGCCAGAACTGTTTCGTTACGGAGAAATTGTCTAAACGAATAAATGCGTCTTATATACAGTCCACAGTTCGTATTTCGGGTGTGGGACAATCTGTCGCACAGTCGTGCCATTCATGCGATATAGCAATTCGATCTAAAGTAAACAATTACTATACCAAGCTTAGATGTGTTGTCTTGCCATGCATAACGTCCAGTTTGCCTACGATAAACATAGAAGCTGGTCATATACGTTTTCCTGAATCCCTCCGATTAGCAGATCCTACGTTTAACGTTAGTTCAGAGATTGATTTGCTGATAGGTGCAGATAGATTTTGGGATCTTTTAGAAACCGATAAAATACGTTTACCTAGTGGACCATTCTTACAAAATTCAAAATTAGGATGGTTGTTGTCCGGTCCTGTGTTTGTTAGGAACTCGAAACCTACTCACATTCATTGTCACTTAAGTCAGGACATTGATAAGCAGCTCCGGTTATTCTGGGAAATTGAGAATATTCCTTCATCACCATGTGTAATTCTTACAGATGATGAGCGTATGTGTGAGGAATTATTTAATAATACGACTAAACGCGAAGAAAATGGTAGATTTTCGGTTCGTATACCGCTAAGAGAGGCACCGGACACACTGGGTGATTCCTATACGTTAGCGAAGAAACGATTTATATCATTAGAACGTAAATTCGAACGCTTACCTGAATTTAAACGTATGTACACTAACTTTATGCGAGAATATAATGACTTAGGTCACATGTCGAAGTTAGCTATTTGTAGTCAACCTAACTATTATCTTCCACACCACGGAGTCATTAAAGAGAGTAGTACGACTACAAAATTACGCGTAGTGTTCGACGCTAGTGCTGTCACTAGCTCGAATAAATCATTAAACGATATTCAACTTCCGGGACCCGCGTTACAAAATGATATTTTTTCTATTTTGTTGCGATTCAGACAGTATAAATATGTAGCTTGTGCAGATGTGGAGAAGATGTTTCGTCAGGTTCTTCTCCAGTCTGATCAAAGGTCATTACAGTTAATATTGTGGCGCGATAATCCTTCGGATCCGTTAGATACCTACCAACTTAATACGGTTACTTATGGTACTGCGTCAGCTCCATATTTAAGTATGCGATGTATCAGACAGTTAGCGTTAGAGTGCGATGATGACGTCATCGCCCGCGTCATCACTCAAGACATTTTCGTAGACGATCTTATCACTGGTGCTGATGATTTAGAACATTTAATTCAAGTTTGCCAGAAAACTTCAGAAGTACTACAGTCAGGGTGTTTTCCTTTGCGCAAATGGACATTTAATTTAGACGTATCTCAAGATAAATCCACAGAATGTTTTATAGGCGAGCATGCGCAAACTAAAACACTCGGATTAGGTTGGCACAACACTAGTGATGAGTTGCATTTTGTTACGAATATTGATAACAATGATAACGAGTCGAATTTAACTAAACGGGTAATGTTATCAGTAATATCCCAAATATACGACCCATTAGGCCTTCTTTCTCCTGTAGTTATAACATCAAAAATAATTTTACAAAAATTATGGTTAAGTAAAATTGACTGGGATACTCCGGTTTCTAGGGAGGTTGTTAGCACTTGGAAACATTTTATTTTGACTTTAAAGTTTTTAAAGGACATTCGCATTCCTCGTCACGTAAAGGGTGACCACACTCAATATAAAGAACTTCATATATTTACTGACGCGTCACAAGACGCATACGGTGCGTGCGCTTATTTACGTACTTATAGTGATAACTCTGATGTAACCGTGCATTTGTTATGTGCGAAAAGTAAGGTTGCTCCTTTAAAGGCTATAAGTATTCCTCGTTTAGAACTTTGTGGTGCCTTAATGGGAGCCAAATTATACAAGAAGATCGTTGAATCACTTAGGTTACAGTTTAGTAAAGTATATTTCTGGACGGATTCTACAATAGTCATGGGTTGGATTAAAATGTCTCCACATTTACTTAAAACATTTGTACAAAATCGAGTGACCGAGATTAACGACCTCACAGGTGACTCGGTGTGGTTACACGTAAGTAGCAAAGACAACCCAGCTGATCTATTGTCGAGAGGATATAGTTTAGATTTATTAAAAGATTGTGATTTATGGTGGTACGGTCCGCCTTATTTACGTCACAATTTACATTATTCCGATAAGATTAAATGCGATAATTCGGATGTTTGTAATTTACCAGATTTAAAATGTAAACAAACATGTTTAACTTCTATACAATGCGAAGATTTAATAGACTTTGGAGAATATTCTTCATTCTCTAAACTTAAACGAATAGGTGCTTACATACTTAGATTTATAGATAACACACGCATGAAGTCGACTGCTAAAGGTAAACACAGCCGTCCGGTTCGAAACGGTTTCTTATCAGTAAGCGAACTGAATGCCGCACAAAGAATGCTCATTAGGTTGGTGCAAATAAAATCATTTCCAGAGGTTTACAATAATTTGGTTTGCAGTGTTCCTATTAAACGTACTTGTAAGCGATATAATAAGGTTTCCAGTCTTAATGTTTTTATGGATGAACATAAAATAATTCGGGTTGGTGGAAGACTGTTTAATTCGTCTAGTTTTACTTACGATAAAAAACATCCGGTTTTATTGTGCAATAAACATCCCTTCACTATTAGTTTATTTAGGTATGAACATATACGATTATTACATGCGGGTCCTCAACTTCTTTTAGCTACGGTACGAGAATGTTGGTGGCCGTTAAATGCTAGAAACTTAGCAAGGAAAATAGTGCATGAGTGCGTGAAGTGTACACGTATCCGAGGTAAGACATTAGCACCCATCATGGGTAACTTACCACTTGAGCGCTTAGAGCCTGGCTTCCCATTTAGGCGAACGGGTGTTGATTATGCGGGGCCAGTATTCATATTAAATCGAAAAGGCAGAGGTTCAAGATTAACCAAAGCTTACATATGTTTATTTATTTGCTTCACGACGCGAGCTATGCATTTGGAACTTGTTACAAGTCTCTCTTCAAATGATTATATTTTAGCATTAAAACGTTTTATTAGTAGGCGAGGTAAGCCTTGCGTCATTTATTCGGATAATGGCAAGAATTTCGTGGGTGCAGAGAAAGAATTTCCTTTATTTTTAGAAAAAAGGTTCTGAAACTATTATTAATTACGCTACAGACAATAACATTGAATTTCGATTTATTCCTCCTTATACTCCACATTTTGGCGGTCTATGGGAGAGTAGGGTACGCTCGTGCAAGCATCACCTGAGGCGCATAGTAGGTAACGCGCGATTAACTTACGAGGAATTTTGCACAGCTTTGACACAAATCGAAGCCGTCCTAAATTCCCGTCCAATTTCACCTCTATCCTCAGATCCTTCCGATCTTACTCCTCTTACCCCCTCCCATTTCCTTATTGGCCGACCGTTGACAGCACCACCTACTGAAGACATCACAGACAAGCAGACGCCGAGATTGACACGCTATGAACGAATCGAACAACTTCGGCAGCACTTCTGGCGACGCTGGTCCACAGAATACGTGTCGGAGCTGCAACTGCGAACTAAGTGGAAGACTAAGCAGGATGACATCACACTGGGCAGCCTTGTTCTCATAAAGGATGACAACCTACCACCGTTAAAGTGGCGGTTAGGTCGTATTTCACGTATATTTCCTGGGAAAGACGGCGTGGCTCGAGTAGCGGACATCTACACAAGTAGTGGAACAATTCGACGAGCCTTCTCCAAGATTTGTCCGCTGCCACTGCAATCGGTAAGCGACGACGCTTGACCCACCATCATTTTGAAAGCTGGGCTTCCAAGGCCGGGGGCATGGCCACGCCATCTATCACTGATGAGAAGAGGAGGATATCGGATGCAGTCATTCCTTCGGTCGCTCACCACTCAGCGCTCGGTCACTCGCTCACTCGCGCCTCCTTCATTCAAAACATCTTATCTTCACTCTTCCTTTGGGAACCGTCAAACAGTCACGTCTAATTTTGTAACGAATACTTGTATCTATTTTAAACAATATATAAAATAATTGAAAAATCTTCAAGTGGCTTCATTTTGGACAAACAAAACCCTGATCCTGCACAGGGTGCTAGGTGAAGCAGACAGCCAACCCAGGACAATCATTGAATCACACCAGAATATGCATTTGTCGGGTTTAAGTGTTAACGACTCTTGTACCTTTGCACACAACCTTGTCCCTAATAAGGCCCTACAAAGCTCTAGCCTTGGGATTGTAGTCGACTTGATGGGTGCTACCTTACTTTTAGACGCGAGTAGATGTGTATGAACGGTGCCACCACTAGCTACGGAACGAATGTATATACAAGCTCCGTATGCCTTTTCTGACGCATCTGTGAAAATATGTACCTCAACGGACGTAGGCCTATCACATACCACCCAACGTGGTATGCTAAGGTGATTAACCTGTGGTAAAGTTTGTGTGTGTTCCGTATGGTGCCGGACGTAAAGAATTTCACCATCCCATGTCTTCCCGTGGGTGTCGTAAGAGGCGACTAAGGGACAAACCAGAGAATGGGCAGCAGCGTTCTCTGTGCTTCTATAACAACCATACTGCGATCGCCAACCCGCCTGCCAAGCGTGGCGATTATGGCAAAACCCCCCCAATGAATAGCACAAATAAAAAATGGCCCCTGGTACCCGGCAGCTTGCCTACCCTCGACTACGGTAGCGGTCGAGGCTACGGCATGGCAAGGGGTGCTAAGAATCTCCGGACGAGATCCGGCTACCCCAAAAATCACCGACGACTGGACCTGGCAACGTACAACACGCGCACACTTCGGACCGACGAGAAGGTCACCGAACTTGAGGAGGAATTGAGCAGGTTGCGATGGAGTATTATAGGGTTATCTGAAGTCCGAAGAGAGGGGGAGGACTCGATAATCCTCAAATCCGGTAACCTGCTCTATTTCCGAGAGGGTGACCGGCAGTCCCAGGGTGGTGTCGGGTTTATCGTCCACAAGTCCCTTGTGAACAACGTGGTGAAGATCGAGAGTGTGTCGACCAGGGTGGCGTATCTTATACTCAGAATATCCTCAAGATATTCGCTGAAGGTCATACAGGTCTACGCCCCAACCTCGGCACACCCCGACGATGGGGTAGAGACCATGTATGAGGATATCTCCAGAGCCATGCATGGTTTCAAAACTCACTTCACCGTTGTCATGGGGGACTTCAACGCGAAACTGGGCAAACGAGACGAGGATGAGCTGCAAGTGGGGCAATTTGGAGTTGGACAACGGAACCACCGGGGTCACCTACTGGCCAGTTTTATGGAGAAGGAGGGCCTCTATATGATGAACTCCTTCTTCAAAAAGCGTGAACACAGGAAGTGGACCTGGCAGAGCCCCGATGGTGCAACAAAAAATGAGATCGACTTCATCATGTCAACCAAGAAGCAAATGTTCAATGATGTCTCTGTGATCAATTCGGTAAAAACCGGGAGCGATCACCGCATGGTAAGAGGCACATTGAACATTAATATTAAGCTTGAAAGGTCTCGACTGATGAAGTCCACGCTCCGGCCAGCACAGATCCAGGTCCAAAACCCCGAGAGCTTTCAGCTCGAACTCCAGAATCGTTTCGAGTGCCTAGGGAGCTCCGTGGATGAATATAGCAACGGGTTCGTGGAAGCTGTCCATACGGTCGGGTCTAAGTTTTTCAAGACCCGTCGTACAGATAGAAACAAAAAGCTCTCTGATCATACCCTCAAGCTTATGAAGGAGAGGCGTGAGATGATCCTGCAGTCTTCAGATGAGGCGTGCAAATACCGGCAGCTCAATAGACAGATATCTAAATCCTTGAAAAGAGACCTCCGCCGCTTCAATACCGAGCGTATTAAAGACGCGATCGAGCGAAATAAAGGCTCCAAGGTATTTTCAAGGGATCTGGCTATTGGGCAGAGCCAACTCACGAAACTGAAGACCGACGATGGCAGGATCGTATCCGCCAAACCGGAGCTTCTCAGGGAGATCGAGACATTCTATGGGCAGTTGTACACATCGATCAGCAAGCCCGTTGCGAGTCTAGCAAACGACCCAAGAGCTAGATTGACCCGACACTATACCGAAGATATCCCGGACGTCAGCCTGTACGAGATTAGGATGGCTCTGAAACAGCTCAAAAACAACAAGGCGCCGGGTGATGACGGAATTACGGCCGAACTCCTGAAGGCGGGTGGAAAACCGGTCCTTAAGGCCCTTCAGAAGCTGTTTGATTCCGTCATACTCGAGGGCAAAACGCCACAGGCATGGTGCGGGGGTGTGGTGGTACTCTTCTTCAAGAAGGGCGACAATGCCCGGTTGAAGAACTATAGGCCCATCTCACTTCTTAGCCATGTCTACAAGTTGTTTTCAAGAGTCATCACGAATCGTCTCGCGCGCAGGTTAGACGATTTCCAGCCCCCCGAACAAGCCGGATTCCGAAAAGGCTTTAGCACCGTAGACCACATACATACGCTGCGGCAGGTTATACAGAAGACCGAAGAGTATAACCTGCCTCTCTGTTTAGCGTTTGTGGACTACGAGAAAGCCTTCGATTCGATAGAGACTTGGGCTGTACTGCAGTCTCTCCAACGGTGCCAGATCGACTACCGGTACATTGAGGTGTTGAAGTGTTTGTACAAAAACGCCACCATGTCAGTCCGTCTTCAGGATCAGACCTCGAAACCAATCCTTCTCCAGGCGCGGCGTGAGACAGGGAGACGTCATTTCTCCGAAACTGTTCACTGCTGCGCTGGAGGATGTCTTCAAGGTTCTGGACTGGAGGGGGCTGGGCATCAACGTTAATGGCGAGTACATTACTCACCTTGGGTTTGCCGACGACATAGTGGTCATGGCTGAGACCATGGAGAGCCTCAGTAAAATGCTCGATGACCTCAGTAGAGCTTCCGAAAGAGTGGGTCTTAAAATGAACATGGACAAAACCAAGATCATGGTGAATGCCCATGTAACACCCACTCCTATCAAGGTCGGAGACTCTACTCTCGAAGTTGTAGACGATTATGTCTACCTGGGACAAAGGGTCCAGTTGGGTAGGTCCAATTTCGAGAAAGAGGTCAACCGTCGAATCCGACTCGGCTGGGCGGCGTTCGGGAAGTTGCGTGGTATCTTCTCGTCCAATTTACCGCAGTGTCTCAAGACAAAAGTCTATGACCAGTGTGTGTTGCCAGTGATCACCTATGGGACCGAGACGTGGTCGCTCACAATGGGCCTTATCAGAAAGCTCAAAGTCACCCAAAGGGCAATGGAGAGGGCTATGCTCGGAATTTCCTTGCGTGATCACGTCAGAAATGATGATATCCGCAGGAGAACCAAAGTTACCGACATAGCCCGAAGAATTGCCAAACTTAAGTGGCAGTGGGCAGGGCACATTGCTCGCAGAACGGATGGCCGATGGGGCCGAAAAGTTCTGGAATGGCGACCGCGAACCGGAAGACGATACGTTGGAAGGCCTCCCACTAGGTGGACTGATGACCTGGTTAAGGTTGCGGGAAGGCGCTGGATGCGAGACGCACGGGATCGGTCAATGTGGCGACGCCTGGGGGAGGCCTATGTCCAGCAGTGGACGTCTTTCGGCTGAAATGATGATGATGATGATGAAAGTTTGTGTGAACTTCAGCCATAATCTTTTAATGTCCACATTAACCTCTTCGTCCCATGCGCACTTGTCTATCCATAATTTTTGCAAGATTATCTTAACTTCGATAATACATGGAGAGACAAGTCCCAGTGGGTCGAACACTTGCGCTATTGTGGAAATAATATCGACGGTTGAAAGGCTAATTGACCTAAGCGACATTTAGTAAAACTTGCAGGAGGATGGAGTAAACTTTTTTTTTTGAAAAAAAAAAACATAAAAAATCAACTATTTAATAGACTTTTATTTATTTTATACAGTATATCCCTAATTAAGTTAGGATTTTTTTTAAGCTATTACTGTTGTTAATTGTGTATTATTTTGGAAATTTTATGTTGGTTAGCCCAAAATGCATCGAATTTAGAATTTTTTTGAGAAAGGCAAAATGGTTCAAATGCCTGCCGTAAAAAAATAGCTGACAGTAAAGTGGCTCAAGCATCGACTTAGAATAAAACAATACGAGAGAAAATGAATTTAGCGCCTTGTCAACTGACAGTTGAATAAGCACAATGACTGTAAGCATCATAATGGTCTTACACCAGAGTGAAGTAGTTTGATGCATATGCCCATTAGATGGACTGCAGGATGAAACAAACTGACCCCTTACTAGATTATTAGTAGATATTGAAGCTTAGGTCATCATTCAGCATCATCCATAAGATATTTTTGAGCTTGGTATACAACTTTATACAATTTTAGACAGTGTCTTCTATATTTTTTTAGTAAAAAAAAACATTTTTGTGTAGAGGAATCATTCAAGATGTTGACAAATGATCAGTCAATGATCGGTCTTGGAACAAGGTATTAAATAAAGTGGTATATCACCTGCTTAGGTAGTTGTATCATAACGGAATACAATATTATTGTACTTTAGTATCACTTTATAAATAAAACAACAAATTAATTGTTATTAATTAAAATATTTTATTTAAAATCAGTCTCCAACAAGGACGTACCTAATTAAAATCAATATCAAACATTAGTATTAAAAAAAATATTTTAGTTAGGTACTTGTTATAAATGAGAAGTTGAAAAATAATAATCTTGGTCAAAGTTAACTTTCTTTATCAAAGAATAATAGAAAATCAATATTCTTTATAAGAAAAAAAAACAAACAATTATAGATTACTATCTATCATGAAAAAGAAAAATGTAGGTAACATTCTATAAAAAAAAATGAGATGAGATAGAAGCATAAGGTTCTTTACCTTATGCTTCTATCTCATCTTCAATATCTGTATCTATAAGAACATCTTTACCAACGCGGTGCGGAAAGTTTGTGTATTCTAGGTGAAAAATTTTGGAAAAAAACCCCTGTATCACATAGCTTTTTAAGATCTTTATATTTGGCCGTAGTTATAGGCAAAGATGTTTTATACTTCGGCTGCACTACCTTTGGTCTTGAAATTATAGCTATAGAATCGGTCTCAGTATCTTTATCCATGCTGTTTTTGACAGTCATGACATTGGGTGATGACTTTTTGAATGTCGCCACCCGAACCTTACTAATCTTTCCGGCTAAATTTCCTTTAAAATACTTTTGGGAAACTCTTCGTAATTCATAAAATCGTTGTGCGTAAGACTTTCTACGTAATATGGACCGGGATCTTTACGAGCCAACTGAAAGACAGTTGGCCATTGCGACGGTGCCCATATTATAGTATTTCTTACTGAATTTTCGATTGTGGCATGGATGCTGTCTACAGTCATTTCCGTATGCCCTGGAAGCAGATAGTTCATTTGTATGGTTTCAATGTGCTTTGTTTCAAGCAGTGCACTATGTATGGCGGCTAAAACAATTATGTTTTTATTCTGCCCTGGGCATGAGTCTGAATAAAGAATTAAACTTGTTATAGAACCACGTGAATCGACTTCAGCAATATATTTTTGTAAGATTGTAGCTATTTCATTGCCTCCTCTTTTCCCTTCGGTTTCTCCCCACGTATAACAAAAGCCATTTCTAGTACCAGTTTCATAAAAACATAGGTTGTATACTGTATATTTTCTAGAATAAAATAGCAGCTTACTCTCCCCATGTGGGGTGTTCAGTACCTTTTTTAGATCAAAAGAAGTACAAAGTATTGATTTATTCTTCTTGCTTAGTTCACAGTGAAAAGCTAATCTATCTTTTGATGCCTTTTTTTCCTTTAAATGACTTAACATTTCAGGATTTTCTTTTTCATTTTGACCTTCAAAACGTAAACATTTGACACATTTGTCCTTCTTTGGAACGTGGAAACCTACATTGAAATCCTTATTAAAAATGTCACGAAATATTTTTTCACCAACAACATCTATACCCTCTGATGTTTTTGACTGTTTATAAATCCTATAAACATTTTTTATGTTTTTAAATTCAATGGGGAGATATAATCTGGTACTGTCTTTACGGCAGTAATGGGACGGTAGTGCTAGTAAACTTTTGATAAAATTAATGGCCGATTCCTTTACTGCATGAGGCGTTTTATTTTTAGGAACAGTTTTACCCCTGCTCTCTTCTTTTGACAACCCAAACGATGCATTGGCTAAAGTATAACTAACATACTTTGGGCTAACACCCAAAGTGTCTACTAGAAATTTCTTACAAACCTTACGGCGGCCTTCGCCATCATTAAATTATAAAGAAAGAGCAATTCGGTTTTCAAAAAGGTAAATCAACAAATTTAGCTATATTTTCACTCTTGAAAGCAGTACTGACTAATATTAACAATAATCAACTAACAACGGGCTTATTTTTAGATTTATCTAAGGCGTTTGACTTGGTCTCGCATAACATGCTTGTTCAAAAATTAGAGTCTATAGGAATAAGAGGACCTCCACTGCATTGGTTATCGTCATACATATCCGGCAGAAAGCAGTGTGTTACTATCGCCAATATTAATGCCAATAAGGATATGGTTTCATACCGCTCTGAATTTAAAAATACCAAACGCGGTGTTCCTCAATGTAGTATATTGGGCCCGATTTTGTTTCTTCTTTATGTGAATGACATTGTTAACTAATCATAAATGCTTTCTGTTTGCTGATGACATTTCAATTATCGTTTCTACCACAAAAAAAAGTAAATCAATAAATGATCATGAAATAGATATTAATAATACAATAGAAAATCTTATAAATTGGCTTAATAGTAATAATTTATCTATTAACCTAAATAAATCAGTATATGTACAATTTAATAAATCTTATAATAATAAATTAAATTTTAAAATGAATATATCAAAACTTCAACAAGTAGCACAGACTAAGTTTTTGGGAACGATCATAGATGAACATCTAGACTGGAAAGCTCAAATCGATAGTGTATGTAATAAAATCAATAAATTCGTATACGCTCTTAGACATATTAAAAATGTCACAAGCATTAAAACAGCTATAATGTCCTATCTTGCATATGTAGAGTCCTTGCTACGGTATGGACTAATTGTATGGGGTAATAGTACCAACCATAACAGAGCATTTATCGCTCAAAAGAAATGTATTCGATCTATTCAGGGCATTCCACCGGACGTATCTTGTCGACCAATATTTAAAAACTTGGTTTGCTACCCCTACCCTCACTATATATATAAAACATGTATGTTTGTACGGAAACACGAAGATCTTTTCAGAACAGCAGCAGATGTATGCTCTAGGAATCGGCGTGACAAATTTAGACTTGTTTTAGATGAAACCCCTCGTTTAACAAAATATAATAAATCAAAATCAAAATAAAAAGGATTTAGTTTAGTTTAGTTTAGCTATGGCTGTACACTTATTTAATAAATTACCATGTAAACTTAAAATACTAAATAGCAGACTATTTAAAATTCACTTGTTTAAATGGCTAAATGATAATAATTTTTATAGCATTAAGGCATTCTTTGAACATAAGTTGTGTTAATCATTTTGCATGCTTTAGTCTTAAGCAAAATATGTATGATCTCACCCTTAACTCATGTAACACCTTTGTATACCATGTTTTATGTAATAAAATAAATAAATAAATAATATTGCGGATAGACACTGATTCTACGACGTCTTAGCTCTGAGGTGTTCAGTATTCAACTGCCCTATACCCCACAACGCAAGTGCTTATAAAAGCCAATGCGTAGTCGCTCTTGATTGCCGCCAAGGGCGTGCTTGCGATTTATTTTGACGTCCGTACTATTGACAAAACCCAACATATTTATTATTAATTTATAGCCTCTTTCAGACGTTTACATAATTTGTTTTATATATTTATTTGTTCCTATATATAGTTTTATTTTTATTCTGTTTGGCAAAGGCCTCCTCCAACCCTTTCCAATCTTCTCTCTCCCGCGCCATTCTAGTCCAGATTTGTTCCAGCTATTTTAGCCATATCATCTTCCCATCTTCTGAAAGGTTTCCCCTTTTTTTCTCTTGCCCTCTCTTGGGTACAACAATTTTACTATTTTGTTCCATTTCTCTTCTCCTCTGATTACGTGGCCAGCTCATTTCTACTTTAGCGGTCTTAATTTCAACACATTATCTTGGGTTTTTGTAGCTTTCCTAATGTTGCTGTGTGTATTTTTACCCGACTGCCGAAGGAGGGTAATGTGTTTATCAGTCTATGTATGTATGTATGTTTGTTGTTCCTATGTGGCATTCCAGAGACCAAACGCGTTGGCCGATTTTGATGATTCGTACGTCAATCGATGCGTCTTCACCCTGCGAGTGTCACTGGCTACATTAAAATTGAAAATAAAAAAATGGCGGGTTTTGGGCGCCATATTGTGGGGGCCCAATTTTTTTTTCCATCCTATCCCATCGTGTGCGGTATCAAATTAAAGGGTTTTAAGAGGCAATATCAAAAATATAACACTTATATGTTTAATGTACCTTATTCGAATAAAATGTTAACAAAAAGCGTTAAATAAAAAAATGTATACAAAAAATCAAAACAACCGACTGCTTAAGTATTTCTATTTCGCTTTTTAAGCAGTCGGGTGTTTTGATTTATTGTTTATTTTTTTTTACCTTTTTTTCTTTTCACCATCATGCTTCGTTCCATGCTTCGCTTGCAAGTTTTAGTTTGGTTTACTGAGATTTTGTAAGAGCCCTAGGCATCCATATGTTAGTATAGGCAGTATCCAAGTGTTGAAAAGCTTTCCTTTAACTGAGGTGTGTATTGTTTTGTCTTTCATTATTTCTCTGTGTGCCCAGTCATTTTTCCATGCATGTCCTATGAGTGTTTCAATCTCTTTGCTTGACATATTGTTTATTTTGATTATCTAACCCAAATATGTCTACTCATCCACATAATCAATAGGAATATTGTTAACTATGATTGCTTCTTTCTCTCTGTTAGTCATTGCCTTGGTTTTTGATGTGATCATGCTTAAGCCCACTGCTTTGCTGTGCGTGTCTAGATCTGTCAGCATATTTTAAAGCTCATGAGCGGTCTTTGCGAACAGAATAATGTCATCAGCAAATTTTAAGTTAGTTAGATACTCGCCGTTGATTCTTAGACCCCACCCCTCCCAATTGAATTATCTGAAGACTGCCAGTACTGCAGTAAACAATTTTGGTGAGAGTGGGTCTCCTTGTCGTACACCCTTTTCTAGATATATAATCCCTCCTTCTCTTTCTAGCTTGACTCTAGCTGTGCCACCAGTGTAGATGTTTTTTCCACCCTTTGCTTCTTCAAGGCATCCCAAATTATATTGTGGTCCATGGAATCAGAGGCCTTGCAATAGTCGACAAAACAGCAGTAGACTGGTAGGCCATATTCTTTATATTTTTCAAATATTTGTTTCACTACGTGGACAAGATCAACCACTGAGTATTTGCTGCGGAATCCTGCCTGTTCTCGTGGTTGGTTTTCGTCCAACTTTTGTAAAAACCTTATAAATATTCGACGTTAAACCTATTGGCCAGTAGTTTCCAACATCATTTCTGTCCCCTTTTTATATAGTAAAATTATGTTGGACTTGGTCCATTGGAGCGGTATGATTGCCGATTCCAATACCGGATTAAAAATTGAAGTTAGGGCTGGTGTTATGGTATGCTGTAATGCTAATAGAATTTCATTCGTTTTTTTTTTTTTATCTAATATAGACTCGCGCTTGACCACTATCTCACCTGATAGATAGCGATGCTGTGGTCGACGATGGAGCACGCTTGCCTAGAAGTAACCTATTCACTCTTGATTTAAAGACCCCTAGATTGTAACTATCGGGAAACACAGACTCCGGCAGGGAATTCCACTCCTTAGCTGTACGCATAATAAAAGTATTCTCAAAACGTTTAGTGCGTATGGGTGGGATGTCCACCATGTACCGATGACGCATCGCCATACGTCTGGTAGTTCGATGATGGAACGGGCTGGGTGGAATTAAATCAAGCAATTTCATCGCACACTCCCCGAAATGTAACCGATAAAAAACCGACAAGCTGGCAACTCGGCGACGATGTTTAAGGCTCTGGAGCTTTGACTTAACCAGTGCATCATCGCTGATGAGCCTCTTGGCCCGCTTTTCGATCGACTCTAGTGCATCAAGCTGGTATTTGGCAGATCCGTCCCAGAGATGAGAACAGTACTCCATGCATGATCGAACTGTCAATGTTGTCAGAACCAGGGGCTTTGTCTCTTTTTTGTGTTTTTATAGCCTGCTCAACTTCCCTTTCTAATATTGGTGGGACATCAGTTCGGTCATTGAGCTGTACATTGTCCGTTGACAATGACTTGGAGTAAAAATTCTAGAAAAACTCTGTTGCTATTTTTATTATATCTGGTCTCTTTGTTTTAACTGTACCCGTTACTTATCTGGATCTGATTGAAATGTTGAGGAATAAACGGGATCAAATGTGACACGAAAAATCTAAAAAAAACCTGGAAAAGCAATATAATTTATTTTTACTGCGAAAAATTACAAAATAACTAAATCAATCAACTAGAAGTACTTGCTCAAATACCAACGTAGAATTAAATTGACTAATGTTTGAAAACTCAAATAATTTACAATTCGACGCCATTTTAATGCATTGAATATTATCTAAAACTTCGATATGATAATATGTAATCATCACATTAGGCACTAAACTATAGTGAATGCACTGATTTAATAGGATTATATTAGCATAACGAGATCTAATTGCTATTAACGCACTTAACCTAATTAAACTGGTAAACAACATGATAGAGGTGATTGAGAATTGATTTAGTCATTTACCTACTGACTTATTAATCAAACTAGCAATAAATATTAGGACTTGATAATATAAGAATTTTAGGAACATTGATATCATACTAATACCGAAAAATAATAAATGTATTTTAATAAATTGGCTTATCAAAAATAGTGTTTGTCCGAAGTCTATAACTTCAATATGATATTTATATTACTAAGGCAAGACCTCTGAATAACATACTAGTCCTACTTTAGTTACTTACAATGCTAGCTAACTTAACCTTGTCTGGAAAACGTAGACTTATAAATAAAAATAAACTTTAAACACAGTAAATAATTCACGCTCTAAAACCTGAAATATTAAAAACACAGCCACTAGAGACTTGGAGAAAAGTAACTAGACAATTTTCTTGAGTAAGTAGAAAGCTTCGTTAAGTGTGAGTCTTCACTTAACGAAGCTTTACATACTTGATTGTATTCCAATGTCTCAATATTTCAAATTAATTGCACTAAGACTGAAAAAAAAATGTGTTAAAGCAAACCATTATCCTAACCAAATACAAACTCTTTGTAATGACGAGTGTACAATTAGCATCGTCCTGGTAGCCGCAGTCGGATAACGAAGCGCGACGCTGCTCTTCACATGCAACTTGACTTTCAAGCTTTATTAGAAATGGACTTTTATGGCCTATGAAAACGCCAATCCAAACCAAACTTTCTGCTACAAGAGATAGTTTAAATCTGATTCGGAGTTTTATAAGGAAAGGGTCAATTTTGTGGTTACAGAAATGTTTAAATGTTGCATATGCCCACCTCGCGATAGTGGATATAGTGAAGGGCTCTTTACTGAAGTAGGTATACTTACCGCAACTTTCAGGCAATGCTTGGATTTCGGATTGGTTCTGAATCGTTATAATGAAGGTGATACTCGTTTGTTCAATGCTGTTCGTGGTTTAATGTACTCGTCGTTCGTTTATTTAGTCGGAACAATAGAACATGATCCTGAAAATTTCGGTCAGTGGTGCTTATCTTTCAAGAGAAAAATAAAGGTTTAGGTAAAATTTATGTAATAGTCTTTGGCGGAACAATGTATTTCTGGTTTATAGTCATGCAAATATTTGCAGCTATCATTTGGCTGCCTGAAAATCTGTCTCCAATGTTGCCAGGCGAAAATATTTTTTCAGTCAAACTGGTCAACTATTTTAGCAACTTAACCATATCAACTACTCAAAACCTCTGTATTTAGATATAAGTTACTACAAAGTAACATTTTATTTGAGTAAACATGAACAAGAGCCAAGCGAGGCCAAAAGGAAATCAAGTAGCTGCAATAAAAGAAAGCAATGGTGTCGCCTTTTGTGCAGCGCTGCAGCGCACAAAGTTGCAAGCGTGAACTGAGGTATCAAGTTACTTGCAAAGTGTTTCAATTCTATATTTTATCTTTAATCAGCTCGAGTCGATGGAAAATTTAATAACTGGGGTTAAGAATCTTGTCGTTTAAATTATTAAAAGACATTTGTTTGGTGTATGATAACGGTTTTTTTTTTCGAGAAAAACAGGATGGCGTACCAAAGACGCAGCATAGGTCTCCCAATAGAAGGACTGATGACCTAGTGAGAGCTGTGGGTGACCGCCGGATGAGAGAAGCATATGAACTAACCAGTATGGTGACGCATGGTGTATACCTATGTATAACTGTGGCTGTCTTTCGACAAAAATTATTATTATGATGATTTTAGGACTTTTTGATGTGGTGACGCTTGTTGTAGGGCTTGATTCAGCAGTAAGCGCATTTCGGCTCAAATTATCATGATTAATTTGTCTGAATGTACCTACCTACGTACGTTCATTTTTATCGACTCACTTTTGTAGAATTTATAAAACATTGGGTTATCATCAAGGTTAGTAAGTATTAGTATTACAACTCATTGCTAAGTCAGTAAAAGCTTTTTTCTCATACATGCATGGAAATATTGTCATCGATTTAGAAAACAGAACACGCGGAGTATCGAATTTACGGCTCGGCTTTCAATTTCATACTCGACTTGCAATTGCAAACTGCCTTTTTCCCGGCCTTTGCCATAATGTACTATTAAAGTACCTACCTACTCACTAAGTACTTATGACTAATACTATTTGTTTAACCCAAATAACATATAAAAGATACAAAAAGTGATTAAGTATGTTCCTATCTGTAAAAACAAACTTAAAGGTACAAGTTGGTAGCCGACTAAACGCAGCAGCAGCAGCAGACGACGTGTCGCAGCGACACTACTGGTTTCTATGTATTTCTATGAAATACCTTCCGCAGCTAGCGACACGTCGCCCGACTACACGTCGTACGATCGCAGACGACGTGGCCCCAGAACGCAGATCAGTAGTGACCAGTAGTGAGTGAGTGTAGTCAGACATTTTGTCTCACGGAACACTCAGAACCAATAGGAATACAGCGCTGCCGTCTGCTGCTGCCATCTGCAATCGGGTTCGAAATCATGACTGCAGCGACAGGACGCCCAACATGTACCTTAAATATGTATGTGTGTTTCTACCTATCAGTTATCATAGGCTATAGATAGTATGTATGCCGATGAAAAATCAGCCTTTGACATGGAACGATTGCTTATCTGAACTGAAAAACCAAGTTTTCTGTTCTCTGGTAAGACAGATTCTTAGACTTTCAGTCTTTTGTCAACTCGTAACTTTGATCGTCGCGTGTGGCTGTGATAATGTAATCACAAGACCCTATATTATCATCATTTCAGCTTGAAGACCTACACTGCTGAACATAGGCATGCCCTAAGTATCGCTACATGGACCGGTCCTGTGCGTCTTTTATACAGCGTATTTCCACACCCTTAACTAGTTCATCGATCCACTTATTAGGAGGCCTTCCAACGCTGCGTCTTCCAATACGCGGTCGCCACTACAGAACTTTTCGGCCCTGCATCGACCATCAGTTCTGCAACCAATGTGCCCGGTCCTTTGCCGCTTAAAAGAGACTCTTAAGCCTTCAAATAATTCGTATTTTACCTAAATCTTAGCAAAATTGTTCGTTGTTTCTTACTTGCCTACATTGTGGCAACATTGACGCGGATGTAGGGAGCTTCATTAGTAAGTTTATAAATCAAACATTGTAGTATTACGTTTAGTTCAGAGGGAGCTAAACTTAAATAATAAAATTAAATAATTATAAACTAAAAAAATAATAAAAGCATATTAAGAATAAAAACAGAAGGGCCGGCTTCGCACGACGTGGGGTGCTGGAGTTAGGCAGAAAACCGGGCAGCAGGTCAGACAGGAAGACGTGGTAGGCCCTGGGTAGGCAGATGAGCTGGCACCACGACGGACAAGCAGGCACTCGGATAGGCAGGCTGTATAGTATGCAACAGGACGGATAGGCAGGCACATGCAGATAAATGGTCGAAGGCGCAGGCAGCAAGGGGTGTGGAGGCCGGGATGTGGCTTCATACGCCGATCAAACGAGCCCTTTAAGATGAACGGTGACCGACGAGGTTAATGACGCAGTAAAAATGCTCATATTTAAGTTCCACACTGAATACATTATATTTATTGCACTCAAAGATTAGATAAAATTCACAGCCGTATATGTAATAGTTTAAGGAGTTTTCAGATACAATAGTACACTTGGTAGTATTAAGAATTCAACCGTCTTTCGGCGTTCAGTCCAGATCCGAAACTCAAAATTGACGCCCGTTTTTCTTCGTTCTGTGTTTTATCTACATTTCAAATTTAAATTAAGAAATAAAGACCAGAACGAATAAAAACGGTTCACTAAGGGGTCAGTCTACGCTACCCTTATAATAGTGTAAACCTAGCTTAAAGGAGGTTTAGTCCATGGTACCTATGTTACGGTCTAAGGTTTTAAGAAAAATAAAATAGACAGACAAATGTCATGTCAGATGAAAATGTCACAGTAGAAAAATATTGCAAGAATTACAAATTAACAATATAATTTAAGTTTCAGATATTAAAACAATCAGATATAACTAAAAGTATGCTTTTCAGATGATAACATTTCTTTTGTTATCATCTGAAAAGCATAAAAATGAATAAAAAAAGTTGATAAAATATCAAAATATATGAAGGTATGGTTTGTATAGTGTTATGAATTGTAAATAGAGTTAAAAAATGTGGATCTGTAAATCAGAACACCATAACATATGGAAGCTGATGCCGAGGGTAAATTTTAAGCGGAGTTACAGGAAACTGATAGTGTTGTGCGCAGGAACTAATGACTTATCTGTTTCTACGTTCTGGGCCTGGCTGTAGTTAAATAATATAGTGCTGTGCTATTTTAATCTTTTATGTCGATTTGCATGTTGGTATTCGGATTAGTACTTGTAGTTATTCGAAAATTGAAAGATACCCTAATCTTTCAAGAAAAATATTTTTTATCTCCGTCTAAGTAATCTAACTGTTTATTTTTAGATTATCGGTAAAGTACGTAGTGATTTTACCTTGGGGATGTATTAAAAATCACTTTGAAATAGTGATCTACTCTAAAACAATGGATCATTTTTTTTAAACTACGTTAGAAACTGTGCACATAACATGCAATATTCAACTTTCCAAATAAATAAAATAATTTATCTACATAAGAAAAGATTATCTAAAGATTGCTTGACACATCCTTTTACTTTAAAATGTTCTATGTATTGAATATGAACAAGCTGCTTTAGAGATTTCGAATCACAATCGTGATGTTTTCATACAATGATCAACGTTTTCGTACAGTAGTCATACCAGTCTCGTCTCAGCAAACGCACATCTAAACATCACTTATAGCTGGTTTCTGATTTGAGTAAAGCAGCAATATACAGTTGAGTATTGTCAAATCTGTGTCAAATAATTTAGGAAGCGTTTGAGTTTTTTACGTTTCACAATTGAGAATCTACCTAGCTCAGTTAAGTAAGTACCCAAGTACCTACATAAGTATGGACCTGTCAAAGATCCATTTACTTTCTCTTTCACCCTTACGTTCCATTTTACAATAGAAATCCGAGACATCACAAGATTGCATAAATTTAACTAATATAAATTGTATACAGCTATAAAAAAGAGCGTTAATATTATATTACTTCATTCAAGATTTAAAAAAACAAGTTATTAAATATGTTATAATCTTTAATTTCTTGATTTTTCATAATTAAGCAATTTAATAGATACCTATTTGAAATGTATACAACCTTATTATGAAACTATGAAATGGATCGTAGATACTAGTCAATTACTTCAAGATTGTCATAGCAACCGTATTTATTTTGTCAAAGATATCTTATCGAAAGAAAATAATATCTAATATAATTTGTTATTGCCAAAATCAAGAATTTAAGCTTATAATTATTAAAAGTGAATGTGTTCAGAGCGAGCAATTGCTGGTTCTTGTGATACCTCATAGAACTACAGAATATTTTACTCAGACATTCATAAGATCTCTCAAGAGGGAAGAGAACCGAGACACACACAGAATTCGTGCATCTGCATTGGAATCTGATTGCAATTGTGATTTACCAACAAATATAGAATTTTGTGATAAAACATTTAATGAGTGACCTGGGTTTTCAATTCAAGACCAAAGGCTTTGCTAGCCATCGAAGAGCCTGCGAAGGAAAACAATATTAGCCAGAGTCGGTGCCATTGGATATGTGCCGATGAAGGAGGACTGTGTTTTAATATATGTTAATGAAAAATATATTATCTGCCTACTTATTTTGTAAAATAATAAATAAATGAGACTTATCATGCTGTTTTTATCATCTTTATTGTAGGTACTGATACCAAAATCGTATCATACAAAAGCCAAATTATGTACACATTTTCATCGTTGTAAGTACATTATTACCTCAATGGTTGTAACCTTTTCTTATCGTAAGGATCCTACTAATATTCTATATAGATATGAAAGTCTGTATGTTTAGATATTGGTTAATCACACCTCAATAGATGAACGTATTTGATAATATATCATTTGCAATACAATTACACAATGACTAATAATAAAATGATTTAATAATAAAAAATAGATATAATAATAAATAAACGGAATAACAAAGCCTTTTACTCTGAAATCAGAGATATAAAACTGTAGTCTATACAATACATCTTTATAGTTTATAAAAAGTTCTCAATCTCAGTGAGCCTCTTGGCTTAGGCCTCCACTAACAGTTTCCACTGGGGTCTCTCATGAACTACTCGCCAATGCCACAGCGCACCATCGCTTACACTTTGTGCCTACATCTTGGTGCTTTTCTCCATTTCCTTTGGTTATCGCGAATCATATGAGCGGTCCAACTTCACTTTTTACATAGTTCCTGTAGGATAACTCTCGGTTTTCGCACAGGAAAAGCCACTGGCAACCACAAACACAAAAACTGGCACTTTTAAATATTTTTGTTGAGGATCTCACTCATCATAATAATAATTTCTGCCGAAAGACTGCTGGATACAGGCCTTCCCGCACTCAGCATTCAGCGTCACCACATCAACCGGTGCTGTGCGTCTTTCATACATTGGATGCCCGCGACCTCAACCTGGTTATCGGTCTGTAGAGGGAGGCTTTTCAGCCCCATCGACCACCCGTTCTTCGAGCAACTGAGATCTATCAGGCGTTAAATATTTGCATCCAATATAATGTTTTCGATAATTCAGGTCGAACATTCTTCTGCCACGCATCGGTCTTCGTTGAGGCATCTCTAAGGAAGACAAGGATGAATCTTCATCACTCGTTTTATAAGTTTTAATATATTATCTTGTATTTATTTCGCTTGATTAACGTTTAAGCAAGCGCTTGTCAACTATCAACTGCCAAATGTAACCAGTGTAGCCAGATTTGACGAGCCCCAAGTTGCCGAAAATTTCGAATAAAAAACTCAAGACGACCACTATTCATTAAAACCACGAAACATTCTACGAAACGTAAATTTCCATTGTTTCCTTGAACACCCTAGAATCTAATATCAACTTTAATGCGATTGACACAATAATCATTATTGGTTCCGCATAAAACATTTTTCAGCATTTCTTTATTTTTCCTGTGTTGACACGACTGAAGTATAATGAAAAAAGAGATGAACTGTTAAAAGCATTTTGATTTCCAGTTATTTTCATCATTCCTGAGGATTAGACATTTGGTTACGCTTCCTAATTTATAGTTCATATTTTATTACATCACCATAGGGCGATTGAGAGGCATTGATTTAATAGTTCCAATTTATTAAATAAGTGTCACATATCATTGTTTTGGGGATATCCCGCGCGGTGGCGCTACAGTCATTACGCCGCAGCCACCGATGGCCGCCGGCGATGGTGGCAGTCTCTTGCCAACCAGGGCTGGGGTGCGTGCATCATCACGCACCCTCTCGCCCAAACCTCTTAATTGAACCTACATGTAAAGTGTTATCTGTATTACCTAGACCTAATGTGTTGTGTACCGCTGGCCAGCATAGTGTACCTAGTCTGTGAGCTGAACTTCCCGAACGTGGCATCTGCATCTGCATGGGAATCGCTGTTTCAGAGGTATGTGGCATAATTAGTAAATTGATTTTTATCCATTGCCTTTCGTCTCATTTACGTACTTTTCTGCTTCAAATTAGCACTGCTGAGTCAGCAATTATAGCCTAGATTACTCTAATAATTTAGGTTCAATCGCGTGTGATTTTACTAATAATCTTCTAGAGGTTATACGCACCATTTTGGTCCTTCGAGCCGGATAAAATAAATTTGGGCCTATTTACAGCCTAATTTTAAGTCTTAAAAGTCTAAATTTAAGCAAAAAGTTTGGGAAATTTCCATATTAATTGCAGATCATCACACAATTCTCGCCTGTATCGCATTGGGAATAAGGCTGGCTGCCTTGCGTGTAGTACTTTCTACCGGCAAATTAATTGTTAACGTAAATCTTTAATTTCACTAATTGAAACTCCGAAGAATACATTCAATTGAATATCAACGTTGATTCATATCGCTAAATAAGTTTATTTAATAAATCAGTTAATTTTCGGCGTAATTACATATTTTTTTGTTCGAGTATTAAAATTGTGGATAGTCTGTTAAAACATTCGTCAAGTTAGCCTACGTGACTGTGGAATATTCCAGTTCTTTTTATCGTACGGTAAATTTTTATTTACGCATTTGAATCTTTTATATATTTTACTAATCAAGAATTTTTTGAATGAATGACATTGATTGTTATTTTACGATACACTACTACTGTTGGTTCGTTAAGTAAATGCCTACTCTACTCGTATTGCACGAGTAGGTATTCTTTATAATTCTAGACTCAACCGCATTTGATTAATTATTGCAATTAAACAGATTATCTTTGCGTCGCTTGTTATTTTATTTTGTAAGGTATCTTGATCTTTTGATAGGAACCTTCAGGTAAAATAACAGATTTGTATAAACTTTACGCGTTTAGTTCTCCTCAGATGAAACAGCCGTATATTTATACATATCACCCCCGCACCTAACTTTGTAAACGTAGTACTTACTAGATAACTTACTTCGAACGGTCATCTGCGTATTTACTTGTTAGGAATTTTATTGTGTTTTACGAAGGTATTTCGTTACGAACACAATCGCATCGCTTACGGAAATAAGTTCCATACTTGTTTCTAAGTTTCACACTTAACTTATTGTTGGTTAAGAATCTGTACATATTCTATGTATTGAGTAAGTTAATCTCATATAAATAGAAGTAGTACAAAAGGAATAAAAAATTATCGCATCGCATCCGACATAAATCTTAATTATCGGGTTGTAGGTATCTCTAAGCTAATCATAGATATAGGTAGATGGGTAAATTCATAAGGTATTACGCGTGCTTACTATTTTATTTGTATTAGACTTTGTTACTAGTACGCGGTTCAAACTTTGTACGCTTTATATTTTTTTTCACCTTACAATTTATTATTGTTTACTTAAGTTGTAAAATCTTTCGTTGAGTTATCAGTTTGATTGGACCACTAATTTCACTTACGCGGGTTCCGTAAAAGATAAAGATTTGTTGTTTTTTTTTGTTTCCATATTTTAACTTCTGTTTACCATGACGGACAAGGTTAAACTTAGATGGTTGGAAAGTAAACGCGACTCGTATTTCGCGCGGGTTCAAAGGATTTTGGATTCAACAGAATCTTTAACAACAGAAAGATTACGTAATTCTTTTATTGCTCAGGCTAAACAAATTGACGGCCAACGTAGCGAATTCAATGAGATAATGGACGACATAAATATGTTAAAATTGACATTGGATCCAAAGTGCGAAGTAAGCTATAGTGCCTTACATTCATTTGATGACTTGGTCGGCGAGATAAAAATTACTTTAGGAATCAAATGTTTCCAAGGAACCTAGCCCGACAGCGAGCCCTAATGCTCATCATATAAAGGTACCTAAAATTGAGCTGCCTGCCTTTGACGGTGATATTCAGAGCTTTCCGTTCTTTTATGAGACTTTCAAACGTATTATACATACGAACGCAGATTTATCAGATTCTGATCGCATTCATTATCTGTTGAGTTGTCTAAAGGGAAAGGCTAGGAATGTGGCAGTAGGTATTGTACCTTCTGGCGATAATTACCGCCTTTTCTGGGATGCGCTTATCGCAAAGTACCTGGATACTCGCGCGCTCGCCACTAATTATCTAAATCAACTGTTCTCATTGAAGTCGTTCGGACCGACACCCGCTAATATTGAACAAGGATAAAGTTCAATTTTGAACTTTATCCATTGCCTTTCGTCTCATCTGCGTACTTTTCTGCTTCAAATTAGCACTGCTGAATCAGCAATTATAGCCTAGATTACTCTAATAATTTAGGTTCAATCGCGTGTGATTTTACTAGTAATCTTCTAGAGGTTATACGCACCAACATTCTTATTCCAAAATCGCCTAAAATAGTCCCATGTTTTAAGGGTTCCGTACCCAAAGGGTAAACGGGATCATATTACTAATACTCCACAATACATGTCTGTCCGTCGTAAAATTTTCACAAATGATGTATTTCTGTTGCCGCTATAACAAAAAATACTAAAAACAGAATAAAATAAATATTTAAGTGGGGCTCCCATACAACAAACGTGATTTTTTTGCCGTTTTTTAAGTAATGGTACGAAACCCTTCGTGCGTGAGTCCGACTCGCGCTTGGCCAGTTTTTTTAAGGTAGCCTAATTGGCGATCAGTCGCTGATCGTAAAAATTGGTCGCCTCGGCCACCCTTCCGAGACTAAGCCTAAATGGCGAAAGGTCGTCCAATCTGGCCACGCTGATTATGTAACGTTGACAACAGTTTGAGAATTTGAGAATGATCAAATGAGTTTTTCTCAGTTGTGAAACCCAATTGAACGTCAATGAAGGTTTTTTGAATGACATAAGGTATACTTTGGCATGACTTGACTACGTATACTTAATAAACCTTGCTCAGCATCGCAGAAAACTTAAAGTGGCAGATGATCAAGAGTGACAAATGCTTAAATCGAGATAAGCACATACTTACTTACCTCAGAAACCGGCCATTACACAATTTTATAGGGTTGCCAAGGGCCAGCTCTTAAAAAAATTTATTACAAAAAAACAAACCGAGTTCAAAAAAAAAACACTGCAAAGTGAAAAATAACTTACTTTTCCGAAGTCGGAGTCTTTAGTAGCTATTGTTTTTCGTGTTTCGACTTTCCGGATTTTATATCATACAACCCTACAGACACGTCACAATGCAAACAGACATTTTACAGACAGACAGAGTTATACAACATTATTCAGAACAGAATAGATAATATAATATTTACCGACCTACCCGTATGAGCTAACATTTGTTTCTCATTAAGTCGGCTGTAACAGCTATTCGTGCCTACGCCGCTTATTTCAATATTTTCTTTGAAATTATAAAGTTCTGCCTTTTGCCGCATTTCAAGTTAGATTTAAAGGTGGTTTTGTAAATACTCATTTAAATTATACAAAAATGAAGGCATTTGATCTATGCAATACATTTTTTGCTATTCTTAGTACATTTAATTAAAATCAATGAAGCTGTTTAGGCCAATTTTCATTTCTTAAATCAAGAAACTTGGTTTTGTATCAGAAATATTAAAAAAAATATTAATTAAATCTAACTTTTGACAGATCAAGAACTGTCCTAGCATAATTCATGTATTGACAAATGAAATTACCATGCTAACTGACAAAGTTATCACAATGATTAGAAAGCATGAAATAAATACCACCTAAACAGAAGAAGATCGTTGCTCCAGTCTCCACGCTGCGTTAGCAGGATTAGCCATGCCAATATTCATGACGATCGTCTCAAGCAGATGTCTGAGAAACCACTAAGCACGTGATCTTAGCGGAGCAGCTAATGAAGACATTTCCTTGCTGTTTGGCTAGCAGACGTGTCCCGTTAAGCATTTTGTTTAGAATTAAATTAAACCCTGCTTAGGAAATACTGGGCTGATAAGGGGAAAGAAAAGGACGACTAATGCAAAATTGACGCAGCTAGAGTCGTCGTGACATTTTATTTTACCATTCAATTGGAGTTCTATTGGACAAGAAGCAAATAGTTACAACCCATACAGAATTGTACTCAAAGGCTACTTATAGATTGCCCTGACTTAGTGAAGGTTGAGGGCATCCGCTGCGGGCAACAAAAGACCGGTCGATGTGGTTGGTTTAAACTTATGTCCAGCTAGATATCTTAAGGCTGATTGACGATGACGAAATAAGCTAGTACTGACTCTAGTTTGAAATTAGCGAAGAAAAATCTATCGGAGTGAATTACCACTGTTCGGTGCAATAATTGCAAACGAACAGCTCAGCACTATTGCCTGCGTGCATTTCCATAAATGCATGTATCACAACTAGCGTCAGTTAGTGCGTGTTCGGATACCAATCGCGTAACTCCAATCAAACCATTTTAGTGCTACTTTAGCTTAGATTAACCATTTACCATTATTTTAACTAGTATTCAATATAACTTTTAAAACCATTATTGCGTATCATTAAACCAGTGGTCGTAAACCAATAACCAAACCGTTACCATTCTAATATAAAACCAATCAAATCAACCAACTCAGAGTTTAGTGCTAAACCAAGCAGGCGCTAAATTCTACATGGTCCTTCGAGAATTAGGGGACTCGGTTCGCGAAGTACAGTGAAGTGTTTGTGCGCCGGGACCTTGCAACCAGTGTTTATTTTTTACCAGTTGATAGGGAGAGTAGGTAGGCAGTGACATCAAATTGAAGAAATTGGGCAGCTGCGTAAGGAGAATCTAAGGTCAGACCAAACCATTTTATACATTTTATTTTGTTTTACCTATTTAATTGACCGTGAGAAGAATGGAGCAATTAGCAGTCAGCCAAACGGAGATTTACGACTCCTTGGTTAAACTTCTTACTAATATCAAGAAAGACGGGGCTGAACGAAAAACCATAGATTACTGCAAGCGGAAGTTGGAGATATTAGAAAACTATTGGAGAGAATATCAACGTAACCATAGGACGTGCTGTGAACTTGCTGAATTTAACCATGTTTATTTCACTAAAAATTGTTTTGATAAGGCGGAGGAAGTATATCTGTCAATCAAGCAGCTAATCACCAACACCATGGAGAACTTGTTGTCAAAAAACCAAGAACCTCACCAGCCGCCGCCGCCGGTAGCAGCGGGGACATCGAAGCAAGCAGGAGATTCGTCTCATTCACAGGCACCGCAACAGCAGCGTAGGGAGACGCGTGAAGAGAGTAAGCTAGAAGGAATGATGAAAAAGCAGACTATCCACTTTAGGGCGTTTATGAGAACGGTAGCTACCATAGAAATCGACCAACTGCAGAACAAATGGGAGTTCGACGATGCATTAAAGTCTCTTCAAAGTCGTTGGGCTATTATAGACAACCTGCACTGGGATATAGAAGGTGAAAATGGAGATGAGGATGTCTGGTACCAAGAAGAGTTCAACAGATACGAGAAAATGTATAACGATTTGAAGAAAACCATAAACTCAAAAATGTGGTCTGTATCTCATCGCGACAAATCAACTCCACAGATGGATATTCCAACATTCCAAGGCAACTACCACCAATGGACGTCGTTTAAAGACTTGTTCACGGAAACCATTCACAAAAATCCATCGTTATCAAACGCACAAAAAATGCAGTTCTTAAAGAGTAAAGTATCAGGAGAAGCTGAGCGTCTGATCCACCATCTTCAGATTAGCACAGAAAATTACGAGGTATGCTGGGAAATACTGAACCACAGATATGGCAACAGTAGACTAATTTTCACGTCTCACGTCAACATATTACTGAACATCCCTAGCATGCAGCAACAATCCATCGGTGCGATTAAAAAATTGCATGACGTGACCAAAGAATGTCTCCACGCAATACAGAACCTAGGAGTAGATATCACCACCTGGGATCCGCTGTTGGTACTATTATTATCACAGAAACTTGACAGTGAGTCATTCACTGAATACATTGAGTCTGTGAAGAATCCCAGGGCATTACCAGTCCTTCAAGAATTCCTAGATTTCTTGGAAAACAAGTTTACCGCCTTAGAAGCATCAAGACGTAAACAAGAATCAAATAACCAAAAGACCAACACCCAACCACAAAACCAAAATTGGCAAGCAAACCAGAAGAAATATTATAGTTCATATAATAACCAGCAGTCATCGAACAAAAATTATCCCAGCAACATGAAAAACCATACGAAATCGTTACATGTGTCGCGGTCAATCACCTGCGCATTGTGTAACGCTGACCACGGGTTATGGATGTGTTCCCAATTTTTGCAAATGTCGGATGAGCAAAAACTAAAAACTGTCAACCATCTAAACTGTTGCGCAAATTGCCTATACAACCATTTAAATAAACCTTGTTTATCTAATAAAACATGTCGCAAATGCAACGCTAAACATAATTCGTTATTGCATGACGCAATTTCAACCAAAAGCAGGCCAAACACATCAGCAAAACCAAACCATAAGGCTGCGCATACACTTGCGACATCATGCGTCACCAACGATGAACAACCAGCAGCTTCAACCCATGTATCTTGGGATGACGTGTCCGAGACACTCTTAGCTACAGCTTTAGTGGAAGTCCCAGGACACAATGGCACATACCATAACATGAGAGCTTTGATTGACCAGGGTTCTCAAATTTCTTTAATAAGTGAGAAGGCAGCGCAAGTTTTGAAACTACGAAGACACTCTTGCAAAGGAACCGTATTCGGCATAGGAGAAAAAGAAAACAGCTGCAAGGGAGTAATGAACATCCGAATTAAATCATTGTATAGTGAGTTTGCCTTAGAAGGAGAGGTCCTTATAATGAATAATCTTATCAAAAGTTTGCCAAATAAATCATTTATAAAACCAACTTGGCCTCACATACAGAACATTAATCTGGCAGACCCAGAATTTAATACCAGCCGACCAGTGGACCTACTGCTTGGAGCAGATGTATACTGCAAGATAGCTTTAGGTGGCCTTTTGAGGGGCGGTAGCGAGGACCAGCCAATAGCCCAACAAACGCAATTAGGATGGTTGCTTTGTGGGACAATGACACCACGCTACAGGTGTAACGTCGTTCTTAACAAGACGGACGATCTGCGTAGATTTGGGAATGATGGGAAATTGAAGACATCAACCAGGAGACTGAAATGTCCACCGAAGATCATGAATGTCTGCAATATTTCCTGTCAACAACAGAGAGGCTAGAAAATGGGAGATACCAAGTCCAACTGCCATTCAAACCAGAAACTAAGGATCAGCTAGGGTCTACTAAACCATTAGCATTAGCACAATTTCGCAACTTAGAGAGAAAGTTACAAAAAGATCCAGAATTGAAAACAGGATACACCAAGTTTATGAATGAGTATCAAAACCTAAACCATATGATGCGGTCAGCAACAAGTACGAAACCAGAGTGCTACCTACCACACCACTGCGTCACTCGTGCTGAGTCAACCACTACAAAATTGCGTGTTGTGTTCAACGCGTCTGCTAGATCATCATCAGGACATAGCTTGAATGACGTCATGTACCGAGGACCCAACCTACAGCAAGATCTGCAGGAGCTGATTTTAAAATGGAGACAATATCAGTTCGTTTACACTGCTGATATCGAAAAAATGTATCGACAGATAATGGTACATCCTGAAGATCAGTCGTACCAGAAGATATTATGGAGAGACTCACCATACCAACCTATTCAAACATACCAACTTACAACCATAACTTACGGCACAAAGCCTGCACCATTTTTGGCTATGATGTGCTTAAAACAACTAGCTGCCGAAGAAAAACAAAATTTCCCCGATGCAGCAAAAGCATTAGAAGAGTGCTTCTATATGGATGACTACTGTGGCGGTGCAAATACTATGGAACAAGCCAAACTGCTTAAATCAGATCTAATAAAACTACTCAGCAAGGGTGGGTTCAATTTACGAAAATGGGCCACAAATGAACCAAAATTACTCGCTGATTTAGAAAACGATTTGTGGAACCAGCAAATCTACGAGTTTAAACAGTCAGACTCAACGAAGACATTGGGGCTAGGATGGAATCCGCAACAGGACAAATTCATCTTTGACTCGAAACTGGAGCCATTATCACTACCAAAACCAACCAAAAGGTCGCTTCTCTCCGACATCTCAAAAATATTCGACCCATTAGGCTGGCTCACACCATTAACTATCACCATGAAAATGCTATTCCAAAGTGTCTGGTCATCAAATCTTAACTGGGATGACGCGCTACCAGAAGATATCAAGATCAAGTGGCTAAGCTTAAGGGAAGAATTAAAAGACATCAACACCATAGAAGTAAAACGATGGTTAGAAATAAAGGAAAACCATAGCTTGCAACTACACGGATTTTGTGATGCGTCGAACAAGGCGTATGCCGCAGTTATATATTGCAAAGTCAGCAACCAAAACAATGCAAACGAGGTAACTTTGGTTGCAGCAAAAGCAAGATTAGTGCCTGTTAGTAAAGATGTATCAATACCAAGGTTGGAGTTAATGGGTGCCCAACTATTATCACAGCTGATGCAAAAAGTACAGACTTGCTTGGAGTCTTATAACCAGGAGATATATTGCTGGAGTGATTCAACAGCAGTGTTGGGATGGATTCAAGGAGATCCAGCAAGATGGAAACCATTCGTCTCAAATCGTGTTAAAGCTATCACCAAAATAATACCAAAGGAAAAATGGAGTTATGTCAAAACCACTGAAAATCCAGCTGACTGTGCCAGCCGTGGGTTGAGAACCAAACAATTAAAAAACCACGATCTGTGGTGGCAAGGGCCATCATGGATCCAACCGTTCCAAAACCATGACATACCTCAAACCACCTATGAAACCAGCTTAGAGATAAAACGGTCTAATGCAGTAGTTGCGGAAAAACACCAGAAAATAACCATGACCATACCAAACATTATCCACCATTTACTAAACAAATTTAATTCCTTCGCAAAAATTGTACGTGTTTTTGCATGGATACTGCGAATACCTACTGCAAAGGCAGGCCGTCAACCTTATCTCACATTACAGGAACTCCGTCGCGCAAAACTGATGATTATTAAAGGTGTGCAACATATGGAGTTTTCCAGTGACATTAGTCACTTACTTAAGAATGGAAACGTGCATTCGAAAAGTAAACTTTTAGAATTACACCCTATCATGGACCAAGATGGTACTCTGCGAGTAGGGGGCAGATTATTGGATAATCAGCGGATATTCGGCTACAAAGAAAGTCATACGTCAGTGCGTTACATGCAAGAAGCAAGAGCCCATCCAACAATACCATCATCAAGAGTGAACCCTGAAAGCGCTTTCTATCATTGTGGCGTCGACTACACAGGCTTTGTGGAAGTGAAAGCAAACAAAGGGCGCGGGATAAAAACTAACAAAGGCTACATAGCGATTTTTGTATGTATGGTGACGAAGGCTGTGCATCTAGAACTCGTCTCAGATTTAACCAGCTCAGCATTCTTAGCCGCAATAAACAGAATGGCAGGACGACGCGGAGCTCCACGTCATATCTATAGTGACAATGGAACCAATTTTGTGGGAGCCAACAGAATGCTGCAAGAAGATTACGACCAACTACAAAAACTTTTCAATGACTCATTCTTTAGAGAGATAACAGAGCTACAAATTGAATGGCATTTCAATGCACCTTCTTGGCCTCATGCGGGAGGACTTTGGGAAAGAGCCGTGCGAAGCCTCAAACACCACCTCAAACGCGTGATTGGACAACAAAAACTTACGTTTGAAGAATACACCACACTGTTATCAAAACTGGAAGCTTGCCTGAACTCACGACCACTTTGTGCGCTATCAGAAGACCCGGAGGATCTAAATTGCCTCACACCAGCGCATTTCCTAACAGCACGACCAGGTTTAACCATAATTGACACGGCAGACGACGCCAGAACCAGGTGGCATCTAGTGTCAAAACTATTCGAAGATTTATGGAAGAGATGGAAAACAGAGTACTTGACTCAATTATCAACCAGAAACAAATGGACGAAACACCAGAAGAATGTCAACGTAGGTGATTTAGTAATGATACTTGACGACAACTTGCCCGCAGGAAAATGGCCAATGGGTCGTGTGATAGAAGTTCATCCAGGAAAAGATGAACTTGTCAGAGTAGTCACTCTAAAAACTAAAAACGGCTACATGAAGCGCCCCGTAGTTAAATTATCAGTTCTTCCTTTAGATCAAACGGAACCAAACATACCAGAAGAACAACCACTACATCAAAGTACTAGATCTGAAAAGGAACCACGTAATCGCCCGCAACCAAACAACAGAACGTACAGTACTTATCCCAAGATAGTAAACATTGCACTAGCACTGTTATTGTTCTTAGGTATAATATTACCAACCACAGCTACATATAATATCACGCAATTCGATATCAACAAAACGTTGTACTTTGACACTGTGGGTAAAGTACAATTAATTCGGGACAAGTGGAAACTAGTCACATATTTTGAAATGTCTCCATACTGGCAAGGAGACAAAGCCATCAAGGATTTCACAAGCTACCTCGAAAGAACATGCGAACCAATTATAGAATCAAGTCACTGTCATATGATACTCCAACAAATACGTCACGATTACAACGAATTGCAATACTACAACCAGCTGTTGCTTAGTCAGCATTACGGCGAGCGTTTACGAATACGACGCGGCCTTATCAACGCTGTCGGCTCAATTGCAAACTCATTGTTCGGAGTATTAGACGAAAGTTTCGCAGAAAAATACCGACAGGACATTGAACTTGTGCACCGTAATCTAAAACACCAAGGTCAGTTATGGAAAAACTTGACATCTATCGTTGAAGCAGAGCACAATGTACTACAAAGAACTGAAGACATAATAGCAAAGCAACACAAAACCATAAATAAACAGTTAAATGCTTTAGACAACGTTAACAGTAAGCTGCAACAAGAAATCGATGTGATGACTGCACAACAGGACTTCACATTAGTCTCTATAGCAACCATTAATATGATGCAAAACTTGAAACGGATACAGGAAACTTTAATAGATACAATATCGGAAATATACCATGGCCAAATCAGTCTGCATCTATTGACACCAGCGCAGCTCAAACGAGAGCTACAAATTATCTATGGGCAAATGCCTCAAGATTTAGCACTGCCAATCGAAAATATTGAGACAGACCTTCAGCGCATCTACAAGCTACTGAGAACAAAAGCTCGGGTCACCGAAAAATATATTATTTTTGAAATTACATTCCCCCTCATAGCAAGAGAAAGTTTTCAATTATATAGAATAATACCAGTCCCACAACAAACCAACTACAGTATGATAACCATAACGCCAATATCGGAATACGTCGCAGTAAACCTGAAAAAGGATGCTTATTTCGTACCAACTATACATGAACTTGACACATGTTTGTATCACGGAGAATTTTTCATATGTGAGCTCTTCAAACCAATCCAAAATTTAGAAAATGACGAAAACTTTTGCGAAACTAACCCAATAAACCAAAGGTGCAAAACAGAAAGGACAGCGTGCCAAAACAAATGGGTAGAATTACACACTACGTCACAATATTTATATTTTTGCTGTGACATATTCGATCAAAATCATATGTGACGATCAAGTTACCGTACGCCAGCTGACTCGAGCTGGGGTCATTAGCATGACTCAGAAATGCTTTATTAAAAGTAAAGATTTCGCATTATACTCTTTACAACAGCAAAACAACCAGTTAAACTTTTCACCAAATATGCTCGTACCAGAACTAGACCAGATAAACCATATTGTGAACATTACAATACCAACGGAAACAGCATTACCAGAGGACATGAGTCTGAATAGATCTCTATCCATTCTTGGAGAACAGATTAAAACGCTAAAAACCACCAAAGCAGAGGTCGATGGCGTATCAGTTCATGACATCCACCAGTACACCATCGTCTACATACTGCTGGGAGTTGTACTATGCGCGGCAGCAGTCTGGATCTGGAAACGAACGAGTTGCTGCTCGCATTCTACGGCCGGCCGGGCGCAGCCTCACCACCGACAGGAGTCTGTGGCGACCACATCAACCAGAGTGCATAGTGAAGTGCAACCGCGACAGCCTAGTACCGCTGATCGTCAGCAAAGTGAGAGTGAACATATAGGTTTAAGTGCATATTTCGCAAGACGATGGCCCAGTGCTATGCGTAGTGCGGGTAAAAAGGAAAGGGCTACGTTGCCTATAGTGCGAAAAGAACGTGTGCTTACAGTGGAAGACTCATTAGTTTAAAGAATTCGTGTTTTAAGGGCAACCATAATTTGCTATACATATAATTTATTTTACTTTTACCTTTGTTAACCATTTTACACTAAGTAAATTGTTCACCATTTTATAATTATCTAATTTACTTTTGTTTACCATTTCTTGTTTAGTTTTTACCACTTCTTGTTTATTTCTTGTATAATTATAAAACTAAGATGATTTGATGAGTACTTTACCCTCTTCTTATCTTATCTTGTGCTCGGGAATATGTTCGGTGCAATAATTGCAAACGAACAGCTCAGCACTATTGCCTGCGTGCATTTCCATAAATGCATGTATCACAACTAGCGTCAGTTAGTGCGTGTTCGGATACCAATCGCGTAACTCCAATCAAACCATTTTAGTGCTACTTTAGCTTAGATTAACCATTTACCATTATTTTAACTAGTATTCAATATAACTTTTAAAACCATTATTGCGTATCATTAAACCAGTGGTCGTAAACCAATAACCAAACCGTTACCATTCTAATATAAAACCAATCAAATCAACCAACTCAGAGTTTAGTGCTAAACCAAGCAGGCGCTAAATTCTACAACCACAGACAGGTATAAACAATTTCCTAACATAATTTTTCATTCTACATAGTTTTTATATTTCACGTTTATTAGAATCCACTTTTAGTTCGCAATGTTTATGTTTCAGCTGCAAAACAAACTGTTTCATTTAGTCTGTTACTATAAATTATTTGTTTTAGAGTTTTACAGAGCATTTTCTCCAGTGAATTGAGTAGGTTATTTTGTAATACAAGCATGTTTGTAATATTACTGTAAAAGTTTTATTTGGACAAGTACTTCTATTCTACAAAATATACACAAGTTTTATTATATTATGATTAACTTTTATTTTTGAAACTATTTATTTTTTGTATGAATGATGAAACTAGGATATAGTACATTACTGCAGAATCCAGTAAGTAAGCCTTCCTGGCCAAGTATGAGTTATATGCGAGGCCAGGATGGCTTTCTTACTGGTTGAGGCTTGTATAATGCTTTTCTCAAAAATGATAGAAAGTTTAACAACAAATTCGTTTAATTCATATTGAAGGTTACATTCTTAATAGAGCAATTACTGCTAGATATTGTAATCATAATTGTCGCAATTGAATGTAAAATCCCGCCAGTCATTGTTTTTTTTTTACTAAATACTTTGATAATTGTTCTATTTTTACATTACATGAAAGCTTTAGTAAAAAATAAAAACAGTTTTTGAAACTCCATGTTAATTTTAGAATGGAAAGTTTTAATCCAACATGATTTATAAACTGAAATGAATAAATATAAACATAAAATACCACAATATACTTCTATAACATTACTAAGTACAAAACGCAACGTGCAAACTTTTTCTACGTCGCGTTAAGTGTTACAGATTATAAAATGGTTTATTGCACCAAAAATATATCGATCTCATAAAATGGCATACTAAAAAGAGAGATAGATATAAATTTGGAGCCTTCCTCCCATAACCATGTTATAATAGCTAAACTTTAATCTGTTTCTGGCACCATGTTTTTTTTTCTAAGCAGATCTAAAGAGGATGACCTACTGTCCAGTGAGTAAATTACATACTTACTTACTGGACAGTAGGAGATTCAAAATTTAAAATCTCACTTCTTACTGGACAGTTGTGAATAAGTCTCCGGTAGAGTTCACTTTTTGGAGACTTTATAGATGTTATGCCAACATTACATACCATATTTGAGAAAAATATTTTGCGCTCTTTTAAATATAAGTATTTAGTTTTTGGAAACATTCAAAGCCTTTGAACAGCGGGTGCAATGCATGATTTGTACGCAAAATTAATAACAGTATCTGTTTCTTAAATTCTTTCACTAAAATACCTCTTTAAAATCTAAATAATATTATTTGCTTCATGAAGAGAATGAAATCTTTTTTACATTTTTAAAACTACACTTGCTCTCGCAGGGCACGTTCAGAGACTCATCACACAGGCTTCGTTGCACCACTCTACGCATTCTAATGCAAATTTCATTGAGATGCCCTCCCATTGTTATCACTTCCAGTCTCCAAGGAGGACTTGGTACTCACACATCTGCAAACTTTATATATGCGAGTCTCTACGAGATTATTAAAAATGTAATTCGAAGGGGAAAATTTTGTGGAACTGTTCACGGGAATATTAAGAAGCAATTTGTTTAAATTATTAATGTAAAGTTCTTGAGGGTTCATAATATAGGTATACATAACTTCTTACAAAAATGGTAAAGCTTCATTCACGTTTTGAAATAAACTGATTGTATTAAGACTTCAAAAAAATCTTATTTATAAGAATCGGATTATGACGCTGAAGTGATGCCGCGTGTTAATTAAATTGTTTAAAGAAAAGGCGCTTTTTATTTTAGAAACAATAATAGACATGCTATTGTTGCGAGCTCAGAAAAAGACACATGAAACAACTCGAAGTTCTAGGGAACCAAAATGAAAATGGATGAGTAATTACGGACATCCGTCGCTAAAAATACGCCTGCAATAAATCTAGAAAAACAAATTATTCACAAACATCTTGTTTTTTCCTCAAGTTTACAAGTAAAATTGGAAATGTACAAAGTTAGAGAGGAAAATTGTTGCCTAATAGATGTTCTTTTTGTAAACGAATGAGTCAGCTTTGAGGTCAAAGGACGAGATACTGTTATATATTTAGATCCTGTAAAAAAATACAGAACTTGTACAATTATAGATAAACAAAGAATAGAGGCAGGGTTAATGTTATGTAGTAATTTTCTATCGGGCATGCTTATTTTGTTGGGCTGTAAAAAAGATAGATGAAAAGAGATTGCACGGAGCAGAGATGAGAATGTTGCGATGGATGTGTTGAGTGACGAAAATGGATAAAGTGAGAAATTAGTATATTAGAGGAAGTTTGAAAGTGGCGCCAGTGATAGAAAAGTTGAAAGGAAACCGTTTGTCCTGGTATGGTCATGTGATGAGGAGGGATGAAACTCATATTACTAAAACAGTTATAAATATAAATGTGGATGGATGGAGAGGGAGGGGACGGGCAAAAAAAATATGGATGGATTGTGTGAGGAGTGATATGTAAGAAAACGTGTTCCGCCGACCCCAAGTAACATGGGATAAGGGCAGGAAGCTGATGATGATTATTTTCTTTATGGTAAATAATTTTGGACTTTAATTAATTTGGTAAAAATAGTACATATTTACCATTCAGATCTGTCATTGTTTTCATCATCATCATCATTTCAGCCAAAAGATATTAATTGCTGAACATAAGCCTTCCCCAAGTGTCGCCACCTTCGCCACGATTCTAGTAACCTTCACTAGGTCATCGCTCCAACTCCATTGACTCCCACAGTCCTTACAATGCAATGTCTTTGCTTAGCCCACGTCCAATGGGTACCGAAATAATTTTGTTGTGATTTTGTAATCACTTTCATTTCAATAGACTGTGTCAGATTATGTCATAGAATTGGAGATCGAGACGTTCTAGATTTTTGGCAATAGAACACACAGACTTCACATAACCTGTGACGAAGCAATCTGAATATCGTACATAAGGTTATTTATTATGTGTCATCGTGGCGTATAATATAACATTAATTTTATGGCGTGAATGCGCCTAGCGTATGACAGGTTAACGGTGTTTTTACAGCATTAAGCACGGTGGACTTTATTGTGACATACTGACTTTTAGTGTGGCACCATTTCAGGTTTTAACCTGGCGGTAAAATGCTCTGCTTCGACGTTACATATGGTTGTTTAATGTTGCCAATAGCTATTATATTTCTTAAAGTCTGGATCTGTGTTTGATCAAGCACACTTCAAAAGCCGAACGGAGCCTGGATTAGGGTGAAGAACACTTTTTATACCGGTATTACTTTTAAATACTTGGGTAGTATTCGACTTCCACGCTTTTATGTAATTTAAATTATAAAACAATATACTTTTATGTTGTCAAGTAGACGGAGTTTAAAACATAATTATCGAGCAATAAATTATATTATTTTACAAATGTACTTCGATCTTTTAAATAAAGTAACGGAATATTATACTGCTTATACCTAACCACCCGTTGATAAAAATAAAATAATAATGTTCTTGTATTCAATCGGGCAAGATTTTTATTAAATTGAAACAAAAAATTAAGACACTAAAAATAATATGATTAGGTTAATTTAAAATAAAGGCTAATCTACCTTGCCATGGACTTTATTTAAAAAGATTATCATCATTTAAGAGTAGTTATAATCAAGCAATACTTTTCATTTGAAAAACAAACAAAGTACGAGTAACTAAAGGCCACTTTTAGTTAACAGGTACCATGTACAATAAACAAATACTCGAGTTTACTTCAAACAGCACCCGTTTCAAGTTTCTCAGTAGGAACAGCATACACACAGTGTTATAAGTCGTATACATCGGGAAAACAAATAAACTCTAGGAAAGTTCGTTTCGTTGAACACTCGTAATTTTCTCTATCTGTCCCTTCGCCTTGTTTCCTTTGGTAAATTAAATTCCACTTTATAATTGCACGTCGTGTTCACAGAACCAGTACTGTTTAAATTTATGTATGGCACCTAATGGATATTCAGTATAGTTATTTCAGTAGAACATATAAATTGAATTAATTGGTTTTAAAGACTTATACTTCATAAAATATAGCTTGACCTCTGCGACAGCTGTCAGTATCAATACAGAAACAATAGTGCTTGACAGGCTAACAATAACATAATAATAACGTATAAGTCAGTTTGACATATGTCGTTATCAAGTTATCTTTTATGAAGTATAACATATTGTACTTAGCATGGTATGCCACATTACTAAAATTTTCTAGCCTTACAGGAGGACCGTTACTCGGTGTGTTTCGAAGATCTTGGACCATTGCGGGCTTAAGTCAAATTGCCTTTATGCTTAAGAAAATTTGGTTGAAGATATAGTAAAGCATTTATGAAGCCATTTCACTAATGAAACTCTTCATCGGCTAATCTACAACCAAGATGAAATAAATGTAAGCGACTCATTATTTTCGTAATCTCACAAATCTAATCAATCAACACTGCTATGCGACGAACTCAATAATAATATTTTCACAGGCGCTCACAAGTTATTAATAACTTTTAAAATATTTTTCTCACGCAACTAAGATATCTCTGGATCATTTCATCTACGTAAACAAGAAGTATGATTATAAACGAATATACGAAAATATATTTCGTAATAAATGTAGATTTATTGCGACCCATCCGATGCGGTATGCGTGACGCGGGCTGGATTCTAGCACTGGAATCTGAAACGTGAAACTTGGTATTTCAAAGTCCATTGCTTCATTTTCAGAGACATTTTAACCGACTTCCCGAAAGGAGGAGGTTTCTCAATTCGATTGTGTATATATATATTTTTTTATGTGTTATCGCGGTTAACTTCGTCGTTTATGAACCGATTTTGATGATTCTTTTTTTGTTGTAAAGGAGGTATCACAAGGGTGGTACCAAGACAAGGAAACCAGGATCTGATGATGGGATCCTAGAGAAATCGGGGGCACTCCTCAAATCTTATAGGCATACATATAGCGATTTTGGTATTTTCATCAATAATGCAATCATTTGCACTCAGAAATTGTCATTTAGTGAAGTGGAACTGATGAAGAAGACCACAATGGCCACTGAAACTCCGAAATAAAACAATGTATATATATTCAGTCATATTTGGGCTTATTGGAATCATCATGAGATGTACTCTGGCTATAAATGACTTCATGTTAATTGGAGATACCTACCAAAACTAAATGAGCGAAAATAAACTTTTTGTAAAAACTCAAACCGACTACCAACATAAAACACTACAAAGAGAAAAATACCGATAGAAGTGATGTCGAATAACGGAAAAAAATGGGTACAAAAGACATCGACTTCGGAAAAGAAAGTTATTTTTCGCTTTGTAGTGTTTTGTTTTGGAAGTCGGTTTGATTTTTTGTTAAAAAGTTTTTATATTACGAACGAAGCATGGAAACTGAAATAAAAAAATACGAAATACTCACCTTTGTAATTTCGCTTCAGGCTCGCTTCATGGCCTCGGTGGGAATTATTCAATAACACTGACGAATAGGTTTTATAACGGAATTGATTACGGGCCAGATAACGAGATGTAATCGCACCGGGGGGGAATAGAGACAAATGTCGTATTGGTTGCAGATTTACAGCGCGGCGCGCGCCATCTGGCGTGCCAATTTATGAGTTTAATCAGGAGCCGGCGTTGCCACCGGTTTGGGATCGCAGCAAGAATGGCGCCGGCTTGTTCACTGTTCAAGCTTGTAAGCCGCACGTAGGCACACCCCTTTAAATACTGCATTGGCTTTTAGCTACTGGAAATTGATTTTAAGTGGTTTTAGTCGTTTTTATCCTTAATTCCTCCCTAAATTATTGATTTAGATTCGGGCTTTTGAGGATTTATTACGTTTACGTATAATTAAACGAAAAATAGCTTGATTTAGTTTTATTCTATCAAAGCCTACTTTGATTAGTGAGAAATAGCGTGTTTTATTTTCTACGTATTTGGTTCAGTTTGATCTAAACCTTAAGATGTATCTACTAAGCATATATTTCAGTATACCAGAGAGGCTTAGCTGTGCAGGTCCGTTGCACTAGTAAACCGATGAGTGTATTTGAATAGCTATATTTGTGCAGAGTATGCTGTTCTTTACAGCAAAAAATGCTGTAAACGCTTACTTTAAGATTGATGCGTATAAACCACGTAAGTCAATATATTCCTATCTCTTCAAATAATACCGTACTATTGACGTTAATTGCATAAACAACATAAGTGGTTTTGATAAACCGTAAAAGGTAACCTCTTTCTTCTCCTAAAATTGTTTGTGTATTATTCCGAATGTTCATTTATAATAAAAAAAAATCCTAAAACATTTGCTAAAATTAGTTTTTAGTGACAGAAAAGAATCACTGTAAATCCACGCAGTCTTATCTGCTCTACCCCTAGAGTGTAATTTAAACTCGCGTGGGACCGCCGGAGCCCCGCAGCTGCTGCATGTTGCTTCCATGCTGCGTGCTTGCTTGCATTTGCATGTAATTTGAATTTAGGACTTATAACTTTTATTCAAAACGGTTTTATGTCTTTTGTATATTATTTGTTTATTGATTGCAATATTTATGACAAACGGATTTAGGACATATTGTATTTAGGGATTTGAATTTTATGGCATATGATATTAAGTTCGGGTAAGTTATCATTCGGACAAATGATGATTAGGACAAAAAAAGTTAAGGCACTTTCAATTATGGATAAAAATGTGTTAGGTAATACAATAGAGAACCACCGTAAAGATTATTCGAAATTTTAATATTTTAAATTTCAAATACTATGTGGACTTGTGGAGCCCAAAAAAGTCCTTTTATACTAAAAAAAATGTTAAGTGACACAGTTTTTTTGATTCCTGAAATATTCTAAATGTGTGATTTTGAAATTACAGATTCAGTGCAATGCGTATACTGTTGGAGAAATACCACGAGAGCCCGATCGACCGCCAGATCAAGCGTCACAAGTAGAGATGGATTGGCCACACCCTCCGAAGGGGTCCCGATCACATTCCCAAGCAAGCTTTGGACTGGAATCCCCAAGGAAAAAGAAAGCGTGGCCATCACCGTCAAACCTGGTGTTGCACTGTGTTGGCAGAAGCGGTCAGCGGAATTGCGTGGAGCGAGGTGAAGCGTGAAGCTCAAGACCGATCGTGATGGAGAACTTCTATGGACTGCCTCTGCCTAGGAGACATTCCTATGTCTCCTAGGTCAAGTAAATCATACTATTGCTATCGCGTGATTATTAAACATTTTAATTTAACGTTTACTAGAGAGCTACTATAGTAATGCCTAACTTCTAACGAAGGCATGAATTTTAATTGAAGTTTGTTGAACTTTAATCTGCTTCAATACTCAGTAAATCCACTTCGTACATTACGATTAAGTTCGCAATTCTCTACGTGTAATGGCAAATTGCTAGTTCATCGCTAACGGCCTCTGGAATAGCCCATTTTGGTTGAGCCTTACAAATTGTATGGGTAGGTCCACGATACGATTCGTGCTGCGGTAGCGATTAAACACGCAAACATTCGGACTAGGAACAGATATCTGTATTGGACCTGCATCTCTAAGTACTGGTGCCATTACGTTAGCAAATGGATGATCTTCACTCGTATTGGCGAGCGATAGATTGAACTGCTCACTGAGGTAAAGGATTAACAGTCAGCCAGGTGTGTACGTTGCTCTGTTTATGCTAGATGCACTGAGGTTAGAATTAGTGACCTTCTTGATGGCTCTACGTTATCCAATTTATATCAGATGGATAAGCTATATTAACCACCGACGGTAAAAGAGTGGTGTTATAAGTTTAATGTGCATACCTGTGTTTTTCTGTATATGCGTATTTGTGTATCAGTCTGTGGGATCATAGCTCCTAAATGGATGAACCGATTTTGATTTAGTTGCTTTTAGGGTTCCGTACCCAAAGGGTAAAAACGATACCCTATTAGTAAGACTCCGCGGTCCATCTGTCTGTCTGTCCGTCTGTCACCATGCTGTATCTCATGAACCGTGATAGCTAGACAGTTGAAAATTTCACAGATGACGTATTTCTGTAGCCGCTACAACTACTAAGTAAAAATACTAAAAACAGAATAAAATAAATATTTAAGTGGGGCTGCCATACAACAAACGTGTTTTCTTGCCGTTTTTTGCGATAACGGTATGGATACCCTTCGTGCGCGAGTCCGACTCGCACTTTTTGTTTGAAAGATGACTTTATCGAGAGTGATCTTACTATGCTAGATGAAAATCAATTCAGCCGTTCAAAAGTTATGGGCGTTTTACTTTACGTATTTTCGCAAAATATCCTGCCATAATTACGTGTTCAATAGATTGTCGATCGAAGCGTGTCTACTACCAGATAAATTATGTAGCATGAAATAAAAAAGAGTCGGGGGATTTTAAAATTTTAATTGTTTACATTGTTTTTTAAGCCCGCATCAAATGAAATACGTTCTGCAACTGCACACTTAATTATGTCCACAACGTAGGTACCATGGTTCGTTCTCGACTTACTGCAAATGCACCGAATCCATTGTGACATTCTCGAACAGGTACATTTTGAATTGAATTTATGTCATTTATAGTTACTGCACGTATGCGCTGTAGATGCAACTATAGTATATACAGTCTTAAAACAAGTCGAAGACGAGTGTTGCCGAAACAGAGGTGGAATCTGAACTTATCCGATAAGGTATTCTAATGTCATCTAAATGCAGGGCAACGATTGACTATGCACTAGGTGTTGCAAAAACTGGCGGCAGTCCCACGAACTTTGTGAAATAGTGAACCCTTAGATTGTTTACCATTTTTAAAAACCGACTTCCAAAGCAGTTTAGCTTTTCTTTGGTACCTTTAATTATTTTTGTGGTTTTGCGACACCGACTTCCAAAATGAAAGTAATTTTTGCTCTTTTTAGTGTTTAGTTTTGGAAGTCAGTTTATTTTTTAAGACAGTTTTTATTTTTCTCTTTTTGGTTTTGGTACTCCATCACTAGCGAGCAAGTTCTGTAAGGTACCTAAATGATTGAAAATATCCATTTACACATATGAGCTAATGCTGAACCGAGTTTGATAATACTTGTACGTACTGTTTCCTAAGTTGACAGCTACCTTCCAATAAAAAAAAGGACAAACATACGTACATATATACATACACTTATGAAATTTGGCACTCGTATTTAGAAGCCCACATAGAGTAACCTATATGAATATTGTGCAATTGCAAAAATATTACATACATACGTATGTAATATTGTTGCAATTGTCATATATCCCTTTTAGCGCTCAAGCGGAAAGGTACTTTTTATACTTATTCAGTGAGTATCAGAATAACAACTACGCAAAAACCAATAAAACAATGTTGGCCAAGTAAACAGTACTTTCATCAGTTTCTAGCCTGAATCCCGAGCCTGCCCGAGCAACGTTATAATTTTGAAACTAACTTAGATATTAGCACATCTAACTTTTCCAATCAAACTCGCGTAGACTTGTATAAAAATGTATGTGGTACACAGATGTAGTGAGAGGTTAGAGAGGGCAAGCAACTGTGTAGTCTGTGTACCCCGAATTTCGGGTAAAAATCTCTCGAATCGATAGCGTATGTAATGATATTTTTCCTACTCGTCCGTTATTCTTTTCTGATTAATTTCGTTGCGGGATTCAAGACAGTCAAATTCATCCTCCGGGACTTCGTCGAGCTTAGTTGCTTTGGCTTGCTTGGACTTGGCTTTCAGGAGTTGCAGACTTGCAGTGGTTTGGTAATAGTGCGGTGGGATTGAAGCAATAAAAAAAACCTATGTACCAAGAGATGGTCTAAATAATAGTTTGAAATATAAACTAATTGCTAAATAACTACATATAGTGATGTCAACGACATACTTCTGGTTTACTCTACAGTCTTGGTAGACAGATAACCTTTTAAACATTCATAGATGCATAGGCAAGGCATCCATAACCTACTTTCAGTCGTGGTAATAGAAGAGTAGAAGAATAAGGTATGAGTAGTAGGGACTCCCGTTGCCGCTCTTAAGCTCCCATTCGGTCCATTGTGCGGGTTACTGGTTAACATAGCCAGCCTAGCTCCGTCCAAAAGCACAGAAGTATCCTGGAGGCTTCACAGGTTTCACGGAGCGACCTCACCGTTCCGAGGATTTCTTTGCGTTGAGATACCACGGCCTCGCATTCCAGGATTACGTAGGCGGCTGATTCTTCGGCGAAAAAAAAGTTCCTGCAAAGTGGGCTGTCTGTGGCGCCTATGTTGAAAATATGCTTGTTAAGGAAGGTGTGGCCCTTTATTAAATAAAATGTCCATATTTTGTTAGTATTACATTATCTTAAAACTATGTTAGTCATGAGGGTACATCTTATTTTTGTATTCAATCTAATTCAAATCAAAATTGTATTATAATAAATGATTGAAAATTAATTAAAATAAAATTGAAATAAATAATTTAAAATTAAATTGAAATCAATAATTTAAAATTAAATTGAAATAAGTAATTTAAAATGACCCTAAATGGAAATTATATTAAAATAATTTATTGTCTCTATGATTATTTTTAGGTTATTTCTACATAGGCAGAGAAAATTTTAGTAAGACGCGGGTATACATTTGGCAAAGCCATTTTTGACTGTCTACAGTCTGGAGACCATCTGTTAGTATGGAGTTCTGTTGATCTCTAGCGAATCCACGCACGAAATTGCGAGAATGGAAGTGGCGAAGTGGGTACGGGCCTAGCACTAACATTTCGGAGCCCCTCTTTAAGCCCCTCAAGTATAATTGCCTAAGGATCCGCAATTAGGTATTATACTATCTATAATATATGATTGCGGCAAAGAAATAATTGCAACCGCACGGGTCGATCTTCAAGTTCGAGCAACCTAGAAAAACGATAACCATCGCTTGTCGAAATTGTTCCTCATAAAGCTCGTGCCTTTGGTCCCGGCTGTACATATAATGAATCTGTAGAAAAATCGTTTTAGTACATCGAAAATATTTCCAAAAAAAAATAGCCAGGGTATCAAAGGAGAACCAACAGCACCTATTGCCAGCATTTTTGGCATTTTTGTCTGTTTGTCTGCTTATTTTTGCACGCATCACGTAAAATGTACGATACCAATGTAGATAACTTTTATACATAAAAATTGTGAGTAACTTTAAGTATTACTTCGTTTTTGTTCCATCGCAATCGGTTCAATCTATCAAAAGTTAGATGAATTTAAAGTGTTCAGGAAGTAAAATATCGCAACATACGCAATTCAGATAATCAGACTGTTGAACTCCATATTCGAGAGATGGCGTTGTTCATTTCGCGTCATTTTCTGAATGGCGGTGTTAAAATTTTCCGTGGAAGAATGACCATAGAAAAAAAATTGGTAGTCAGGTAGTTAGGGTCTCTAAAACCATGTCCCGCGCGACGAAAGGGGGGTCAACTCTCTATGTCTAACCAACGATATATCTTCAAAGGCTATATTAAGTGTGGCTAGAGTAAAAATAATAATTCAGGACCTAATGCACGAAACTAAAAAAAACGTTTTATGAGATTTTAGGTCTCTAATCATAATACTAAATTACTAATGTCAATAATGACGTTGACGTTCGTGCAACTTGGTTCGTAATTTCGTTGCCGCTATTGCCCGTCTGAATAGCCTAATGATAAACGTGGTGGCCAACTATAAACTTAAGGTTGCGAGTTGGAGTCCCAGATATAGATAGGTATTTGTTAACCGACTTTCCAAAAAGGAGGAGGTTTTATGTTCGACATTATGATTTTTTTTGTTTATGTTCACCGAGATCTTCGTCAATTGTTGACCGAAATTGAAAATTCTATTTTTGTTTGAAAGAGTATGTTCCCAAATTGGTCCCATTTTAATTTGGTGAAGATCTGATGTAGAACTTCGGAGATATACAATATATCTCTTCAATAAATGACGGCAAATCTCTCGGGATTGCTGCAATCGCATGTCTGTTTATTGTTTATACAATTTAATAACATAACAACACTCCAGTACGCTCTGAAGGGGTACACACATGTGTACATTTCACCTTGATACTCCCTCAGTTCACCGGTTATGTTCAAGTTTCATGATATTCGGGTAATCTATTCTGGCATTATAGGTACCTTACTAAAGAACTTGCCTATTAGTTAGGTACAAATAAAAAAAGGGAAAATACTATTTTTTTTTCACAATAATACCGACTTACAAATTGAAAAATAACTTTCTTTTTGGAAGTCGCTGTCGATAACGAAAAAAATTGGTAACCTACCAAAGACACCGACTTCCAATCAGAAAGTTATTTTTCACTTTGTAGTGTTTTTATTCTTTGGAGAAAACAGAGTTTTTATGTTTTCGATTCGGTGTGGTGTTCTGGAGTGCTACTAAATGGCGCGCAGCAAATCTGTCCTTATTTTTTTGTATGAAATTGATATTCTTCTCCCTAGAGTAAGTTAAGTTAATTTAAGATGGGCTGGGGTCCGCAACTCCACGTCTAAGCGCGTATTTTGCGTGCGACTCCACAGTAAATAGTATTCTGTACAGCCAAAGCTCGATCTAGGTAGGTAGAAAGGTAAGTAAGGTAGGTAGATCTAGGTAAATAGGGTAGGTACAGGTAGGTAGGTAAGTAGGGTAGGATAGGCAGTTAACCGGAGCGAAGCCGCGGGCACAGCTAGTCTTTAATAAACAATACGGAGACAGAAGCCAGGAATTATGATTCCAATCTTACTAAGGAGTATCGTAACAACCCAGTTTCTGTGTTGTTGTGATCTGATAAGCAGTCGCTTCATGTAATATACTGGTACACAGCTCAATCCGGTTAAACTAGAAGCCGACCACAAAATAGTTGGAAACGGCTTGGCATATTGATTTACTCTAAAAATAAGATATTCTTCTATTCTTTTCATGTGAGGTATGGCCATCTCTGGTGTCAGAGTTAATTAAGCCGACTCTGGGAACCACACAGGCCTCAGACTTGACTATTTCAGACTTACATTAACTATATAACTCCAGGGTTCCTCACTATATTTTCCTTCACCTTTGCCTGTTTTGTCCAAGATAAACTCAGAAACTACATATGAATTTGAAAAAGCAATTTTTTGTACTTGCCCGTATTTGAACCCACGACCTGTAGCAAGAGAGGCGAGGTCTTAGCCACTGGGCCACCACGACATATATTGACTATTCCATTGTCATCTACAAGATTATACTTTCAACTAAATTGTAAGTATAAAATAAACACGAACTCGTTCACTCACAATGAAGAAAAAAATATAGTGCTTTCCTTTATCTACAATATTTGTGATGTGGCACTTTCACGAGGAAAAAATGCTTTTCATATTCAGTTTATTGAATAGAGTATATACGATAAACACACAAAGACCGTGTTAGGCATAAATATTGCTTAAGTTATCGCTTAAAAGATCTATGGAGGTCGGCTGCGGATCGTTTGCTTGACAGTTATTGCGGTTTATATGCCTGAAGTTTTGGAAAAACTCTTTTTCGAACGAGATTTCATCTAAAATCTACCTTTACACATTTGCTAACAAAAGAAAAAGTGATAAAACTTTCGTATTTATTTTAATTACTAGATATATTTGCCTTTAATACATTATGGCAATTCGCGTTGTTTTTGATATTTTAGACTCATCTCCACAAAAGGAAAAAGAGGAACGTTTATACTTTATAGGATCACTTTGTTGTCTGTATCTCCGTGTGTCAAGACCTTTTTCTTTGGAACACCTGGAGGTAACAAGTTGATAATACATAGGTCTGCAACCTCTTAAAGCTGTGAAAAAATCTAACTTTTCTTGTTTGTGTCGCATATTTGACAAAAACCGGGGGAATCAAAGCCGGGGGAATATAGGGTCAGTCCTCACAGTTGGATATTTTATTTCAACTAGGCCACCAAGCGGCAATTTTGAACCTTGTTGTAGGATTAAAAATTGATTTTACCGTGCATTCGGAAAGTAGGTTGTTATGGAGAAGAACGCACAAGAAAATCCATACATAATCTTTAAAAAAAATATATTTTTTACAATGTTTAGGTACAGTACATACATTAATAAATTTATATGTGTGAGGACAATGCACCCAGAATCACTACACACTATACTACGTACAGGTACAAAGTATTAAAAGTAATCACACGTGTACTGTGCAGTTACATAATAGGTACTAGAAAAACAATAGCATCCAAAGCAGTTAAGTTAAGACCAATCCCAACTGACGGCGCCCGTTCACGAACATGACGCATGAATCGGCACCACCCAGCTCAACCATCATGAAGGGAACCGAATGATCCAACACACGCGCCACCATCAGAGAGACATTTGAGAGAGCATGACACACTCAACTGCCATGGCACACACAAGTCAACGAACGACTCAAAGGTACAGCAAATTGTAGATTTACAGTTGGGTACATAGTACTCACAAACGTGCTGCGCAGTTATACAATACTAAAAGAAATTGAGTCTATATAATACAAATATACAGTCTTTAGCAGGTCCAACAATACTTTAAAACAACAATGTTCTCCATATCACCCGTTTTTGCGCCCTAGGGGTTGTGGAGCAAGACTAGCATGGAGCCAAGCATTTTTATCAGTGATGTAATCTCCCAACTTAATAATCTACCTAACTATCTTACCTAATCTTATCTTAACTTAATATCTTACTTAATCTACCTGCCTGCATAGTGTGCGTTTTATACAAGTTTTAAATAATATTGGGATACATTACTGTAAAATTTATATACATTGTATTTATCTAATAGCTCCAGGCTCGTGTCACGTATATTTCATAGTTTCAACAGCTGTTCTTTCATATTTACGACGCCGGTGAGATTGAACCGCGACGCACCGTGGCGTCGCGGCACTCGCGGCGCACAGTTTGGGAACCCCTGACCTATAGGGTACTTCCCGTTGACCTAGAATCATAAAGTTTGGCAAGAGGCAATTCTAATGCCGTAAATTTGTATATACATAAAAATAAAATTACTTATTTGCAGTTGGTAAACTGACTTCGTCCTATGTCGATGTATGGAGACAAGAGTTTTCCATCACCAAACTGTTTATTTTCTCCCACAATCCAGTTTATCTTTTCGTTAGCGCAATGTTCGATGCTTTCATTGTTTATGAACTTCAGTAATGTTACCTAATTAATTATTTTGGTGAATGTAGCAGTTTGTTGTCCGATTATTAGTATTTGACTGGTTCTTAGGGTTCCATACCCAAAGTGTAAAAATGGGACCCTATTACTAAGACTGTCCTTTGTCTTCTGACTGTCTGTCTGTCTGTCACCAGGCTGTATCTCATGAATCGTGATAGCTAGACAGTTGGAATTTGTGATTGGCGAGAACGGGTCCATGTGGCGACTTCTGAGGGAGGCCCATGTCTAGCAGTGGACATATTTCGGTTGAAATGATGTTGATGTTATGAAACTGTATAAAAATAATATGATCACAATTTCTGCTGTCTTACTTGTGGAAATGAAGACCTTCTGGATGAACCAGCTGAATATTTTTTAAAGAAATTTTATTTCACTTAGAACTTTTCCTTACAGAGAAAGACAGAGGTATAAGTTTTTAAACTGTCATGGTCACTAACACTAATATTAACATTATAAGCGGGATATTTACCATGTTTACTGTTTGTAGCGAGTTTCCGATATTTCGGTGCTGTTGCAAGCACCATGATCACGGATAAACAAGTCATTGCGGGTGGGTGTTTATGAGGAGACAAAACGGTCTACCCTCTTTCTTGTTCGTTTTTTGCACTCGGTACCGCTACCATTGTCACTCACAACTCGATTCTGTTCCCGACACACAAAACTCACTGTGTCCGCTCGCGAACTTTTTACGGCACTTTTTCGGGGTTTACACAGCTGGACCACTGGATTCCAAGCTCTCGACAGTTGAATCCCATCCTCCCGGTTGAAATTTTATATTTGGTAATTTAGATAGCTTCCCTCACCAGTCTAGGGATATAGTGGCGTTCTGTCGAAATGACCTGAGGGTTATGTAACTCAATCCAGTGGTTCAATCCTGATTCCAAGAGATGTTGAGCTATGGCCGATTTTTGCAGTTTTGGGGTTAACAGTGATATCCTTTTTAGCCACTTTGTTGTTTTGGTTTGGTATAGTAATCCTCTGCCCGCAATGATCAGAATCTAGTAAATTTATAATTTCTTTGTGGACTGGTATAACATTAGTATAAATATTATCTAAGCATGTAGCACTAGTTGGGGTTATTCTTGTGGGCTCCAAAAATAGGTTTACAATATTGTAGGACTGAAACAGTCTTATTATTTTACTACAAGAACCTGAGTTTTCTAATAAATTAACATTAAAATCACCACAAGTGATAATGGATTAGTTACAAATCTTGTGTAACACTTCATCCATTACCTTTTCAAAGCAGTCATACAATCCTGAAGGCGGTCTGTATACGCTTAATACAATAAACTGCTCCAATTCTATACAAGCTATTTCAACTGTCCGCTCAACAGATAGGCTCACAATATCCTTACGGTCTTTAAATTTAAGCTGGTTACTTACTAAAATCAATGAGCCACCATGTATAGCATTAACTCTGCTGAATGAACTACCAACCTGGTGATTATTAAAATTGAACAATAACTGGTGGCTTTTAAGCCAATTTTCTGTTATACAAAGAATATCAATACTGTTAAAGTTCATAAATAATTCTACTTCTAAATCTTTGTTCATAAATCCTTGAATATTTTGATGCACCAGGTTAATACTATTTACCGAATTTAAACTTTTATTTGATTTTATTTTGCAATTTTTATCCTGTATAATTTTGCAAGAGGTTGTCCCTATTGTCCTAATTTCTAATTTAAATTATTATCAATATCAATTTCTGATACCAAATCATTGGCTGAATTAAATAACATACCTTGGCATTGCTCAATAGAAGCAAGTTGTTTAGCCAAATTCTTGGCTGTAATAGAAAAATAATATGATAGCGACACAGCTATCTGTCTTTTATAATACTTTGAAAGAAAGTACCTATCCATGAAAAATTTATCTTTTGTCAAACAAAAGTGATTACCAACATAATTGTTAGTGTCAATTAAATGGAATAAATTACTACTATATGTTAAATTATGTAATGTCCTATTCAATTCATTTCTAAGATTGTTTTCTTCCTGTGGCAAAATTTGGCTGTATGGGAAAGTGAACATCATAATTTTTTTTAAACTAAGGTTGCACAAAGTTCTATAATGTTGGAGTAATTCTCCTTTGTTCACATTACCCCTATTACCAATAAATATTAATAATGTGGTATCCTGGTTAAAATTGCATTTTATAACTTTTTTCATTATGTCAAATAAAGAACAGCCAGGCATACAGTAGTTCATTATTGAGTGTCCTGGATATCTATTTGTCAACAAGTGGCCTAAATCCTTTCCAATTTCATCACAAAATAGTACTATTTCTGTATTTACATTCTTTTTAGGCAATAATTTCTAATGGCAAACTTGCACTAGACTGCGGTATGGTGGCATCACATATTCTCAATGAATGGTCCGGTGTGGGTTCAACAGATGGTGGTTGACAATGATCACATTTGTTAATTTGTGAGCTTACCAGCTCATTCATTGCCAATACATATTCCCTCATTTGGTTTTCAGAGGCTGTATATTTGATGGTCATAGAAGTAAGTTTCTCCTGTAGATGGTCAAGTTCATACCGCAAATCTTCTGTGTCAGTTTGGTATTTTCTAGTACTTTTTTCTAAGTTAAATGAATACATATCTAATTGTTTAAGTAGATGCAACCTTTCTCTATTAAGTTTTACATTTTTGATGAAAAACCTTTGTTTTTTGATCATTTTCTTAGTTTTAACTATGTATTTGTTAATTTTAATGTACTTTTTTATTTTATTTTTACTAGTAACTACCCTCAATGATTTAATTGATTTTGAATCATCATGACCTGTTAAATCTAGTGTGTAAGAGGGGTTTATTGCAGTAACCATTGATGGGGCAACAGGCAACAATTCATTGAATAGACTTTGATTCAACGAGGCAGTGATGTTATGATTTGTTGTTTCAAGATGTTCAATCTGACTTTGAGCCTCATGTAGCTGCTGTTGTAGTGAATAATTGTGACTAAGAGCTTGTTCATACTCATTGCTACACTGGCTGAACCCGTCCACAACAATTTGGAGCCTGTCCCGGGCTGCTATGGCATCAGTGTGTTGAATATATAACTGAGCCATTTCTGTTTTCAGTTAACTATTCCTGTCAAGGACCCTAAGGAACTCTATTTCGTTTTCATCTTTTTCCCTTATCAGTTGGTTACAGAACTCCTGAGACGCCTTTAATCCGCTCAAAGCCTGACTGAGTTTGGTCTCTTCTAGGCGAGCCCGCGCGCTGCGAGTCATAATCATGACTAAAGAGAAGAAAGATGATGTTGGAAAAGAGTAGTGGAATGAGTAAAAGATGATTAGTTGAACGGAAAAATGAAATTTAGATAGTTAAGAAAGAAGTTCTGTCACCAAACTAATTAAGGTTATGTTTACGATTTATAGGTCATTGGCATCAACTTGTAACCTCAATAAAAGTGATCCAATTAATTGTAGGCAAAATATTAAAACGCAAACAATCCAATATCAAGTAAAATATATAGTATTGTACCTGATACCGAGGCGAAAAAGTAACATTCGCTTGAGCCGGTAACTGTCAACAAAACACAATTAAATTTCAACACTTATTTTGCACTTGTAGTGTCTGTATTTAGCACAAAACACTTAATTACGCTTTAAAACTAGTTAAGAAATTGGAAATAGGCCTTATTATAAAGGAAATCTATTATTTAAAATTAAAATTATTAGGACAAATTGAAATCAGCTGTTAGCTGTAGTGTTGCCAAAGGAGGAAAAAATCTTTATCTAATAGGTTAAGTTATAACCCTTTGTAAAGCATAGTTGAAGATTATTATTATATTGGATTGAAACGATTAATTTGAGAGTAAGTAAGTTTTCGAATAGTTTCTTTCTTTGCTTGCAGGTGTTTATACATTGAGCAAGCGAAATGGGGTTTCACATCGGCAAAAAAATACGAATTGCAATATAAACTTTCATGCCTAGATAGGGCATAAAATTTTCATCTTTGGTATACAACTGTCATTTACCCTGTGCGTTGTTGTCAGCGAATTTAAGATTTTGTTGTAGATGAGTTTTATTTACATAGATAAAAGTGTATAAAATACTTAATATATTATATATGCAGCCGCAGCGGCAGCACGAAGAGCTAGAAAGATGGGATGGCGCAAGAGTATCTACACATGTAGCGTCCCACACTAAAGGCCTACCCATCTTCGATGGAAACAAAGACATCCCGTCCAGTCTTTTGACTTGTCGCGTGGCAGGCCACGGGGTTGTAATACGGCTGGAACGCCGACGGTGACGAGAGCACGTCGGATGATGTCGTTTAAGTTTCCGTGCCACGCTATGTGAACCGCACTTCGGCTGTACGAAAGACCGTGGTGACCGAGGCTGTTGACAACTTCGCCACAGTGGTGACGATGAGGAGTACAACAGGAAGCGCCAAGCTCATTCCACTATCTCTAGGACGATGGGTGGTCATGGGGATTACAATTCGGGCAAGCTATTCTCCAAGCATCAATAGCCTCGGTGAAGCATTAAAATTAATCAGTATGGGTGCTAGGATATGCCTGGTTAATTTCTTTGTACCGTGGACTGAAGATATAAATGACGGTTTAATCTACAACATTATAAAACTTCTGATCGCTGATTATGAAAGCAAAGAGTGTAGATACATAAGTATTTCGTTATTTTAGTACACAATCCATTCAATACAGGCTATAGGCTGGTCACAATATATTTAGTTTGAGCCTTTATAACGGCCGGTTCCCCATTAGGCAATAAATTAACTTCGACAAAATGGGACAATCGAACACCCATTAAAACAAACTATACAGCAAACACGCATGTACAGGCTAGTACATAACCCTTTAATCGAAATACTAAACCGAAACATAGTCGAAGTTGGCTCGTAAACGTCAACATAAACTCGAACCCGTAAACCGATCAGTGTTCATTGTGATCACGCGTCTGGCTAACTAATATTCAAATTAGTGACGTCATCGGATTAGGCCCGACGCCGCTCAATTCCTGTTGATTACTTCGCCATGGGTTGCGGGTATGCGTTCATTAAAATTCGACATCTTGTGACGTTGTTATACCGTTGGCTTGTTATAATTTTAGTAGGTGGTGGAATTAAGTGGAGCGTTATTGAATTATTTCTTGTTAGGATGTTTTGGGTATGAAAGCTTTTAGTATAGTTGCTAAACACTTCGGAGAATACAGGATTTATGTTATGAAAGCTTTAGCTTACCACGGTTAAGTTAGCTCTATCCTCAGATACCCTTGATATAAGACTTAGTCGGAGCTCTTATGCTCTATACAAATTAAGGAACACGGTTAACCAGTGTGCACTACTAACTGCCTATCATGGATATGTTGCTTCAATCATACGCTACGGGATAATTTTCTGGGGCAACTCTGTAGAAAAAGAGCGTGCCTTTAGAGCTCAAAAACGCTGTATTAGGTCGATGTGCAATATACGCCAAACGGATTCATGCAGGCCACACTTTATTAATTTAAATATATTAACTCTCCCTAGTGTATTCATATATGAAACTGTTATGTTCATTAAATCAAACCCTAACTTATTTGAGTTTTGTACTAGGACCAGACACAAAGACAAGCTGCGCACAATTGCCAGTAAAACAAAGCTTTTGCACCAAAGCATCTTTTGTATGGGCCCACGTATCTATAATGGCCCACTGGTATCGGGAACAGGGTCCAAGCTACCGGCGGTCAGGGCTCCAGAGAGAGGAACCTCCTAACAATACGAGCCGTGTCCAGCAGTACTGCTTTCTGGATCAGGCCCTTGACCCAGCTGCCTAACGAGAGCCTCCTAAGGTGTTGGTCGAGGCTCGTGGCTATTAAGCCATGGGCTGACTACAACTATAATCTGCCGCCGTTTTTCAGAACTATGAGCAATATTAATGCCTTTAAAAAAAACTCCATGAATTATTGTTAAGTAAATGTTATTACTCTATTATAGAATTTCTAAATGACAAGACACTGAAATAGCCGGTTTATTACAACAAACCAATGGGTGCATAAGCATGAATTTGTAAACTATTATTCACAAACTATGAAGCGACATTATTTAATTGTTTTTAATATTTTGTAGCATTACTAATTAATAGGAGGAAAAATTTAATAAGTATAATATACAATGTCAAAACATTGTATATTATACTTATTTAATTTTAATTTGTATTGCATGATAATAGGTTCCTTTGTATTTCAAATATACTGATATTATGAATTTTGTATGCCTCAACGGCGGGACATAGCAGATCTACCTGTAACCAACACAACATCTTATGTACCTATGATCCACAATAAATTATTTGAATTTGAATTTTTTTCTCACACCACACTTATGTTGTCTGCAACACCGAAACATGTTGCTGAAACAATACTGTGCAGCTCTTTCAGCCTTTTCAGGATTGACTGATCAACTATAATATTATTAATGAGGAAGTTTGGATGAATGGATGGATGTATGTTTATTACTAAATAATAAAAGAGTATTCCGTATAATGTTATCTTGGGATGATAAAACAGCCGCTGACAGACGATAGTGTAACATAAAATGAATCTTCTCCTTCGTCGTCAAGTTGAGTGCCTGTAAATTGTTTTTTTCCACTGTCGCTTTCCAGGTGACTGATAGGATTGTTTTTTTAAATAAATCTGACATTTTATTTGTCAGGTAGTTTTAATGCAGTTTCAAGCTCAAATGATTCAACTTTCTTCTTAATAATTCAGTTTGATTATTAGTTAGCAGTGGTGGCCCAGTGGTTACGGTCCCGACTTACGAGTTGTAGGTCGTGGGTTCGAACCCGAGCAGGCGCTTTACTTTGTGTAATTTATTTCATCACCACTGCTCTCAAAACGGTGAAGGAAACCGGCATGTCCTAGAACCAAAAATTCAAAGACATGTGACATCTACCAATCCGCACTGGGCCCGCGTGGTGGATTATAGCCCACTCCCTCTATGAGAGGAGGCCTGTGTCCCAGCAGTGGGAACTTTATAAGGCTGATGATGTGATGTGATGTGATTAGTTAAAAATGATTTCAGCTTGTTAGTAGTAAATATGATACGTAAATTAACAAAATTGCTGCCATCGCAGCCTACCGTGCCTCAATGCGGGTACTTGTGTTATCAAATTTGAGGAGACTGGCAATCCAACGCTGCATCATTGTTAGCTAACAAGCTCTGGTTTAGCACAGCCGCTTCGCATTTTGTATGCTCGCTTTAAGAATTTTGACGTCATTGGATTACCAAAGCGAAGTATTGAATTGTTTCACTATTTCGCAGGTAAAAGGTACAGTTTCACTCCCCATCAACTAGTTTAGGGTTGAAATATGTACAAAATCTTATCATGATATCGCGAAGAAAAGACCACAATATGTAATGTTTGTAAATTAGTATACTATGTCAAAAGTTAAAATAGTAACTCCTAGGCATAAATAAGAAAGAAGAGGAACAAAAAATACACTACGTATTTTATTAGATAAAAAAGTTATATTACTTAATACAAGTTACTATTGTTTAACGTAGATGTCTCATAAGAAAAGCATACATTTGACCAAATACATTCATAATATTTTCATATTTGCAATACAAGACGGGAGGAAAGTTTACCTACCCCCCAGTTTTCATAAGATTGAACCAGCAAATAAAGAAGCTTGCAAATCATACAAAAGCCAAGCAAATATACGAAACATTGAAACGCATTGTCTTATAATACAAACTATAAGAAGCAGACGGCATCGCGAAAGATTCTATTTTATTTTCATATTTGCTCTAGGTTTTATTCAAATGGTGCTCCGTTTCAATTCTTTACATCAAAATGTATATCGTTCACACAGCTCTGTATCTAGAATATTCTGCTAATCTTATTACTCACAGTCAGAACGCTGCGATAGACATAATACCTTTTAAGAGATTAATTATCATTAGGTTTGTTAAGAAAAATAAAGCCGTTTTCAGCACGATCTTGGGATAATATCTTTTGTTTTTTATTTTTGTTTAGTTTTATCATGGTATCGTTATCTTGAAAGGTAATTAATGCCAGCTGTAATCTTTCTTTACCCTTATTTTGTTCGGTAAATAGGGATGTGACGTGTGTTTTACTTTTTACTTAAATTCTTTTCTAATTAACAGTACTTTTATTTTAATTTATATAAATCTATGACTAGTGTCCACCTTACAGGTGTTTTCGATTGGCACTAGTTAAGATTTTCTGACAAAATCTTAATTTTCGTGCTGAATAATTATAAAAAAGTGTGGTTAGGTCGTTCAATCCTTATTAGTTTGATAGAAATATAAAATGTCGCGATATAAAACAGATACAAGTACATGATTCAAAACACTACAATAAAATTATGTTACATCTTCATTCTTTGTTTTATTTTATTTATCTACAGAAAACTCTGAATTACCTTCTAAGGCAGGATGCTAAATAGGCTATGAACCATCATAGCCTATTTAACATCCTAAAATTTTCCTTAAGATAATTTCAAGAAACCCTTCCTTAACTGGAACAAAAACTTTAAAAGAAGAAGTAAAAACAAGATAACGGCACATCAGAGAGTCTTTTTTTATTTAAGTTTGAATTAAGATAAAGATGACGTCGAATGCGCGGCAAATTAAAATGGAAATACCTCGCGGTGGCCGTTTTTATTCGTTGCGTGGCGCGGCGCGCAGGTCAACGAATATCCGCTATTTCACCTCAAGCAATTCTCCTGCAGATGAAAAAGTTTGACTTATCAATTCCACTCGCTATTCTGTATGCAGTCTTTAATTTTTCCCCGTTTTCCTCTGAGTTTTTCATTATTAAATCAATATGCTCGTTACCTCCATTTAGTTCGTTGCAAAGGAAAGGCAACGAGCGGTTATTTCAGTTGGAATGAAAATAATAAATCAAGGGGTAGGTAGATCGCAGAAGGCGCCTAGTCTATTTCATGCTCTCTGCATATATAATAGATCCTAGACTAAAGTGTTCGAGATTTATGTGGTAGTTTATTGTTTAAAACGTTAATTTAATTTGTATCACTGAACAAACTATATTGTATTTATTGTTTATATTTAAATAATCCATTACTTAACTTTCTATATTGCACCTACCACTGTTTATCTCTCCATCACCCAAAGGTCGACTGGTAGAAAATGCCTAAGGCATTAAGTCCGCCTCTGTACTTGTATGTGCATGAAGTATTAAATAAATAAATAAACATGTGGCCGAATTGAAACTTGTTATTTTATTCGTAACTGAAATGTATTCGCTTGTCTGAAAAGCAGATTAAAATCTATTTTTTACATTTTGCTTGAGCAAATGTTTCAAATATTTTCCTTTCGTTCAGATACGAAAGAGTAAAAAATCTGTGAATAAGGCTTCATCTGCAGTTGCGAGTATGATAAAACAAAGCCTGTAATATGACTTGGTAATGTTGCAAAAGAAAAATTAAATCGCCGGGGAGGCAAATCGGTGGCATTTAGAAAAATGGATGTTTAAAGACTAGTTATTCCTTTGGAACCTCTGCTGTTAGAAGATAAGTAATTCTGTCTTAAATTCACGAAACCATGACTAGATCTTGTAGTATTCTAGTGTCTTACACTTTTTGTATCGTTTTGAAACTTTTCTTAGTTGCTTTTTATAAAAAAGACAGTAACATATTTGATACAAAATAATTTTATATTATACACAGCTCTTCATATTTTGAGTATCAGGAGAGATAATCTTTAAAATTACGTTTCTACTATATACACATTTTAATCTGTTGGAGGCAATTCCTTTACGTATTTTCAGTATATTTCAGAGATACAATTTCATATTTTAGTTCTCTTATATATTATTCAAAATGTCCCACGATATTCGTTTAGAAGAACAAAAAGTATACAAAAAAGAACATTCCGTTTCATATTTAACAAATTAAGATTGACGTATGTAAGTCCTAACTGGTTTTGCCGAAATTTTGGCTTATTGGGTGCTCAAATTTGACGTGAAAAAGACAGAGGCCGATCCGCTGTTAGATTTGGCACTGAGTTCCAGGCTGTAGCTGAGCCAGCATAATATAATATTGAACAAAATTCATTGCGAAATAAAAAGGCCTTTTCAATTACAGAGGAAAAATAGGACAGAGAAGGCAATTGTTGTCGGGGAAGACCACGGTCAAAATGAAAATTGATTGCCTGTTAATGACAGCGTTAAATAACGCTATTATAAATAAGTATTTATTCCTTTGTTAAGTTACTTTATAAGCTTTTATTTTGTTCGCTCAAATATTTGCACAGAACCAAAGTGTTCGTGGCTTTGCTAACAGGCGTTGAAATTGGTTGCTTTATGAGATTTTGCTTACTTTTTTTTGTTTTCGTATGGTTTGGTAACCCTGTTTCCATATAAATTGCCTTCTGTTATGTGAAATAAAATGTAAACAAGCCTCCGATGGTTACACACAAAGCCATGATTTATAGCTCCGTGTGCCATTGTTAGCTTAATGACACTGCACCGTCAGCACAATCGGGCTATAGCCACTGACTGTGACTGTACCTACGGTGGAGCGAGTAAGACGGTTATTGAATCAAATGGCGGAATGAAAATTGTTTTGGACGTTTCTGTATACAGCTATTTTATAGTGATTACAACTTGTGGAAATTTTTATGATTTAGTTTCTACCCGCGGCTTCACCCGCATGAAAATAGTAGTGTATTATTGGGCATTCTATTCCACCTATTGCTTCCTACGGCTCACTTTGTTCGCCTTCGGCGCTTTCGGTGGAATACAATACCCAATAATATAAATGAAATCTTACATAGGGCAGTAATGCAGTAAAATACTGGTTCGACGTCTATTCTACAACGTTTGTGGTTTGGACGCTGCTCCACTTTTTAAAACTCGTTTGGTTACGAATGCAACAAAAAGTTTTCTAGAATGTCCAATAACATAAATTTATCTACAAAGTTTGTGGGTGGAGAACATATAAATAATTGTTTGCAGTAATTTAGCGCTACATTCGATACACGCGGTTGTTTTACAAATTTCATGGCAACTGGTTAAACGGTTATATTAATAATGAGTCAATTATTTTATTACACTTACATTTATAACTCATTGTCGCTAACTCGAACAAATGTACGAACAACATCACCATGGCTGTCCTTCATTATAAGATAGTGAACGTTTTCTAAATGAGATTTCACCAAATCTTGCATCGGTCGCTGGAAGAAATCTTCTGTGTGGTTTGTATAGTTGTCCTGGTGTTTTGATGAATCGTTATCTGTATTTTTCTGATCATTTTGCAAAGCTCGAATAAATATAATCTTGCCGCTTGAATTCTTGATTATAAGTTTACAAATGTCTTTTAAATCAGATTTCACTGAGGCATGCATTGTAGTTAACTTAGTTAGTTGTATTATGTTTCGTGATACAAAATTCAACCTTCTCACTACAATAGTAAGAATCGAATGTAGCGCTAAATTACTGCAATCAATTATTTATACGTTCTCCACCCACAAACTTTGTAGATAAATTTATGTTATTGGACATTCTAGAAAACTTTTTGTTTCATTCGTAACCAAACGAGTTTTAAAAAGTGGAGCAGCGTCCAAACCACAAACGTTGTGGAATAGACGTCGAACCAGTATTTTACTGCATTACTGCCCTATGTAAGATTTCATTTATATTATTGGGTATTCTATTCCACCGAAAGCGCCGAAGGCGAACAAAGTGAGCCGTAGGAAGCGATAGGTGGAATAGAATGCCCAATAATACACTACTGAAAAGTGTTTTATTATCTCTAAATAACAGAAGAGATGAAAATTTGTTATGCCAGGTTATGAATTATCTGTGAGTAAAATCATCCAAATCCGTCCAGCCGTTTTTGAGTGATTAAAACACAAAAATGCAAACTTTCACATCTATACAATCAATTGGTGCATAACTTCAGAACAACTCTACCTATTTGGCTAATTTTACTTTTGTTGTATTTGTAATTATCAGGACAAGGTTTGTATGAAAGAAAAAACTAAGTGCCGTAAAGATAACACAATTGAGTCTCAAAGTCACCCTTTACCAATTTCTGATGTAAGACAATTCTATTTACAAATATTTTTATTTCTTTATGGATTCACATTTCAATTAACGTATATACATGAAAAGTGCAATCATTTACATAACACTTAATTAATTTTTACTTTGCCTCTTATGGAAATGCATTTAAAAAATACATGAGATGGTCATTTTTCAAAAAAATGCTAGATTAAATAATAAAACTTTAAAGCGCAAGGCAATAAGAACTCGCCAAGGAAAGAGCAAATTTAATTAAACCACTAATGAAAATGCGGAACCAAAATTATGTGTTCATAAGTCTGGACAGTTTAAAAATATATTAATTTATATGCCATGTTGAATTTAAAGTATAAAATATATTTTGGTTATATTTTTCTTGTTTGAAGAATTTACGTAAACACTTCCAATATTGCCATTTTTTCGTAAAGACTAATCGTACGTTAAGAACTAATAAAACGAATTGAATTGTATTACACCTCATTTGTGTCAGTCGCTGAAAAAACCCATTTTTATGTCCATCGATCGATATTAGTTCATTGCTCAGTAGAAAATTTGACGGAACAAAGCAAATGTATGTCGACAGAGCACTTTGTCTATTTGCTACAGAAACTTGTAGCACGCTACGCTTTTGCTAAGACGTAGCAAAACTGTAATCAAATTGGTACAAAAAGTTTATACACTTTTTCCAATTCTAGAAAAACTGCGGTGGTTGCTGTTTATCTCAAAAAGGAAACGTAAGCGTTAAAATACCTTCTGCATTGTTACACAAACACTGCCTCTACTTATGCGAAAGCCACGGCTCTGTAAGTAAGACCGGCTGTTTCAATTTCGTCACGTACCGTTTGCTTACATTTTACTCGTAATGGCGTCGTAAAAATAAAACTTCGTTAAGTAAAGGCAATTGTCACCGAGCTCTATTTTAAGACAAAACATCTTGTAGACTAAATATTTCACTTAAGTTGTTAATTTTGTACGAAACGGGTAATTAGACGTATTTTTCTTAACTAAAAACAGAGTACTAAAGTTTCAACGTCCGTAAATGAAAACACAGAATACCCATTAACGAGAATATTATTTCTAATTATAAAGGTGTGGAAACAAAAAGTTTGATTATTTCTTCAGATATTATAGCCAAGGAGCGTCACCTTGGGGGCACATTGTTGTAGGAGCATTATCAGTGCAGTTATTATTATGCGTGCAGTTTACACCTGGGCCCGCCCACCAAATACAGTTGTTGTGGAAATAAAAGCGATAAAATCGTACTTTATACGACATGCAAAGCTGAACTTAGTTGTTATGCTGTAAATTATTGTTTGAGCGTGTGAGAGTTGGTACAGTGCCCTAATCGGCACAGTTTGTGAACCTCTTTGTTCCTGGCACGGCTGATGGTGACAGGCTCTGCATTCACTCAACCTTTTCCGTCGCGAACAATAAAAACTCCTTTGACGTTATCTGGCGACTTCTGGTGGGAAGCGGTTAACGTTTACTTAACCCAATTAGGCTGGAGTTTGACTGTAAGCGATTTTTATTTCGTTTTTAATATGGATTGAAATAACATTGGAACGGTTCTTTGACAAAATTTTTGGCTAGCAAATGATTGTGTAGTTTTTATTTTCTTAGTTTCCATATCTTCATTTCGTATTTATTCGATCATGTAAACATGGATCGAATAAATAACGCGTAAATGTGTTTAGTACCTACAGAAACCGCAAAACAGCATTTTACTACGGTAAATACAAAATCTCATTACATATTCTCAATCTTACAAAGTTTAGGAGCTCCTTACAAATCGCTAGAACTCTAAATGTTTCCCCCTTAAGGAAACGTATTAGCATTCCCGTCGGATAGTGTCGAGCGCGCAGGAGTTGAAGCCAAACACGACTGACGCGCTACGAATCGCTTCCTTTACATTCAAATGCCGGAACAACACTTTCCGCTGTACAAACCATTCTGTCACTCCTTGTTTTATTCCCACACTATTATAGTTTTATGTACAACGATGATTAACTAGTAACTTATTTAAATGTGTTTCCATAATAACGTGGGAAACGCGAACAAGATTAATGTGATAACTGAAGTGTCAAAGGAAATACCTACACGGTACATGATAGAAGATTATCAATGTTAGTTCATATTACCTGATACAGACAACCAAATGACAGAGGACTGCCGATTGTGGGTCAGTTTTGAAAATCTGCCACACCGATAAAGAATCAAAGACTTATCAAATCGTATACCCTTAAAAAGTATCAAATGGTGAAACAAAATATTTCTGTAAAGTTGTAAACGGGCATACTGCCTAAGAGTTCACCGCACTGATTGGATCGCTTGTGCCAGATATCGCAAATGTTTTAAAAGAACCCTGAAACAATAACTCAGCATATTTTATATTCAGGTAAAATTTATGTTGAAATGAAAAGCTCTGCACAATTTCCATTCAAATACAAAAGCTGTTTTGGGTGCCTTTTTTTTAATACTGCAGCAGACAGACAAATTAAACAGTACTTTTCTAATAAATGTGAGAAGCAAGTTCTCCGCAAAAAGAACTAATTGAAACTAAAACTACGCTTTTCATTACAAAGCTATAATGTCCAGAACAAAAAAGCTACTAAAAATACAAATTAAACACTATCTTAGTCTCCGTCCAACACAGATTATGCACAATCATTTATTTTTAAATGCAAAAAGCTTAATAGCAGCAAAAGGAGGAAGTTTCCACGTGAAAGTGCATTAACATTTCTTGAGCAAGGCTTCAGGAGAACAGATGTTAAAGCCACAAGTCACATAGACGTTGGAGAGTAACAAAGGCGATGGTCCGTAACACTGAAACTTGGGCGGGATTATACAAGATTGAATATTACGTAGTACAGTTAGGAAACTGTTGTACATCGTAGTGATTTTACCTACATTTTGCTTTGAGGCAAGAATACGTTGAGTAAGCGTAGACTATTAGGTAACTACACAGAATTTTGGCGGACGAACATGAACAGATACTAAGCCCGTACATGCTTAATTAGAGGCTTATGACTTGCTTTAACCTACGAGTATGTCAGACTGATTGTGGAGTGGATTTTGTGGCTTAGCACTGTCTGATCAAATGCCTTCTAGGCCTAAGATAATAATCTTACAACGAATATTTTATTATCTGGTTACATATTGGTATATAAACGAATGACATTATTGTCGTCGTATTGTGTAGACAAGTCCTGGATGCATAAAATTGTTTTTTTCATTAAGTTGTTCCCGTTTAGTTTAAATTTCTTTTGTTTCAATGAATCTTGACTTTACCCTCGTTTATCCTCAACCTCAATTCATTCTTAATCTCATTCATATTCCCGTACACCATAAGGTATTAATATCTCAAGGTATTTACAGGATTTTAGTCCTACAAAAGTAACCAAAACGATTCTCAAGTCTCAGGGTTGTCTCATAAATCATACCTGAATGAGTACAAGGTAGGCTGTATACCGGGATTAATCTTCTGTAATATGCCAGGCTCTTACTTGTGCGAAGTTGTAGGACAGTGTGCTGGGGAATTCTTAGCTCTTAGTTAATTATAACCGCGTTTGGTACGATTTATGTAGTCGGGGGCTATTAGTAGGGCTGCTAGTAATATGATATTTAATAGAAGCCTGCTCTGTTATGTGATTAAGGGAACTGCGGGAACTACGGGAGCTGTAGAATTTGAATTAAGAATAGTTTTATTGCTTGTGAGTATACAACTAAATAATAATAGAGCAGGGCCTTTGTTAGCATGGGTCTGAAGAGTTATTGCCATACTGTGAAGTGAATCCGTGTAGCTGTAGTATTATCACCATTTTGACGGACCGTTCAGAGAAATGCCCAAGTATAAACCTACTATTTTCTAATAGCTACAACCTAGGCATCTTTAAGTCAAGAGTGAATAAGTTTCTTCTTCTCAAGCGAGCTTCATCATATACCACATCATCGCATACCATCTGGTGAGATAGTGGTTAAGCGCAAGCATACCATAAAAAAAAGAACTTGTAAATCCACTAATAGTTTAACTGTCTTGGGGATCAAATCTTAATCCCAATGGTTAGCAGTAGCGCGTACAAATACTAGATCATCGAGACATACACTTTAGTATCAAAATACAAAATCATATTCCAAGAATGAAAATATAAAACTAATCTCGTCCCAAATTTCTTAAAAAGGAACAAAAATATGGAGGGTGCCGATTTATCTTTTTGTGTTACTTATTAGCAGGGACGGTAACCGTTACCAAAAAAATACCGGTAAAAGTACCAAAACATTTCGTTCCGTTACGTTAAATATTTAACGGTAAAAATAACGTTATATCGCTGGATTTACCGGTATTGAAATAGCGATACTAATAGCGTTATTTCGCTAAAATCTAGCAACGTCTGGTGCGACGTTGCCAAACCGAAACGTATGCCGCGCGCTTTGTCTAGTGTCATTAAGCACTAGTCTTTTTGATATATTAAATAACTAAATTACTTACCACCATGATGGCATTTTGGGGGCTGAGTCACCCGCGTCCGTAGGCGAGTGAGTACCCCTTTTGTTACCTTACCGTGGTCCCCAGGTGGTGCTAATCAGGTGACATTAACTGGTGGTAGGTTTCGGCCGAAAGCTTGCGACCATCCACCGAGCAAAGACGTACCGCCAAGCGGACGTAGCTGTGTTCCGGTACGATGCCCGGTGTAGCCACAAGAGGGATTGGGTCGAGATAGTTGTTCCACTGCACGCAGACCAGCATGACTCGCATTGTTATGGACCTATCGGGAGACTAGTCGTGGAGGGTAGCGAGATCTGAGGCACGGCGCGCCGCTGGCTGATCGCAGGTAGTTGGGGGTTTGAACCAGTTTCAATACTGCTAAGTCCCAGGTGTGTCTATTTTCAGCAAAAAAGAGCCTATTCCACCCGGCTCCCATCTTTCCGTGGTGTAACCGTGGCGATAACGGACCATCTCGACCTTCTTGGTGTTACGTTAACATGGAACCTGAATTTTGGTCCATTTATTCTTCTTTTTTTCGTAGGAGGTGTGGCCACCTCTGGTGTCAGAGTTAATTAAGCCACCTCTGGGAACCCCTACAGGCCTCTGACTTGGCTATTTCAGACTTACATTAACTATCTTCTTCTTCAGTTGGTCCCTCATTACTGAGGTTCGTCGTCACTGGACCCCTTTAAGCGGACAATCTGCCTCCATCGACTCCGGTCCAAAGTTGCCATCACCACCGGCTGGAATTTGCTTGAGGACGTAGCTTCCTTCACTTGGTCAGACCATCGTGTTGGCGACCGGCCTCGTGCTCTCTTTCCTTCGGTATTGCATGTAAATCAAAATACGCTGTAAGCAAACCGACAATCGGGAGACAAGATCTAGACAATCGGGTCTTGATATTGAGTTGTAAAAGGACAGACACATTTGTGCGTTTGGCTGTCCATGGGATTCGGAGCATCCGCCTCCAGCACCACATTTCGAATGTGTCTATCCTCTGTCTTTCTCTTGCTCGGATTGTCCACGTCTCAACTGCATAGAGAAAAATCGGGAAAACCAGTGGTCTGACCAAACGGGCTATGGTTTTGAAGCTTACACCGCGATTTTGCCAGATGTTCTGGAGACGCGTCATGGCATCTTTAGCCATGGCTATCCGTCGCTTTATTTCCGGGACGCAGCTGCCTTCATTATTAATACTAGAGCCCAAATAAATAAAACTGTCCACGGTATCGATACTCTGGATGCTATTGGCGCCCGCTAGCTTTCCCGCACGATCTATCACCATAAGCTTGGTTTTCTGCCTATTCATTGTAAGCCCTAATTTGCCGCTCTCCACCTCCAGACTGTGCAGTATCTCCTTCATGTCGTCAAAAGTTGTAGCAAGGAGAACGGTGTCGTCTGCATATCGCAGATTGGAGATGCGCTTTCCACCAACAGCAAACCCCTTTTCCCAGCCCTCAAGAGTTTGCCGGATTATATACTATCCATATATATTGAAGAGCAGAGGTGAGAGGATGCATCCCTGTCTAACGCCTTTCTTGGTGGAGAACACATTTGAACAGTCGGTGTCTATTTTGACGAAAGAGCGGTTGCTGATGTAGAGGCATCGGACTAGGTCAATAAGGTGTTTAGGCGTACCCATATCGCCCAGAACCTCCCACAGCTCATCCCACTGCACACAATCAATGGCCTTGCTGTAGTCAATGAAACAAAACAAAACAGGGCTGTTAAAGTCTGACTTTTTTCAATAATTTGGCGAACGTTCAGGATTTGTTCCCGCGTGTCTTTGCCTTTAATAAACCCGGCCTGTTCTTCTGGAATTTGTGGGCCGAGAAAATGTTTTAGCCTGTTGTTAATGACGTACAGGAGCATCTTGCTGACATGTGGGATAAGTGCCAGTGTCCTGTAGTCGCTGCAGTCTTTGGTAGAACCTTTTTTATAAAGCGGAACGAACACGGACTCTGTCCACTCTTCTGGCCATGTCCTGGTCTTTCAGATGGAGTTGCAGATGCTTAGAATCTGCTTCACACCTTTGGAATCTAGGTTTTTGAGTAATTCGGCTGGAATACCACCTTTACCTGGAGATTTTCTAACCTTGAGATATTCAATGGCATGTTCGATCTCTGACTGCAGAATTTCGGGTTCTTGTGGTGATAAGACTGTTTGGTCGCTGCTTGTGACAGGTTGACCAGTCATAAAGTGTTGCGCAATACTGTTTCCAGCGTTCCAGAACCTGATCCTTTTCAGTTATTACGTTACCTGCGTCATCTGCGATTGTGCAGGCTCTCGTACTACGAGATTTAGACAGCTCCTTGACCCTGCGGAAAAGATCTCTAGTCTCGTGTTTCGCAGATTTATGTTCGAGAACAGCACAGATGTAATTGATGTACTGGTCATAATCTTTGCGGCAACTTCTCTGGACCTCTGTTCTGAGTTGGTTATATAACCTTCTGTTTTCCTGTGAGGTCAGACAATTTCCCTTTAATTCACGTCTAAGAAGAATTAGATCAGCTGTTCCCGAAGATATAAAAGGCTTCATGGTAGGTGTAGGTAGCATATTTAGTTTGCACAATAATTTTTTGCAAAGCCTTCCAGGTGACGTTTGGGTCAGTAGCGTCACTTAGAGAACATTCAGGCACTTTATGTTCAATCGCCTTTCTGAAGGCTTGTAGGTCAACATGGCGCATGTTCAGTGTGCGTTCTTGCTTGAGGAGTTTTCTCAGCCGAGGTCGGATTGTGGTGACTAAAAGCTGGTGATCAGAGCCACAGTCCGCCCCCGGGTATGTTGTGGTATTCATGACAGACGATTTCCATCGGCTCTGGATGAGGATGTAGTCTATCTGGTTTCTAAAACAGTCGCCAGGAGAAATCCAGGTATACACGGTAAAATTTTCCTCATTACAGAACTGAAGCATACGTTCGTCTCTCTCTTGTTTCTATTACCGATTCATTACTTCCCGACTACCCGCCGAAGATATTCGTCGCTATCTGTCTTACCGATTTTTGCATTAAAATCGCCCAAAACTACCGTTATCTCCCTTTTAGGTACTGGAGAGATTTTGCCAAAGCACTATAAAAGTTCTCAATTTCGTCCTCGCTAGATTGTGCTGTATGATGTTCAGCTTACAGGGAGTTGTGTTAACTTTTATGGCAATTATGCGGTCGTTAAGCGGCTTGTAAACATTAACTATGTAAGGATATATTTGGTCCATTAATTGAGGCAAAGGCTCAGTTGGCTACAAAAAAGTTGGGGATCCTTGCAAAGGTGAAACGGTACTGCACGCCTGAACAGCTGCTGAAATTGTATAAAGCGCAAGTTCAGACATGCATGGAATACTGGTCTCACCTCTGGGACGGATCTGCCAAATATCAACTCGATGCACTTGATTTGATTGACAAACGGGCCAAGAGGCTTATCGGCAACGATAAGCCTCTAAGCCAGAGCCTTGAACATCAACGCCAAGTCGGAGTCGGGTTTGTCTGTCGGTTTTTGATCGGCTACATTTCGGGGAGTGTGCGATGGAACTACACAATCTGATTCCGCTTAGCCCTTTCCATCACCGGGCAACAAGACGTACGGCAATGCGTCACCGTTACATGGTGGACATCCCACCCATAAGTACAAAGCGTTTTGCGAATACTTTCATTGTGAGCACAGCTAAGGAGTGGAATTCCCTGCCGGAGTCTTTTTTTCCTGATATCTACAACCTTGGGGTCTTTAAGTCAAGAGTGAATAGGTTACTTCTAGGCAAGCGTGCTTCACCATCGACCACATTATTAACAGGCGCGACAGTGTGTGTCGATAAATAAATAAAAAAACCCAACTGGTGATTCCAATTGGGTTTGTGCTTTTGCAACATTTTTCATTTTTGCTCCGCTCCTATTGGTCGTGGCGTGATGTTATATAGCCTATAACCTGCCTCGATAAATGAACTATCCAACACAAAAAGAACTTTTCAATTCCAACCAGTATTTCCTGAGATTAGCGCGTTCAAGCAAACAAACAAACTCTTCAGCTTTATAATATTAGTATAGATACGTCGCAGTATGCAGCACAGAAACAATATTTTATACACGCTGAAGCTAGTCGTACTAACACCAATATATGCTAGTCTCCCCACCTTCATTGTTAGAAAGAGATAGGCGTATAAATTACCGATATAACGATTGCAATTTTTACCGGTACTAATACTGGTAATTAGATAACGTTAACTGGCTTATGAGTATCGTTATTAATATCGATACTTTTTTATCGTTAACGTAACGGTAAATGGTAACGTTAAAAATAAAATAACGGTAATTCGGTCCCTGCTTCTTAGAGGCAGCTGAAGTAAATGGGTGACTTAGCCCGGATTCGTTGTTGTAAGAAATGTCTTGTGGACATTGAAGAGGGTCGTTACGACCTCCTGTTTTTAATTTAATCTGTTTTGTAGATAACAGATACCGGTAATGTAACGTGAAAGTATGTTTTAAATATACATTTGAGACACGTTTTATATTAAATAACCAGTAGTTACTCTTTTGAAGGTATCTTTTTTATTTTGAACGTACCTACTGCTCAGTATAGAAAAAAGAAAGACTTATATTAAGGACCTCTAGAAATACTGGCATTCGGTCTGCGATAGCGATTGTCGTTATTCAAAAATGTCAATACACTTTAACTTTTCAACAATCGTTATTGCTGACATAATGTAATTTTTTCTAGAGGCTCAGTGTCATTAAGTAAACTCCGTTAATTATATTCATCGATGTAGATTCTACATGGAATGGAAACTACGTGGCTGAAACAATACACAATCCCAACTAATATTATAAATGCGAAAGTAACTCTGTCTGTCTGTTACCTTTTCACGTTTAAACAGCTGCACCGATGCATGTAGATAATTTGAGGCTCTGGGAAGGACTTAGAATAGTTTTTAACCCGGGAATCATCCCTAAGGGTATGGAAATGACGGTGGAAATTTGTGTGGTGAACTAATCATTTATTTTTTAAGAAAGGCGATGAATACAATACAATATTATTGTGTGATATCAAGAAAATGGTGTTCGAAGTACTAATGCTACGCAGACGAAGTCGCGGGCAACAGCTAGTTTATTATAATTTGTGAGAATATCTGACGGACAATTCTTTGTCCCATCGATTCAGTGGCAACCCTACCTCTTACCTAGAAGATTTAGTGAAGTACTATTTCAGGTAAACGTTACCAAGGGAGATGGAAATAATAACAATAAGAAGGAATTAAGTGGTCTTAACAACAGGGTTCTGTCATTCCACAGTAATGGCGAGGTAAGTTTGTGACGGAACCCTAATTGTTTTGGAGATTCTTACAAACAATGGCAATATTGCTGGTAGGTAGAATGTCTTTGTCTGTAGTGTGCTAGCGTGTTCATTTGGAAATGAGATTTGGTGAGCATATAAATTATATTGAAATTATATTTTTGCTGACTAAAGTTTGTGCGATATGTATTAAAGTCTACATGTATATAATTAGACAACTTTGATAAGCAGTAAACCTTGGTGATATAGCTCGACTGGCAGTTACTACCAATAAAAATTATTCTGTTGCCAAGCGGCTTTTCTATGCTGGTGAAGATGAATGTTGTTGTAGGCATTTTTTTGTTCTGTTTTTCATCTTATTTTTCATTGTATCGATGTAATTAATGTGTTTTGTAGGCATTGGTTGGTAGGTAAACTAGAAAAATGGCTAGTTAAAAATCAAATGACTTTTCAATGGAATTCAACTCATTTTTTTGTTGTTCAATATTTTTAAAGAAGTTTGATTGAAGACTGAACTAAAAAGCTACGACAACAAAGTAAACAATCTTGTTAGCCGTGAAAGGGTATGTTTGAGCTTCTTGTAAGAGTGATGAACGACGGTAAACATTTATAGAAAATTAAAGTATCACTTGAGGAAAGACAGAAACTGTGAGAAAATAAAATTCAACCATGTAAATCTCACCGACATTTTTATCAAATAATTTAAATAATAATTAATAATCTTTATTTCAAACAATCTTATCTTATCTTATAATTTATAGTTCATATTATTAGCGTATCTTAAAACATTTTTTTTTTATTTAAATATACTAACTTATTGTACAACAGATTGTACAAGAACAATAGAAACTTAATACAAAAAAAATACAACATCGCATTACCATGGCAAGAGTTAGTCAAAAGACTAATCCAATAATTCTATTAATCATTGATAACATCAGAAATCCTTAAAGATACATCACTAACAACCGACTGTACCCAACCCTCCGTCATCACAAACCACAACCATCCAACTTACACCAAATCCGCGATACCACTAATCATTCTGACATATAAATCAAACCGTCCTAATTCGTCCTTTACAATTGGCGAGCATGTACCAGTAATCCATGATCACGAGACGACCGGCTTTCGGACCCCTGAGACTCGTGTAATAAAGCTCACCCCGGTTCGATTAAGCCAGTAAATCAGACTGTCGTCTCACATAGATATAGTAGAGGGTTAACTTCTGATTTCACGTGTTCCTGACTCCTATCTCGCAGGACGGAAATAGCCAAGAAAACATGGCGGTCAGCCGAGGCCTGCTGGCTTCTTATTTATTTTTATTTCTTCGTCCGTGCCGGTATCCGGGCACAGCGGTCGGTAAATAAATTGCAGTTTTAGGGCGCTTTATATTGTCATTAAAGACGAATAGAGCGATAAATCAATTTATTACCGACTTTAATAGTGGGACGTCGCTAAATAGCAGTTTACCTGATTACGGAGTGCCTAACTGCCGTTTGTACATACTCGTAAACCAGCATTAAGGGAATTAGAATAGGGTTGTTGTTACTTTCAGAAGTACCTAATTACTTTTCAATACTATGCCTTTATTATTTTAATCATAGAATTTTTATTTCTTTCATTTTAAATAAGAGTCTCACTTTATTATTACAACATTTATTTATTTTTAAAGAGCTATTATTTAATAAAATTGTAGTTTTAGGGCGCTTTATATTGCTATTAAAGACGGATAAAACGATACATCAATGTATTATCGACTTTAATTCTGGGACGTCGCTAAATAGCCGTTTACCTGATTACGAATTGCCTAACTGCCGTTTGTACGTATACATAAACCGCCGCTAAGGGAATTAGAATAGGGTTGTTGTTACATTCAGAATGACCTAATTACTTTTCCATACTACGCCATTTTTATGTTATTTATTCAAGTAAACTTAAGTACTAATTCGAACTTCATTTTAATGAAAGTTTTTTTGGAAGAAATTAGCATGCTGATAACGCTGTCACATAAGCATGTCGATGATGCTGTCAGTTAAGCATGTTGATGACACTGTCACATTATCATGTTGATGACACTGTCACATTAGCATGTCAATGAGTTTGTCACATTAGGTTGTCGATGACACTGTCAGTTTAGCATGTTGATGACACTGTCACATTAGCATATTGATGACACTGTCACATTAGCATGTTGATGACGCTTGCACATTAGCATGTCGCTGACGCGAACTGTAAGTAAATCATTTAACGTGGCTAAAGGAGTTTTCACTTCAAAATATACATTATTATTGAAAATATAAAAACATTTTTACAAAAAAATACAACCGACTTTCAAATAAAAACGCTATAAACGAAGAAAAGCAGGAACACCACAAACAACAACGCTTTGTAGTGTTTTTATTTATTCGAAAGTCGGTTGTATTTTTTTGTCAACATTTTTTTATTTTTCATTTTTAGTTGTGGTACCTAATAGACAAGTTCTATACTTCTATAGTAAGGTACCTATAATGTCAGAATAGATTACCCGAATATCATGAAACTTGAACACAACTAGTGAAATGAGAGTGAACCAAGATGAACTGTATACATCTGCGTGTTCCTTTAGAGCCTACTGGCGTGATGTTATGTTATGAAATGGTATCTATACTTAATATTATCAAAATGTAAATTTTGTGAGGTTATAGGGGGTAATCTCTGGATATAATAAACCGATTTCGATGAAATTTGGCATGGAGATAGTTTGAGACCCTGGGAAGGTCATATATAATAAGTTACTTAAGTATACAATAAACAGATATACTATTGCAGCAATCCCGAGAGATTTGCTGTAATTTATTGAAGAGTTCTGTTGTATATCGACGAAGGTCGTCACCAGATCTTCACCAAATTTAAATGGAACTAATTTGGGCAATACTGTTACAAACAAAAACATAATTATCTAAATCGTTCCATAATTGATGGAAAAATCGATGAACAAAAAGAAAAAAAAAGGAAATGGACAAAATCGAACATAGAAGCTCGTCCTTTTTGGAAAGTTGGTTAAAAACAATAACCTGTAAAGATCGTCTTCATTGTTATAGAACACCCTTAGGTAGGTACTATTGGAATAACTATGAACCTACTTTAAAGTAGCAGTAAAATTTGCATTATGGCGCATTTTATGATCTCATGCAGACAGCTTGAGTGCATGCCTAAGTATGGTTCAAATGTCTATCTTTATAACTAAATTTATAGAATCTACTTCAGGCGTGAGTGGAATGTTAATTCCTTTTTTGTTGTTTAAAATCGATCCTTATAAAACTTTCTACTTCAATAAAGTGTCAAATTTAATTAATTTGCGAACCTCCAAAACATGTATAATCAAACAAAACTAATATTATTTTAATTTTAAATTACTACAATAACCTACTACGGGGTCACGGCCACTGGTGGTGTCGATAATGAGGAAATAATTTTTAGTTTCATCGTTTGACGATATTGTTAAGAGCTTAATTATTTAAACAGCAGTCTTTAATTAATAAGTCTTTATTACTTCACACTATTTTCACTTTGATCGCTTCGGTATCACTTTCCAATCGAAACTGACTCACGACGTACCTATCCACTCTTTTTATAGCAAGGAAAATGTTTATAGAATGTTCCTTACTGTTCTAGATACTTCGAGAATCTTCCAGAACAATCGAATTTCAAACTCATTGTGCCCGAAGCGACGAGAAACTTCTATAATGTTCGGCTCGAACATTCTGTAAAATTCCATTCGACACGAGTTTTCTAGAAGATTAGTTTCGCTATTCGATACTAGATGGCGCTACTAGCTAATACTAATTCTTCCTCTCGCTACTAGATGGCTTTGCCTGATCTTGTTACAATATCAATACTCATCTTATCTGCATAGTTCTGCTTGTTAATTTAATTATATTGTATAGTAATATCAACCCACTGACATGATATATGAGCAATCGACTGATTCGTTGTAGGTACTATTTACTTAAACCCACTATCTCAAACACTGATTCACTTCGGTTGGACGGGCTGGCAAGGTTTTATTGAGCTGCCATGCCTTCAAGACTAATAGAACAGGTAAGGTAAAATATTCCAACGTACGTTCAAAAGATATCTTCACAAAATGTGTTTGCAATTTCACAAAACGTTATTTAGAACGAGCATTAGGATATCAGATGTTATCTTCCTACGCAAGTCAAGCATCCCTGCGACGGAGGGGAGACTCCTCTTTGTTGTATTAAAGCTTCGTATTCAGGGCTAAAAACCTTGCATAACAGTTGTTTAAAAATGTTTCCCGTATCATAAAAAAAAATATGGCAAAAAGTATATTCCATAGGAATCATGCATTTTTCCTAGTATGAAAAGTAGCCACTCAGCAATCGTGAGTTTCATTGAAAGAATGTTCACAACCAGAACTGTAGTTAATTCCAGAGATTACCTTTTACAAATAAACATTCAATTTCGCCTCTATAATATTGGACCATTTCCATGTAGGTGAAGTGTCGGATACATACTCGTATTTGCAAAAGTATCAAGGTCTTTAGTATAAGCAACTCTAAGACACAATAAATCACGGGAATTTAACGCGATGATTTCGATTGTTTATTTACCTATTTCACCCGACGTTTCGACCGTGTTGCAACGACCGTGGACCGGGTATTATGAAACGCGAAAGTTTTAAAATTAATAATAATAATATAATAATAATAATAATCTTTATTCAAACTTGAAATTGGTAAAATATACTAATTGGTCTTATACATAAAGTGGGTACAACAATGTTAGGTGCCTGTACTAGGTAATCCTGTATCACAGGCGGCGGGGTCTCAAACAATGTAATTGGAAGGACAAGGATTTTTTACAATATTTTCTTAACATTAGAATAGTGACAGATATATTTATTTATTGATAATCTTAATTACTAAAACAGATTAAATTTAAATTCTATTAATAATAATAAACATATGATTCCTTACTTAGCTTAGATAACGTTAAATTGATTGCACATAATTATTTACACACACGGACAACGAACTTTGAGCATCAGCAGATATTTGAGCTGGGTTAACCACTATTGCAAAATGTTTTAAAACCATTTTGCCAAAGTACGCACGGCGGCAAATTTCCTGAGACAGCAACAAATCAAGGCGAAGTAGGTCAGTGCAGTGGCTTCTTTTAGTTGAGTCGGCATCTCATGAGTGTGACGCTCTAGGCGCCCTCGTAATCGACAGAGTTGATGTATCTGAATTCCGCTATCTTCCTTGCAGGGCACTCAGGATCTCCTGTTTTATGATTGCTGGGCTTTTTAAAGCGTGAGCAAGTTGCACATTTTGGTACATCAGCTTTCTTCGTGCATTCTGTCATCGAGTGCCCTATTTCACCACAATGCCCACACGCCGAGTTGACTTCTCTGCACGTTTTTGCTGCATGACCATACTGTTGGCACTTGTAGCACCGAGTTACCAGTGTAAAATCCCTGACAGGACAGGACGTCCAATTAATAAAAAGTCTTGATTGAGCGATTAGGGCTTTACGTATATCAGCTGGTACTTCAATGACGTAATTGCAGGTCGACGCATCTCTCTTTCCAGATTTGTGGCTTAATTTTACCAAGGCCAGGAAGGATTCAAAGGGCATGTCTTCAAACTTGTCGGCTACATTTTGTTCAAAAATGCATCTGAAGACCTCATTTTCAGCCATGGAAGTCGGCACTCCTAAGATCACGATCCGGGGTTTGCGCTTGCTGGGTTCGTCGGCGGTAAGTCCTGAAGTAGAGAGCTGGACTGCTTGCTTTACTTTATCAGCGTCATGTTTGGTCTCGGTGCTGATAATTACGCCTCCGTTTTTGGTTTTCGGGACACCTCGAACATGCAGTTTCATTTGCTCCGGGCGTATGATCTTTTTAACGAGGTCTTTTGTTTCGTCACTCGATTTCAATTTATCTTGGGGATAAATTGCAACCGAGCTTAAATTATTGGGGCGAACAAAGTTATTTGCTCCCTTTTTTACCATTTCGGCAAAAGAAACATTTCCCGCAGTACCTGAGTCCTGTATCGTCTTCTTGAGGTCCATGATGTGGTGTGACAGGTCTCGTTTTTCAGTAAGGGATTCAACCGCATTGTGCATTAGAAGAGATCTAGCCTTTAGCGACTGGTATATTACTGCCATTTGTGAGGTACCGGATCCTATTTTACGGCAAAGGTTTGCTATTTTCATTTTCTGCTCCGAATTGAGTTTTCCATCCGCGGCAATAGAGCAGACTTCATTCAGATGCAGCTCAATAGAAGTCATCCATTTTTGAATCTCGGGCGTGGTGATGATTTCAGGTGGCGCCTCTACAGGCGAAGCAAAGGAGAGCACTGGCCCCCCTGAATTCGAGGGTCTGTTTTCCATTTTATGCGTACACTAAATCACTTTTACTTGTTCATAGTTTGTAAATGCACACATACTAAGCTAAATTAAAAGTGCAAAGTTACCAATACACTTAAGGAGGTCACTATTATTAATAATTTATTGCAACTAAATATTGCTTGTGGGCACGTCTGTATCCGACAAGCGCCAATAGCGAACAATGAAATAATATAACTCTATGACACTCAATACACTATGCGATCAAAACCAAGACTGTCGCAATTTTGAACATAATTGGTCGGACCTTATATGCACGTAGCCAATCCTAGAAGTATTTTAAACTGTTTACAATCATTATTAAATGACCGTGCTCGAGGCCGCGTAGTACGCAAGATCCCTCACACTTCATGTTCTTAAGAGAATTACGCAGTTGCCAATACGAAGTAAAACCGATAAAAGAGCTTCTAGGTAAATCAAAATATGTACCCACTGCTCAACAAACAACTACCTTAAAAGGGACAGCCTAAGCTAGTCTGATCTCATTTACTTCTCCATATACCTACACGTTACATAAGCACATAGGTAAAGAATTTAAGACCACAATGTTGACGACTGAATAAGATATAAACTGCAGGCCTGCAGGCTGTGCACACTGGATCGACATTGCCTCGTAGCGCTTGTATTTCAAAGAGACAAGTGCTCACTACCTGTCACTGTTCCTAGAAGTTTATTTAATAGAATTCATGGCTGGTTTACACGAAGCTAGTGCACTGGCGCTAGTTCTACAGATTTGTCATCGGTAACTTTTTCTGTGTTATTTATAAAAGGCCAGTAATTTCTTGTTAATTTTTCTTGTGTAGTTATAAAAATAGATGGGCGCTCTAAGCATGCCAACGCCGGCTGCTGGTGCTGGTCTGGTATGAGAAAAACTTAATACTCAACTAGCACTACTGGCGGCCGGCGCTGGCTTCGTGTATGTAAACCTATCTTTAAGCTTAGTACATTATAAATACCCTACCATTCCTAGTAATCTTCTATTAGGAGCGGAGGGGTACTTAACCTGCCTTCCTTTACATGTTACCTTACAAGGAGCATTCAGTCTCCCTGATGCTGTTACTTTAAGGGTTGATTCGTTGTATCTGAAAGTGGAAAATATTATTTCCGTTACTTACTGTTCTCGGAGAACTGCCTTATAAGAAGTTATTTCATTGGAGATGTAGGAAAGGTTCACGGTATTATTGGGTTATAAGGTTTTACCTTGAAAATAATATGAACATGTTCAGAAAAAGTTTACGGTCTTACGTAAAAAGCATCTCAATTTACGGAATAGAATAATGATTTAATAACGGAATAGAATGATGATTTATTTATACATAAAGTAGGTACAAGATACAGATTTTATTATGATATTAAGTGATGCCTATACTTTCTACATTAACTAAGGCATGCAAAATAGTTTTATAAAACAATTAAAACAATACAGGCATAACACAAGCATGGTACAATCACAGTGTCAAAATAAATTCAAATAAAATTTATAAATATACATTATTAATTCTTGGGAAGAATTTCAGTCGATAGCATATCATCATTATTCAAGTCAATGTCATCATCTTAGTTAGTTAGTCTGTAATGATTGAATTAATAGGTAGGAATTGGTACAGAAATGTTAGGCCTGACTTAAATATTCATCGTTTCAAAATTCACAAATCGAGTAATAACTATTTATTACTCAACAAATCTTTCAATTTCTTTTTAAAGACTGGAATAGCGTGTGTTTTAATATTGACGGGATTTTAATTAAATATGATCGGGCACATACATAAAAGTCTTTTCTTTAATAAGTGTATTGTATTATATGTATTTATATTGTTTCCTTATTGGCCTGTTTCTATTATCGGATATTTTATTAAAAATATACATATTAGATTTAACTAAAACAGGAATTTCGAAGATATAAAGAGATGGGAATGTTAGGGACTTAAACATAGGTACGCAGCTATCTGTTACTGTGAAATTACACATTGCCCTTAAACAAAAACTTACACGTTTTTGAGCCTTAAAAACCTGTTCTCTCAGGCTACAATTACTTAAATTCGACGCAACTAACACATGGCATGTATGCAACTAACCTTGTGCCACCACATATGCAGCTACACTAATTTTTTTGCACACTTCTTCTGCTTATGGCGTCCAAGTTAGTTGGCTATCTATCATTATATCTAGGCATTTAGCAAATGTTACTTGGTCATCTTTTTTCCGTTATGATATAGATGAAAGATTTCTGTTGGAATTCGTTGATAAAAATGCATAACATTCGCTTTTGAAATTTTAAATAATACATTATTTTGGTCAAGCCAGTGTATAATATTAGTTAACTAAATTATACGTTAACTAATATTGTACACTGGCTTGACCAAAAGATATAATTTAGGTTCTCTTCATATGTATTTTGGTCAGGGCATTTAATCAAGGCAGTGCTATCATCAGCGAAAAGGACCTGAGGATGTTCACGGTTTCGTGGTATGTCTTTTTCAGCTACTTTTGCAATTAAGCAGCTAAATGAAAGAATATTAATACATAATGTGAATAATTTTCCTATTTAATACAGGCAGATTTCTTGATTGTCTGTCCGGCAATTCATGTGCTCCCTGCCTCCGTTTCTCAAAAAAAATGTGGTGACATACCTACACAGCACACAAGTATCCTAAGACTTGAATATGGTATCAGAAGCGTGCAACAGTTAATAATAAAAGGCTCTTTTAATTCTAGTACCTACGTAACTGTCAACACAAGGCCTTTGATTTACTTCATCAACTGTTACACAACATCAACGTCATCGCAAGCAGAATCCTGTAACTTTGAAACAAATTACCTGTAGCGTCTTAACAATATCAGCTCCAAAGTTTTTGAAATAGATCGGTCTTAATTATAAACATTCGTTCAATGTGATTAACAAATGGTTTTAATCCTGAGTTCGACAAGATAATTAATTTGAAACGTAAGTAGAGACAGAGTTTAGGCAAACGATTTTAACTTGACAGATTGTCTTTTGCAAATAACAGCAATTTTCGAAGGAATGTAAATTACTTTTGAATTCTACTTTTGCGTGGTGTTAACCGTTACGTGATGCTTGTACAAGGAATTTATTCGGGAGACTATTCCTGTGTTATTAAGACACTAGCTTCTGCCAGCGGCTATGCCCGCGTGGATGTCGAAAATTATCCCAAGGCAACATATTCCCTGGATGAAAAGTATCTTATGTGCTATTCCAGACTATAAACTATCTTTTTGCTAGTAACAAACATAAAAACACATTCACTCACAAACTTTTACCTTTATACTATTAGTGTGATTTGTTTGAATATTTTTGGGTCTGCTACAAGTCCAAAGGAATGCAAATAAGTACCTACCAGTATTTTAAATAAAGGGACTGACTATCTGACCTCCAAAATATAGTACGGCGGCACGGAATATTCCCAAATGTAATGGATGGTCGGTCACCCATCCACGTATGGACCAAGGCAAGCGTTGCTTAAGCTTGAAGATCGATCCGTGTGTTTTTTTATTATTTATACATAATCTCCTCATTATTATGATGGTCTAAACAATACTACACAGCGAGATAGTCAGACCATAGAGCGGTTAGTTATCCAAGGAAGAGTGGAAGGCACTAGACCACGTGGAAGGTCACCCATGCGCTGGATCGACCAGATCAAGTCTGCTGTGGGCGGTCCCGTGCACGAATCTACCAGGCTGACTTCTAAACGACAAAGTTGGCAAGACATTGTGAGACGCATTACATCTTCATGACGACCACGGCCGCTCTGTCTAGAGGGTAACGCCTAAGGAGAGAAGAAACAATAGTGTGTACATCACAGTTTATATTTAAGCGCATATATTTTATTTTCTCGGAAATACCAATTAACATGAATTTAACACACCAGATTTAAGAACAACAACAGCACAGGTGCTTACTTCTACCTGACACCAATTCGTACCTACATCACAAAAATGTACTTACAGCCAAAATAAAGCTGAAACCCGATTCATTCGAGTGACGTAACGTGAATTCACGATATTGTCCTGTCACATCACATCAAGGCGCGATTCGCGTTTGTGTCGCGTTCGAAACAGCAGCATCGAGACGAATTAACCCACGTTAACGCGGAATAGCTCACTGGTTGCGTTAAATGTAACATTAATTACTTGTTATACAGGTTTAAAGCGAATCGAGGCTTATTATGTCCCCGATAACTTGAATGGTTTGGCGATGCAAAATTTTCCTTTGTACGCTGTAGTTTGTGTGGTAATTGTAAGCATCGGAGGCGATAATTGTGGTTTTGTTGAATTATTTTGATAATCTAAAGTAGAGGCGTAGCTGAGGTTGGTATCCGTCTGACGTTATGCTTATTTGGGTATAGACTTAGGCGGAGGCATCATTAGTGCGTTGTATTGCGTCGTGGAAACGGATCAATGCATTGTCTGCCACACCTGCGTTGTGACAATGCAACAACGCAAAAAAGTGACGCACGTCGTCGCAGCGCAGCGTCTCTGTGTGGATTTCAGATTTGACAGTGGATAGGAATAAACACTGTCAGTCGCCGCACTGGAGTCCTCGTCCGTCGATCTGTTGAAAAGTCACGTGCGACGACGAGACGCATAATGTGGCATGTCACTAAAAATACATGTAAAACGATGCATCGCGTCAAGCTACGACGATGCAACGCACCTAATGAGGCCTCGGCCTTAGCCCGATATAAGACGAAAGATAATAACCATAATCTATATATATAAAAGAAAGTCGTGTTAGTTACACTATTTATAACTCAAGAACGGCTTTACCGATATGGCTGAAAATTGGTGAGGAGGTAGCTTAGAGCCAGGAGACGGACCGGACAGGTAGGGTAGGCTAGGGTAGGGTAGGGTAGGTAGGGTAGGTAGGTTAGGGTAGGGTAGGGTAGGTGAATGTTTGGTGTTTTTATGGCAAAACAAAGTTTGCCGGGTCTGGTTTGGCTGGGGTGATTTAATTAAAAAACGTCGGGTAGCAAAAATTTTTTTTTTTTTTTATATATTTTGTCAATTCATTGCGGTTTAATGACTTGGACCAGCCATTTCGATTGCCATCAAACTGTGTAGTTCCAACGTGTTGCGTCGTGATAATCTGGGCATTCCTAACTGAGTATAGTCTTCAATCGCGGGTTGATATATTCCGATAAAATTGTACTGCATTGTTACAACATTGCTGACTTTGCCGGGCTAAGCTATTATCATACAAATAATAAGCTATAGTATAAATAATATCTTTAAGTGTTCGTATTTTTCTGGACACCTACATGCATACATGTAGGCACATTTTTGTCAAATTATTGTTTCTATATAGATAATTCATCGATTTTTCTTGATATCAAACAAAAATGATGTTACAAATCCTATTTCCCCATTCATATTGAAGATGTTTCATGTTGCCATACCGAAACCGTAAAAAACAAAATTTTACTATATAACCAGCCAGAACACTAAACTACGACTTTTTATCGTATTCAAACAACAACAAATGCATAGTTTTTATTTCAAAGAACTGGAAGCCCGGGTCATAAGACCGGCAGTCCTTCAGACAGAATAATAAAATCCGGAAAATTGCCGGGATCCCGCCTTCGTGTAGGTCCGTTTTAATATTTTATTTCGGTTCCTTGTAACGCAGTTACTCGGCCGGAATGTTGTCTGTGATTAAATGTGTACTGTAACTTATAATATAACACGATCTTGTTACGGATTCTCTTAATGTTGGAAACTTTCGGGAAATGAGTAAAGGAAAACAGGAAGCTATAATATATGACTTTCAAACCTTTAGTTGGCATTTGTGAGTAGTTTCAAGGACTTATTTTATATTATTGTTAACTAGCTATTTAGCTATATGGCTATTTTAGGGTTTCGTACGTACGTTGCGTAAGTGGTGAGAAACTTGTTACTTAGAATATGTGTTACTATGGCAGCAATAACATTCATCATTGTCATCAGCCCTTTAATGTTCCCACCACTGCAGCACTGGGACACAAGCCTGGGCACAGAGAGAGACTGGGCCTTAATCCAACTCGCGGGACCAGTGCGGGTTGGTGGATGTTCACATTTCTTCGAATTTTTGGTTTTAGGATAAGCCGGTGTCCTCACGATGTTTTCCTTCACCGGTTTTAGAGCAGTGGTGATGAAATAATTTACACAAACTAAAGCGCCTACTTGGGTTCGAACCCACGACCAACGATACGTTGGTCGGGGCCGTTATCACTAGGCCACACTGCTCTTAAAATTCATACTTCTACACAATCATGCTATTCGTGGCGGCCTAAAGTGGTGGCGATCAGGATAACCCGGCGCAATGCTCTTTCAGGGACATCAATGCAATCTATTTTATTTTATCCACTGCAAACAGTTATTCGTTACAATAAAATAAAGTTGGTAAATTATTTCATAGTAAAGTATGAATAACTAGCTGATCCCCGCGGCTTCGCCCCCGTCAAAAACAAACAAACACTTCAACTTTATAATATTAGTAGATATTGATAAAACTCCTTCGCAAATGAACAAATTTGATTACCATAAAAAAGGTTTTAGTGAGTCAATCTTAAAAGATAGAAATATGCTGTCACGGAATTTTTTTTTGAACTTTTAAAGAGGAACAATTCCATGATACCATGATATCTGCATAACTTAAACCGTTTACGCAGCGCACGCAACGGAAGCTCTTAAAAAGGAATATTTTTGCCCGTTTTTATTATCATTTTTCATTTATGCTCCGCTCATATCGGTCGTAGCGTGATGTTATATAGCCTATAACCTTCCTCGATAAATGGACAATCCAACAAAAAAATATTTTTTCAATTCCAGTCAGTAGTTCCTGAGATTAGCGCGTTCAGACAAACAAACAATCTCTTCAGCTTTATAATATTAATAATATAGATAATAAGTGTAAAGTTTTTCTTTTCTCGTCTATCATCACTTCTTCAAATACATTGCAAATAGGATAAGGGCCTTGCAAATATTTATTGCCAGCGGAGCCTCCCAGAGCGGTTAGGGTCGCCCCTAAATACTATATTATATACCAATATTATAAAGAGGAAAGATTTTTTTGTTTGTTTGTACCGAATAGGCTCCAAAACTGCTGGGCCGATTTCAAAAATTCTTTCACCGTTGGGAAGCTACTCTATCCCCGGGTGACATAGGCTACTTTTTATCACTGTATTCCCACGGGAACGGGAACTACGCGGGTGAAACCGCGAGGCGTCCTCTAGTTATATATATAATAATGCGAAATGCGATAATGAAAAAATAGCTCTGTCTGTCTGTTACGTATTCACGCCCAAACTGATGAACCAAGTTAGATGAATTTTGGCACATCATAGCAATCTATGATGTGCCAAATGCCCTAATAAAGGAAATACGGTTATTTCTATCCCGGTATAATGTTCTCTTGAGATAATAAAACAATTTTCCACGAGCGATTACATGAGCGATGCCACGCGCATAAGCTTTTTAAATAATAAAAGTACAAAATGCAGGCATTGTTGGACAAACGTATTTTTGATATTATTGTTTTGGACAAAAATCTTACTGCAAAACTAAATCGGCTTGTCTAACTGAGCTAGACAAAAAACATAACATTTCTGTTAAGTCTCTATTTAATAAAAAGAAGTAAAGCTGTATTTTTCCGTAGCACTAAAAACAACCGAGTTGGTCGCAATGAAGTTTATTTTTTAAGTGTGTAGCGTTTATAGACATTTAGTAGATTTATAGTACTTAAGTAGGTTACGTTTAAAATAAAAATGTTATTTTATTTAATAAAACTGTATTTATCGAGGCGATTCTATAATTGGACAAGAATTGGAAGTGAAATTTTAAAGATGCGTCATATATGTTTAGGAAAATTTCTTAAGGCGCAGATAACCCTCAGTAGCTTAGTTTAAAATGAGAATCACGTCTAAACGGCTTGTTGTATTTTTTTTTGGAAAATATATGTCACAATTTAAACCATTTTCATCATAATTTGATCTAGGAAAATTTTGAGTTTTATTCGTTTAACATAGTATTATTACTTTGTAAAGTAATGTCTTACACAGACAAAAAAAACACGACAATCGCACCTAAACAGCCGGGCGTATTTAAATAAAATTGTCACCATCTCAAAAACAATTCAATTGTCTACATTTTGATCTAAGGCTTTTTTTAAGTCATAGAATAATAAGAAAATACAAAAATCTACTGAATTTTGGGCCGCGCTGGTGTGAAACGAATGCGCGTTTTGTTCCCTCAAGGTCGTTGGCGACTGTCGTCTTAACATGAGAAAGAAGAAAGATATGACTCTATCCCGCTCTCAAACTAAAAGACACGTTATGTTTTGTATGCAGGCTGGGCTTTTATTCGAGATTGCTGTGAACAGAGAAGAGATTAAATTTTTATAAAAGTACATAAATTAAGGAAACTTTTTTTTCAAGTTCCCTTATTTACTTAATGTATTTTAAAATAATTACAATTTTAAAAAATAATTGCAACCCACAGTAATTATTGATTTTGGCAACACTGTTCTGTCCGATGTCATTATAGTCATTGTGAACGTCAATCAAGGAACAAATTCAATTCAATGCCTTCTAAACGTTACTGAAACAGGTAATGTTTTCACAGATTCCATTAGGAGTCAAAGGAATCAATGCCATACATGCAAATCATGGACAAAATCGTTGATTTTATTTTAAAGCTATTTAATGCTGTTTTAAAATATTTTAAACATACTAACAAAGTTATTTACAAGGCATCAAGTCTGTTTTAGGATGCAGGAATGATACAACATAACAATAATGTTGAGGCCAGATATATTCCGTATTATTTATTCAACTAGAAGTACACAGCTTTGTCGCATGTCACAATATTTTCTTCAATTTTCAACACGTTAGTTAAATAAAGAATATTTACACTGCTAAACTAGGATTTCTTATGAAACATTAAAACTCAATAACATGCTCACAGAAATCTGTAGGCAAGTTACCAAAAAAGACAGCTATAACATATTGGTTCTTCGTTTCTTTTGTAGCCTTCATAATCATTATTATTTTATTGAAAGATTGTTGTGGGTTTTGGGGCAGACTTTTCTGAAATGTTGAGGTTATTGACTTTTTGTCGATACAAATACACAATACCTACCCTCGTATCGACAAGCACGTCGACATAAATCATGTTCACTTCTACGGACCGACAGAATAGCGTGGCAGTATTAGAGTGTCGAGGTATTTGACCTTACTAGAAATAAATAATACATCTAGGGATGGTTGAAAAGTTTACAAAGTCTAGAATACAGATTAGTGGTACATAATCAGATGTATTGTAGTAGTTGCTATTATAGTAATAAGTGAGAAAACATAACTTTATTTTTTGATCTATCTTTTTTTATGTTTTATCATTTGTTAACAATACTTGCAATTTTTCACTGCATGAGGTGATGTTTCTCTAGAAATGGGTCTTTCACTGTTTTTTTTGCATCACACTAATATTATCGTCGTTAAATGTTCGTGTGTTTGTATTAAGTTGAAGCAGAATATCGGCAATTTTTTTATCAATATGCCATGCGGGTAAAGCTGCGGGTGAAAGCTAGTATTCCATTAAACGGATACTAGAAATGCACGATAAAAACTGAAAGCAAATACTCAGATAGAAACTGTTGATAAAATGCAGCATAACTGTCAACCGTTATATCCGATATTAAATAAAAAAGCCAACACTCGCGGTATCGCTGTACCGTTAACAACGTTATCGCTCCCGTCAAAGTATCAAGCCCTTCCGACTTGTGTACGGATCTTGGTATCACACAGAAAGGTAGACACAGAAGGTCAGACTGAAAAAACCGGTCAAGTGCAAGTCAGACTCGCGTGCGACACGTTTTGTGCCACTGAGAGACCTTGCATTTTACCCGACTGCCGAAGGAGGGTCATGTGTTTATCAGTCTATGTATGTATGTTTGTTCTTATGTGACGTTCTAGAGACATAACGCGTTGGCCGATTTTGATAGTTCTTACGCTAATCGATTTGTCTTAACCTATAGATAATAGAAAACTGGCGGATTTAGGACGCCATATTGTGGGGGTCCAATTTAATTTTTCTTCCAAACCCTTCAGGTGGGGTAACAAAATACAGGGTCTTAAGAGGTGATTTCAAAAACATATAACACATATATGTTCAAATGTACATAATTCAAAAAATAATATGTTATCTAAAAAGTTATAAATAAAATAAGTTAACTCTCAAAATAAAAAACCCGACTGCTTATGATGCGAACTAAAAAGACGTTTTGACATTTAACCAATCGCTATCGCGACGCTTTCATTGATATAATATCTGTTGTCTAGAGCCTTAAGTGAACAGGAAATACTCTGTTTTTCGAGTTTCAAAATATGCGGCTTTGCAAAACATTCGTGCGCGAGCATAACTAGGATTTTAACGAGAAAATGTCTCATTGGCCTGGGCTACTTATAGCAATAACATCATTGAACCAATGTATTTAAAAATTACAAGTAAAATTATTCCGCCAAAAACTTCACATATTTATTTACAAACATATAGAATATGTGTTTTTTACTTGTTTGGAAAGTAATTCGCGGATCAAATGAGTTTACATAAACCGTATCTACTTTAGCGTGCATCTTTGCTTGTTAAATTGCCTAAACCTTCTGAATCTCTCTTTTCAATGCTTCCAACTTGTTTACGGATCATGGTACAATGGAAATGCGACTGGAATTACTTGATACGGGCGTTTTTTATCGCGTAATGAAATGTTGTTGATTTAAATTATCGGGTTGCTTGTTTTTCTTTTTGCTTTGTGTCATTATTTAATCTACGACGATTGGTTTTTTTGGATCTCTGTGTAAACATATCGTATTCTATAACACCGAATTATTTCGTTTTTAAGAATGACAGATTCTTTGGTGACTTCCGACAATTTTAGAAAGGACAGGTTATTCGAAACTGGTGTGCGTGTATGACTACATATATGACTAGATGTACGCACGTAAATTTAGCAAAAGGAGTTAGTTATGTGGATCGTAGAAGGCGCGGCGGGTTCGCGGTGAGTGCTAACGCATGCCCGTGTTCCCGATATAAGCGGCACAGGAGCACACCGTGGCGTTTAAGTGGGTTGGAGTCCCACATAAGGTAGGCAGTATGCATGAGCATTTATCTACCCTAAAAAAATTGCTGCCTACCCTTGAATGGGGAAAACGCGTGAGTTTATGTATGTATGCTGTTAATTACTTGGTATTTCTACAATACCAGTCGATCACTTACAGTCAAGAATTTGTTGGCCGACCCACATCACGATTCATTTCAACTACTAAGCAGTTACATAAGGAAGCACTAGGACTAAGACATAATGTCGACTCCACACGCTCGCCGAACAATGGCGAACAGCAAACAATAAACACGAACGTGTGGATGGGTATTTAATTGTGTTTGGCTGTTTTTGTTTGTGTTCGCCCGTGTTCGGAATCGGTAGCGGTTTTTGTGCACAAATCAAAGGGTGTTCGACGAACGTGTTTGTGATGTATCCACACGATTGTTCAGTTCAGTAGAACGCGCGAGCTTGCGGGCAGCGGACGGAGTTAGTAGTAATTGTCAAATTTACGAATCGTGACATTTTGTGTATTCTAAGCTAAACGAAAGCAATCGCTGCCACAACAAGCTCGTCGTCTGCCATGTTTGCCAATCCGGAATAGACAAGCATGTTCGCCAAGCGTGTGGATGCCGTGTTTGTGTTGGGTGTTTGGGGTCAGTGGTCGGCACGTGTTTGCTGTTCGCCCTGTTTGTGGCAAACAGCGAGCGTGTGGAGGCGGCATCAGGGTAACGACCGAGCTGAAATGTTATTTCCAACGTAATTGAACGCTTTGTTAAAATGTAATTGGTAGATAAGTTATATGACATTTTTTGGCGGTCCAAATGCCGGTTGCGATCCGGATACGGACCGCGGTCCACCTGTAGCCGACCGATGCCCTAGTCCTTTGCTCTCATAATGGGCGCTTATTATTTTTAGACTGAATATAATGGTTCCCTGCTTATTGTGGCCTGCTTGGTAAATTTCAGTTGAGCTATTCCCGCCTGTACAAACAAGAACCACCAGTCAGGTGGTCTTAATCAGTATCTACAATGTTGCTCCTGCAATTCTCGTTTATAGTCTCTGTATCGTGACCTAATTCCAGTAGATACCTATCTGGCTAGCTGTCTTAGAATGCATTACGAAGCTATGTTCTAAGATGTTTGCGAAACTTAAGTGGCGGTGGGCAGATTGCTCTCTGAACGGATGGCCGATGGAGCCGAAAAGTTATATAAATTTGAATGGATGGATGTTTGTTACTCAATCACGCCAGAACACTTGAATGGATTTCGATGAAATTTGACACAAATAGCTCCTTTTTTAAGCGGTACAAACTAATAATCCCTCGGGATAATTAAACACATTTTCGCGGGCGAAACCGTGGGTGGAATCTAGTATGGTTATAACACTGTGTTAAACTATTCGTTGATCCAGATTCTAAGAAATTCAAATTCGAAGTGCCTAACATGTTTCTTTTTAAATCCTGTCACAGTTATAGTATACATATTTTGATCAACATGATATTATAACATGATCAAAAATTTTCTTTTGTGACGATCGTTATCGAGAAAAGGTTTATTTTTATGAAAAAAGAAGAAAGTAATTAGCGTTAAACTTAAATCACATAATTTCCAGCTTAGCAACAGAGCACGATGAAGTGGCCTGTCTTTTCTAATCACGACGATCAAAGTAAATGAATTTCAGTCCAATTTGAATAAATATTCTTTTAGACAGTAAGGAAAAGAGATAGAAAAAAAACTTGATGGTTTCGGAGAAGACTCTCAAGGTGGATGAGAAAAAGCTGAAATGAAAAGAGGTCGAAGTGTTCTATTACGTTGTAAATAACACTTCAGCTTTGTTGATACCCTTATTTTGGCACTGTTGTGTTATTCTGTGCCAATGCCCTATCTTTACTTCTGTATAGTCAAAGAAGAAAGAAAGAAAAGAAAGAAAAAGTGTTTATTTGTCACAAAACGACATACAGTATAAGCGCAAAAATAAAAATAAATGTTCATAAATAAGCAATAAAAGATAATGTTTGTGACAGCTTTGGTAAGAAAATATACTTATTTGTGTAGGAAGGTACATTATCACTATCTTAATTAAATAGTTACTTATAATGGGTATTGGTGCCAACGCGCCTAGAACCTGGATAAGGTAGGTGTGGCAAGAGCGTGGGGAACTATGCAGTGGGCGAAGTCAGGTAGCGGATAATGATGAGAATATTGAGTATCTTCCCAGTCTAACTAGCCCCTGATCATAACCAGTAGCTGTCCCAACTACTACCTGGAAAATATATTTTAACTAACAAAACACTCAAGCTAGTGTTACAAACAGTACAATACAACATTTCAAACATTAAATATCGTATGCAGTAAAATCATTACCTTTAAATTTTCATAAAAGAAATAAAGTAGCGAAACAAAATATTGTTATTTTAAAAACCTATCAAACCGGATTTATTTCAAAAACGTAGTTCAGTCAATATTATACGGAGTAAGAAAATTATTCATAATACTGTTCCGATTTGAATAATGTAAACTATACAGCTGCTGCCTAAAATTTAAAAAACAAAATATCCTATATTATATTTTTATTTAAACCAGGGAGTATAGTTAACCGCACAACAGTGGTAACATTAGCACTACGAAAATCGCCCTTTCTTCTCTTCTTTTATTAAATTATATTAGGTACCTTCCAAAAGATTTTATTTTGGGAATTTCACTTAGTTATAACAGAATCAACGTCTCAATTTGTAAAAATATTTATTTTTTGATGAAGGCTTTGTTTTCGACATCTTTGTCGAAATGGGGTCAAATATTTTCCTGTCGGTCTCAAGACCAGTTGATGCAGTTAGATGACATAGTCCACATTGCAGGGAAGCTTTCGGTGAAAATAATATAGTCACGTCGAAGAGCTGAGAATGCTATTGGGATAGAAATACCTAAAATCTTGGTTTCTCACCAATAATATGATGTGCAATCTTTGTTTTACATTCGTTTAATAATAGTCATGAGAAAAAGCGTAATAATTGGTGCAGTGATGTATTATTTTTAAGTCTTTTTGTTTTCTTTTTAAAGAATCGTTGCCACACAAAAAATTAACCTGTATCGTGGATGCATTTACGAACATATAAACTCACATACACAAGCAATCAGACCGAAATAACTCTATGTAGGCCATACAAATATTTGTTCCGTGCGTGAGACGATGATTAACTTTTAAGATGGCCATATTAGACATTTAGGTAGCAACGTCAATGTCATCATCTATCATCATAATTATTTAGATCTTTATTAAAATTTTCAGGTAAGTTATCCAAGTTAATAGAAATTCAAACGATTTGAACACTATTTATTATAGAGCTATTTAGAAGTAAACATCAGATTGTCACACTCTCAAGTTACAAAATGGCCCCTATTAGTCCATAAACCCGTTAATTGTAGCAGCAGAAACAGATTTTCACGCTTTCAGATGGCCATTTGCTCTCATTCGCGATTCTTATAGTTTAAGGCTGACGATCCAAACATGTTGGTTTTTACAGACCATTAGTTATGCAAGGATTATAGCCATTTGGTTACTGTGTCTGTTGAAAATGGAATGGTGGAGATTGCAAGTGTGAATTAAGCAGTATTGAATCTGTAGATAGAAGTACAGATTATTACGTAAACACATAGCTTGACTTGATTCAAGCTATAATATAAATTGCAATTAGATGGCCAATTCTCGTATTTATCTTATCTTATTAAGGGGCATAGGAATATCTCGCACACTTCGAACATTTCTAGATAAGTCACTCCTCCACAATCCCTATGAAAACTTCCATCATGAGTGAGAATTCTGGTATATAAAAACGTTCAAACTGGAATCGCTATCTCATCTCAGCGACAATCATTGTCAAAATGGAGATTTAAATTAGGGTGCGAAAGATTTTTCAAATTATTGTCCCTTAACTAATATTTTTGAAGCCGAAATCTCTTCTCGGCGACAATCGATGTCAAATATGACTGAAATTACAATGTATGAATGTTCTTGAAGATATGACTGTGGGGAGTTTCCTGTCCTTATGAAATATAGTAAAATAATACCTTTGTTTAAATCAGGTAGTACATCAGACCCTACAAATTATAGACCTATTTCAGTACTACCTACGTTTAGCAAAATATTTTAGAAATTAATTTTAGAGCAATTGCAAAGATTATTTAATAAACTTAAATTATTACATAGCAAACAGTTCGGTTTTACAAGGGGTCGTTCAACTACTGGTGTTGACCTTTAAGGACATATTTATATGCATTGGGAATAAATGCATAAATTAAAAAAATTGGCATAAATGCGATGCATTGGGAATCTTTTGTGATTTGTACAAAGCATTTGATTGTGGATACTCCGCCACTACGGGATCCGGAACAGCGCTCTGGATCTTCTTACTTCATATTTGAGTAATAGGATTCAGACCATTGACGTTAATGGAGAAAGATCTCCTGGATCTATGGTAACAACGGGAGTCCCACAGGGCTCGATTCTTGGTCCTTTCTTGTTTCTTATTTATATTATTGACTTGCCTTACCTCATAAAGGATAACCATGATATAGTGTTGTTTGCGGATGATACTTCACTTTTGTTTAAACTTAAACGTCAGCAGCTGGTTACTGACGATGTAAATAGCGTTATCTCTAAAGTAGTTCACTGGTTCAATGTTAATAATTTAATAAAAAAACATTAAGCTTGCATTAAGTTTACCCTACCTCACATTAGTGAAAACCGATGTGTTGATAAGGGGCGAAGTATTGAATCCTGAAAATAGCACAGTATTCTTAGGCTTAACTTTGGATGCTAAGCTTCAATGGGGCCTACATATAGATAAATTGTCAAAGAAACTAAGCTCCGCAGCATATGCTGTTAGAAAAATTCGTAATTTAACTGACATAGAGACAGCCCGTTTAGTATACTTTAGCTATTTTCATAGTGCTATGTCGTACGGTATTCTGTTGTGGGGAAATGCTGCCGAAATCCAGACTCTCTTTGTTTTGCAGAAAAGAGCTGTTCGATCAATTTATAAATTAAGCCCGAGACACTCTCTCAGAGAGAAAATAAGGAGATTAATGTAATGACTGTGACTTCTCAGTATATTTATGAAAATCTTTTATATGCCCATAAAAATCTAAAATTGTTTAAAAAATACAGTGATATCCATAACATAAATACTAGGAATAAACACAAATTTGTAGTACCTACAACAAGGCTCAAGAAAATAGGTAGCTCGTTTAGATGTCAATGTGTATGCTTTTATAATAAGCTTCCAAGCCACGTACAAGATCTAAGTCTTAGTAAATTCAAATCTTTCATTAAACGTAAGTTGTGCCAGAAAGCGTTTTATACAACTAAAGATTACCTCGAAAACAAAAAGGCTTGCAATTGAGCTGCTCCAATTAATTTTGTTATTTTTATTATATTTTGCACCGTGAATTTTGTTATTATAATTTTTTATTATTTTTTTTGGTTTTCTTGCAATGACAAGACTATTTACTTTTTAAAGTATTATATTATTTTATTTTAATTATTGTAAATGTGAAGACTATGTGGATCATTATTTTTTGTTGTTTTTTGTTTTAATTTAAATTTATCTTACTTTTTAATCATGGTCTGGCAGTTTTAATAGTTTATGCGGCGTACCCGAATGTCCTTTCTTTGGTATTGTTCGTCGAATCGTTGAGCTCCTTAAATTCTGAGTTGAGCTGCTCGGTTATTGACAAATGCGTGCACTGATTGGACAGGTCCACTCAATCTGGCTGGTTCTTTCCTCAAAAGACCATTTCAGACATCAGTCTACATGGTCTACACATGATCTAACCAATATTTTGTCTGGACTTTAAAAGAGACTGTGACCTCTGAGTTTGTTTCGGCCTTTCTTCTCAGAGTAGTCAGATAGGAAACGCCGACCTCATCTAGTTTAAAAAAATATGTTCGACAAGTAAAAGTGTTTGTACAAACCAACTTACAGAAATAAAATCATTTTCAAAATCAATTTCAAAATCAAAATCAATTTTTTTATTTCACATAGGCCTACATGGGCACTTATAAAACGTCGACAAAAGGTGCACGGTTCGGGTTGGTCGTTTCCTATGGAGAAGAACCGGCATGAAACTCCATGGTTACTCTTTTAAAAATGGTTTGGTTTTACAATATTTCCATGTTACAGCATTAGTACTTAGACATGGGAGGACAACGTAGGCCCGACTTATGACAATAAGTCGTAAGAAACTAAAAAAATAAAATAAAAGGATTATATATTTAATAAAAAAGTTAACAAATGTTAACCAGCATCTAGAAGGCCTACAATGTTCACACATTCACAAAACAATCGGTAAAAAAATCTATACAAAGGTAAATAAAAATAAGTATTACATGACTAAATTTAACATGTGGCACAAATTTTGTTATCAGTGCTGTAACTATTCTTAGCAAAGGGCTATAAAGATGTTTGAAAACCATTGTAAAAAGTCTAATTAAAAGAAGGAAAGAAAAATGAGATTGAGAATAGTTAGAGACATCCACATATTTGTGCCGTTTACAAGTTACCAGGGAAGCTGCATGCGCAAAAGGAGCTAAGGCCAAATGTTTTTATCTTCAACGTAGTCCTTGATTTTATAATATGCTTTTTTAATAAGGATACGTTTGATGTAGTTTTTGAACCATCGGTCAGTTCTATAACTGACTTTGGCAACTTGTTATAAAAGCGTATTATAAGAAAAGACTTGCTAGTTTTCGTTAATCTGAATTTGGGTATTACAATTTCGTGCTTACTGCGTGTATTTAAATTATGGAAGTCGCTTCTAGTTTTGAAAAGCCCCCGATTTTTACGGACATACAAAATACATTCCAAAATTTAAAGTGAAGGTAGAGTCAGTATATCGATCTCTTTAAATTTTTCTCTGAGGGACTCGCGAGGACCCATTTTATAGATTGCGCGGATTGCCCTCTTTTGTAGGATGAAAATTGAGTCAACGTCTGCTGATGATCCCCACAGCAGAATGCCATAAGACATAATACTGTGGAAATAAGCATAGCATACTAACCCAGCTGTAGCTACATCGGTTAGCTGCCTTATTTTCCTTACTGCATATGCAGCCGAACTTAACCTACCCGAGAGTTCTAATGTGCGCGCCCCACTGCAATTTTGAATCGATAGTAATCCCTAAGAATACAGTTTCCGTTATAACTTCAAGATTTTTGCCGTCAAGATTTAAGTTTAGGTCATGTTGTGGTACATTTGGTAAAGAGAACTTTAGACATTTTGTTTTTTTCGCATTCAGTAAAAGATTGTTAGCTGCGAACCATTTTGAGAGAACAATTAGACTTTCGTTGACATTTAAAACATCCGTATCTTGCCTATCTATTTTAAAAATTAACGAAGTATCATCAGCAAATAGAATTATATCCGATAATTTGGCCATCATAAAAGGGAGATCATTAATGTAAACAAGAAAAAGGAAAGGGCCGAGAATTGAACCTTGGGGCACGCCCATCTTGACTAGAGACCCGGAGGACGTCGCCCCATTAACATTTACTTTTTGCTGTCTGTTTGATAAATAGGAAAGCACGAGATCAGCAGATTTTCCACGAATTGCGTAGTGGTGTAATTTACAGATCAGTGTGTTGTGTTCGACGCAGTCGAAAGCTTTTGAGAGATCACAGAAAATGCCAATAGCATCCTGGGACCTCTCCCAAGCCTCCAAGATGTGGCTAATGAGTTTTACTCTCGCATCCGTTGTCGACCTACCTTTCGTGAAACCAAACTGTTGACTATGCAGGATCTCATTTGAATTGAAGTGAGACAACATCTGTTCCAGCATGATTTTTTCATAGATTTTACTCAATGCTGGAAGCACGGATATAGGTCTATAATTAGAAGGATCACTCTTACAGCCTGATTTGAAAATTGGTACTACTTTACTGTGTTTCATTAAGTCGGGAAAAGTGCCGCTGTCCAAACATTGATTGAATATGCTTGTTAGGACATGAGCAATTCAGTCAATAATATCTCCAAGAACCCTGACGGATATCCCCCACAAGTCTTCAGTATTCTTTATATTGAGACTTTTGAACGCGTTTTTAATTGTATCAATACATATTGGTTTAAATTTGAAGATTGGTATGTCTTTAGTAAAGTTTTGTTAAGAAGAGCTTCAGCTAATTTAGATGAGGAAGGAAGAGACTTCGTAACCTCTAACGGAATGTTGGTAAAGAAATTTTCTAATGTCTCAGCGACTTCTTGCCTATCAGAAATGGTTTGATTAGTTATTTTCAAAGACAACTCATTCTGATCGCGTTGTTGTATCTTTCCAGTTTCTCTATTAATTAATTGCCACACAGTTTTTATTTTATTATTAGAAGCACCAATTTTGTTAATTATTATTAGAGATTTTGCTTGAGCGCAGACTCTTTTGAATATTTTGGAATAGTTTCTAACATAAGTGTGAAAAACTTGATCGGAAGTCAAAGATTTTTCGTAATATAAATTATATAAGATATCTCGGCTTTTTCTTATGCCCACAGTGGACCATTCACTAAATTTCGATTTGGAATTGTTGACTTTAACTGTTTTTACAGGACACTTTTATTGAATTCTTGGCAAACTGTTGAAAACAACTTGCCGTTATTTATATTGAGGTCGTTTGAATCAAAACTGGCGTAACAAAGGTTGCTAAAAACATTATTATTAAAAGAGATTAATTTATTTTTAGTAAGTGGTCTTAATCGAATTGATTTAGCTAGGTTAATTTTTTTATTTGACTCATAAGATACTAGTTGACCAGTATGGTCTGACCTAACGCCACTAATTAAAAACGAATCTTTTACTTTACAATTAGTGAATACATTATCTATGCAAGAAGCTGAAGTCGTTGTTATTCTTGTTGGTTCATTAAATAAATATTTTAGGTTAAATGATTTAAATAATGAAATGACCTTACATTTTTCAGGCGAGTTGACTAACAGATCTATATTTAAGTCACCACAAACAAAAACTAATTTATTATCTCTGAAAAGTTTACTTAATAATTCTTCCATTTTAATCAAAAACAATGACAAGTTTGATGCTGGTGGTCTGTAAACGCACAAGACAGTATGCCCCTCGACCTCTGCACATGCTACCTCACACAAGCGATCAACAGAGTAAGCAGTGATATCCTTCCTTTCCTTATATTTTAAATGACTATTACAAAGTATCAGGGTACCACCACCCAGTGTGGATCTGTTGTACGCGCTGGCAACTGAGAAATTATTTACATTAAACAACATCCTATCTGGTTTTAACCAAGTTTCACAAAAACATAAGATATCCATGTGGTATTTATCTACATAATATAATTATTAATTTACCATTTAAACTGCACTAACTTGTTTAGCACCACCCCACACGTGCTAGTGAATTGTTAAATCTGATCCAACTCTGCTTAAAGTAATTCGACTAAGGTATACTACGTACTGTAGTTTTATAGTGACCGTTTTTATTTTACACCGGTTTTTCCTGAGAGTAAACGATGCTTCCGTATTAAATCGAGTGTGAGTTAAAGTAAATGTGAAATGTTTTGATGCTAGAGATTTCATTTGCATTTGTCTTACGTGTTTTGTTTAGGTAGGTAACCGTTGCTTGAGTTAGAAAAAGATTAACTGTACAGTGTAAAGTGAAAATAAAGATAACGATTTAAAAGATTATTTTGCGTTTTGTGAATATCACACGAGTTAAGAAAATAATATTAGGTGATGTAGTCTGAATGTCTAATTAGAGAATTGCATCCTCCGCATTTCTAATAACAACAAACTTCATGGTCAGTATTTTCTTTCAGCTATCATTGGAGTAGTATGAAGAAAGATATTTTTTTATGAACTCTTCTGCTTGATGTAATAGCATTATACAAAGTTACTTAGGACCATGTAAATCATCGATGAAGACGTAAGAATTATCGTTTTCAAAAAATATCAATTGCCTTACAATTAGTCGATTAATTAGTATTTTTTAACCCCTGATGGAAAAAGAGGGGTGTTATAAGTTTGACGTGTGTGCCTGTGTTTTTGTGCATTTGTCTATGGCATCATAGCTCCTAAACGGATGAACCAATTTTTATTTCGTTATTTTTTTTGGTTTTTAAAGGTGTTCATTATCGTGTTCTTAGCTATGTTTGATGAAAATCGATTCAGCCGTTCTAAAGTTATGGGCGTTTTACTGTTAAAATCGGGACGTTTTCACAAGATATCGTGTCATAATTACGTGTTCAATATATTGTCAATCGAAGCGTATCTACTACTAGATAAATTATGTGTCGTGTACATGAAATAAAAATGTGTCGGGGTTTTTTTTAATTTTTATTACCCGTTAAAGTTAAGCTAGCAGCTATTTTGAATGAAATGGGGTTAACAATAAACAGACATGCGGTTGCAGCAATCCCGAGATTTCTCGACATTTATTAAAGAGTTCTGGTGGATATCTCCGAAGTTCTTCATCAGATCTTCACCAAATTTATATGGGACTACTACGGAAATGTATTCTTTCAAAAACAATTTATTTTTTAAATCAGTTTACAATTGACGGTGAAATTGGTGAATATACACATAAAAAACAAACATAGTCGAAAATAGAACCTCCTCCTTTTTGGAAAGTCGGTTATAAACACCAAAAATAATTGCTATGTTTTTTTTTAACTCGACCTTATAACGATATTTTTGATAACACAAGCATATAATTTAAATCAGAATGTTGTCGTAAGTTATACGACCGACGATACTATTTGTACTTTTTATGCGAACACGATTCAAATCGTAACCTTGACCGATTCCTATATTTCACGGTTATTTTATATAGTACAGTCCCTTGAGACCGTGATATTAAATTTCTAAAAATATTGGCTTTTGTGAACGCTCCTTTCAGTTGTTTGTTGATATTAAAAATTCCTCATGCAGTTTATATGATGAACCATATATTTTTAGTTAATATAGCTTTTACATGATTATATTATGTTCAGTAGCATATAACAGGAATGGAAGATGACTGAAATGTTATCTTCAAAATCTCACTATATTAAATTGATGTAAAATTCAACAACAATCACGATTGGTATTCACATGAAGTTACAATAATTATTATTTTATACTACTTTATGCAAATTACTTCTAGTAAGTTCTTGGTAGTCGTAATATCGAAATAAAGCTTGGTTTGAGCTTAGCAAATCTTACAACCTAGTAGCCCAGCTTAAATCATTTAAATTATATCGTGTTATTTCTGTTACGTTAAGAAATATATAATGTGTCCAGAACCGCGATTAGGGAACATAATGGAAAATTTCTGCCACGATGAAGAATTATTCTTATGCACGCTTGGCGCACCATGGGAAATTACTTAGGCAATCGCTACGAACCTTGCTGTATGCATATTCATAACATATTGAACAATGCTCGGTTAGGTTAGAGAGAAGAAGTTGAAGATGACAGTGTAATCAAAGCATAATACAATACAGAATATCTAATACTACTTAGAGCTAATCGCATAACCAATATTGTACGTGTAGTGGGTTCTACGAAATAACCGTAGCATTGGTAGTAGAGCTACGCCACGTAGCATATTCGCTACGGCGTAGCGTGCTGTATTTATTTCTAAGCGATAACACATACATACAATAGTCGGTAACGAGACGCGGTCACGATGTGCACATGAGATTAATAAATTAATTTGTGGACTGTGTTAGCTGCGAGGATGTTAATTTTGAGAGTACAATACTTGATTGAAATCGTTGAAAACACCATAAATTACCACTAATTCATAAATTAATCAGACTCAAATTGAAATGTGTTCCTTGATGCCTGTTTTACTAACATTGCTATTATACCGTTGCTCTCTCGCTGTGGGGCAAAAGCCTGCCCTAAGTCCTTCCAGGCACTATTTTTCATTGAAATTGAAATACAAAGAGAAATGGAATAATGATGTGGGTGCTAAAAATAGTCTCAATGTCAGAGATCCAATTTCAGTAACAATATTCGACTCCAAGTAATTGGCAACATTGACCCTCCAATGACAAAGCCAGTAATTTATTTGTCTGATTACCGTCGAACACTTTCAAAGGAGTTTAAGCGATGGTTGCGTTGATACCTGACGACAACCGTATTTGTTTCTGGCGAAGATCACTACGCATAATGAACGCTTGAATTTCACATGCGGGTCGGTAAATACTACCGAAGACACGCCCCACAGGGCTCGGAATAACTGTGTCGGCAGCGACTAGAGATATGTTTTGTAATAATATCCTCCCCTGTGCTATTATGCTTTGAGCATAAGTTTTGGCTGTCATAGGCATTGTCAGAATAGGTTTAACTACCATCAAAACTGCATATATGTCTTCTTCTTCTCGAGTCTATAGAAAACTCTTTATCAATTTTGGGCCCAGCACATGAATGAAAAATTATCTTAAATCATAAAATAATACAATTTGTAAAAAAATACAGTGTGTAAATTAAGAAATCATACTCTTTTGAAGTTATTATTATGCCCTTATCCCGTTGAGACTGACCTCTCACGTGATTTACGCCGTAGACTTGCCATGCGTCTGAATGCATGTGGTTCTATCTCTGTCCATCAATGATTTTAAATACTTACAAGATCTCTATTTTGTTTTCCTGTATCTTATATTTTATCTGGCTTTTGAGAAATCTAATAAAAAATCAATATCAAATACCCTTTTCTCAAAATATCAAAAAACAGATTGATTCACTACAATTATATGGAAAGTTTTAACATTGCCTTCCCTTGCAGTGGCCGCAGAGACGTCGCGGTGGTCTGTGCCATTCTCACTATCTGTTTGTAATTTGCCGCGCAGTGTTTACATATACTTACGCAATCGGTTATATCGCTTCAAGATAATGGGTAGCGGTAATGTGACGTCCTATTGTCACCGTTGATTTAAACGTTGGGTCAACTTAAGGTTGAAATCACCGGAAGTCAGGCGCTTAAAAATATTTAATGATACTTTGGAGAACTCTGCGTGCGTTCTCCGAAATATAAGATTTTTTCTGTACATAATATTGAAAAAATATCTCGTCTACTTGAGACATAGGGCCCGTTTTCTAAATTGAGTATTTGAAGTCAAAAACGCGGCTCGAACGAACCTACTGTCGAATTTTGAAAGCTTTTGAGACCAAACTAAAGTTTGTCAAATTCTCAATTTGAAATTCTTAATTCAAAAATCAGGTGTATCATTTCCTGGCAGTTTTGGATGACGGGCAAAAAAATTGTGACAAACAGGTTTTGAACTCAAGTCTCAACTCAGTCAGTGGCTTACTTAATCCCGCCATCAGTCACCAATGCAGTTTATTTTCAGAGTGTCATTAAAAGAAGCTTATTAGATCACAAAGAAGACAATATAACATGAGACATCCAGCAACCTGCATTGGGCACGCATGGTGTATCACTGCCCACACCCTCTCACAGAATGTGCCAGTGACTCAGCAAAGTGAACATTGTTTTTATATCAACGAAATTTTGTGCTGGCAATAAACGGTTTCACGGGTTTAAAGAATATTCTTTAATTATTTTCGGTCCTAGCATTAGCTGACCGTAAGTGGTCTTTAAGTAAACTACTGCTACCAGCACGGTTGTAAAATTAATATCCGTGAAAAATTGTACTATGTTGCCTCGGCCACTTCCCGTGGGTGTCGTTGTAGTAACTAAGGGATTATTACGGGAGCATGTGCGCTAGTGTCCACCTAATAACTCTAATAACGACGTATTTAATAGTGGACTCACTAACTAATACTACCGTCAAAGGAGTAAATAGCCTGCAGAGACCAAGCTTCACACAATCGTTCTACCTACATGAGTGGCTCGGTTAAGCTAGACACGCTCTGATGCGGCCGCGTCTGTTGCGATAATTTGCGTTTCTGTATATAAATAAAAAAACATTGCCCACTTGCAAACAGCTGATTCATAATCGGATCCGTATCAATGAGCATCTACCCTATGTGTATATGTGACGTCTCGCCAAAATAAATATATTTGTAAAGAAGCTAGCGGCCTTGATTTAATTTCTACTCAATTATTAAATATGTCAGATTTCATTCTATCGATCGCATTTATTTTATTGTTTTAACAATGATAGTTATACTAGTACTATGTGTATTTATACTGTTATATTTAAATATCTTACGTTTGTATTTATAAAACATTAATTAACGAGTCCTTGGTCAACCGGACGCACTCGAAATGGACCCGCGGGATCTTTCAACCCCATCACATTTTGAATTGGACGTCTGGACCCGCTGCCCAATTTCATTATTATTACAGTCACGGAGTAAAGCCGAATCTTTAACCGACTGCCCAAAAAGGAGGAGGTTCTCAATTCGATTAGTATTTTTCAATAATGGTACGGAACCCTTCGTGCGCGGGTGCGCCTCTTACTTGGCCGGTTTTTTTAATGTATGTACACTGATTATTCAAAGGCGCTTGGACCTATTTTGAAAATTCGCCTTTTTTTTCAAAGAGTATACTGCCCATTTGGTCCCATAGTCAAGATCTGATGATGGGATCTTGGAGAAATCTAGGGAAACCCTCAAATATTATAGGCACACATATAGCAATTTTGGCATTTTCATCAACAATGCAATCATTTGCACTCAAAAAGTATAATTTGGTGAAGTGGAACTGGTGAAGAAGTACACAGATGGCCAATTGAACACTTTAATGCTGAGTATTTTACTGGTCTGCGATATCTTGAATAGTTTAACGACTATGATGAAGCAAATACTCATAAATAAATAGTACTGATGAAAATGGTCCCATCGAACTGATCTGATGATGAAGCGGGTAGGTAGGCACTGGAACTCCGAAATAAAACAATGTATTCTAGTCGTGTTTGGGCTTATTGGAATCGACCGAACCGATTTTCCAAAAAGGAGGAGGTTCTGAATTTGATTGTTTATATTTTTTTTCTGTCAGTCAATTTTAAGCTCGACTGTACCCACGGATAGTTTTAAACAATGTATGTTTTTTAAATTTGTATGTGGGTCCGGTTAACCAAAAAAAACACAGAAAATAAATTATGTGGTCAAGTGGACTCGCGGGACCAGTAACGAGCGGGTCCAGCTGACCAAAGACTCAATTTACACCAAATACCTAGTAAAATTAAATTGAGTATAGTTCTCGCCAAACTTGGGTGACTGAAGTTGGCTACAATGGCTGCGCAGTAGGAAATCTCATACAAAAACAGCACCGTTTCGTGCCTCGCGCATTCGGTAAACCAACTTCAGGGCGGCCAATAAGTTTGGCGAGGGCTATAGTCATGTCACAACGATTCAGTGAATCACTTATATTGAGCCTTACTTACAAAACTAAGCTACGCGCCATCAACATAAAAAAATATGTTAAAAGCAGCTGTCAGTTTAGTCTAAGAAATAAAAAATCTGAGTTTACATTTCCTAAATATCGCTAACTCATTAAAAAACTGAAAATGGACCGCTTCCGACTTTCTCGGTCTCTGTTGAATTTATCTTCTCATGTTCCAGACTCATAAAGTAAATAATTTATTACTTCCACATTTCGTATCTGCACTGTACGGTCAGAAAGAAATTATGCATGCAGTCTCACCACATACGGGCTGTCAAAAACTTCACAGAAACAAATCCAACTCGTTAATTTGAACAGTCGAATGAAAAAGTATAAATAGTGTTCCAGCTTCGACTCGCTAACTAGGGTTGCCGAATAACTGAATATGTATCCAACTGCGCAAGCGAGTTCTGAATACAATTGCATCTACGAGTGTTGTTTTTTCTTTCATATCGGTCTGTGCGGGTAGTATGCAAATATTTCTATCAATATTCATAGCTGGCGGCGTCATCGATAATTGAGTCTTACCTGACAACGTTGCCTTTGATTTTCATATTCGTTATCTCGCATTTCGCCTGAAAAACTTTATAAGTTTTACTAAGAGAAGAATGTGAGGTGATTTTCTCGTCTGGCAGACTTTTTTACGTCTAAGTAAAAGTCAATATCGAAATTTTAACGCACATATTCCTTTGAGAAGTGTTAAAATATTGAAAATGTTTCAGTCTTGCTACGTGAGTAAAATATGTTTATATATATTTTAGGCCCTTCAGTTTTCTTGTAATGTTTTATGCTTTTCATAAATATAGCTTTTGACATAAGATAATAACCAGGTTAAAACAACAGCTAGATTTTTTTCCTCGTAAAACATTACCTCCGTTTTGTTATATTTTCCTCATGGCTTATGATAAATATTTTAACCTAAGAGATTTACAAGGTAGGTACTCCGTTGTCTCTAGGGACCACACATATACAAAGAATACATAGCAATATTCACAATCCGAGCCCAGAGAATATACAAAATCTCAGTGGCGCTACCGTTTTCTTCTAGCTCGTAATGAATTTTTATAAACGAAAATGTGGCACAAAAAACAAGGCTTCCACTGCTTAGAGACGCGAGGTAGCCCAAATAGAATAAGGTCTGACATCCAAGGCAATCTAGATTGTGAGAGCGAATCTTTTTTTAAATCTGCGTCCGTTTCGTCGAGGAAGTTGACCCCGAACCATACAATAGTACTAAGTAAAGGATATATTCTATAAAACATTCAAAGGAACGTACAACTTTACATCAAGATGATTAATATTTGAAAATCTGAATACCATCAAGTTAAATAATGGACCACAAAAGGTTGCATATTGTTCCTTTTATCCGCCTGCATTCAAGTAAAAGTTGCGAAGTAATAATTCATTTCCGACAATGATCCACTGTTATAGCTGGGAACTGAATCCGTTTGCTACCATTTAGCTGTAGTGCTGCACAAAACATCGTGTTTTTTTCTCTCCACTCCACGTACATTGCTGACACAACTTTATGGGACCGCAATCTTCATAAATCTTGGCCAGGACGACCTTTTGTTTTTGTCCCGTTCTCTTAGGGTTTACGCAAATTCTGATCCCCGCAAATTGGCCACATTGCGTCCCCAACCAAAACGTGCATGTTATATCTTTGAGAGACCAGTACCGTACAGGTAAATAAAAGTGAAGAAAAACTTGGAAACTTATGTAAATCGGGTTATGTGTGGCTTGAATAAGTAACTCGGTAGGTACACAATAAGACCGCCCTTTTTCTTTTCTTTTTATCTCTCATAAAGAAAGTCTTCAAGAACCTTCATGAATACAAGTATTGTTCCAAGTTGTTAAAGAGTGTTGAGCGAAACTAGAAACTGTTTTTCATAAGTTAAGGTACAGTTTTGTGAATAATCAAAGCAAAGCTCGCCAAACTCTGCGTTATATCAGTAATAATCCTAAAGTAGGAGATGGGTGTATTTACTGAGCCTAATTCATTATGCAGGTTTCCTTGAATCGTCCATAAAGGAGTTCATTGAATATCGCCATTACATTAAATTGTTATCTGCGACGGGGCCCTCGGCGCACGGTTTTTTAATTAAAACAGGCAATTTGGCGCTGACTTAACCCAAGTTTTACAATTATGTTTTTGTCGTCGCGGTTACAAACTTTGTGTACTGAAAGAAATTTATTTTTAAAGAAAAGTTTCGTGGATTCGAGATAAGGAATTTAATAATGAATTTAATTGTTGTTTAAGAATTTATACGAGATTAAATCGTGAGGGTTTGATGGTTTATAAAGTTTAGCGCTGTGCCAAATTGTCTGGAGGTGGACGTGGTTCCGATCGTTCGTTGGCAAACGATTCATCGACTAGCGCGTGCTCCTGGCGTGCTCCACTACTCTCGTCCGACGTAGCCGGCAAATGGAAAAGTTCTCCCGAAGTAACCCCCGGCTATCGAGGCCCCGATGTGTTGCAACAAATTTTATACCAGCCAACGCCGGCTAACTTTCCGCGTACTGCTCAGCAATAAATAATAATGCCTGAATATTGGAAGCGATCGATACATAATATTTTAAAGTTCCTGTTTGTAGTTGAAGTGGACTCGCCGAGAGTTCCGCAGTATATTTTAATAGCAGTATACTTGACAGCAAACGCCGTGAAGCTTTAATAAACATAATACAACGCAGAATGAGCAGCCAAATAAGGGAGGAATATTCATGAAAGAAACTCAGTTGAAAGTTATTGATAAGAAATTATGGTAATGATTTTAAATTGATCTAATCCATATTGCGGGGGCCCTAAATTTGGGCAACAAAACTTGTTACGGCGGCGGCCTGATGCGTCAACCCAAACTCAATTTTCTAATTAATTTAGACTCGCTCACAAAAGTTTGTTTGCAAGAATCGTAAAGATTTTATTACGCTGTAAGATTTGGAAACGTTCTTAAATGGATCTTAAAGGATTGACAATATTAATTTGAATGTTAACTACGTCTTTTATTCTTGGTGGGATCAAAAAGATTATGATTGAAATTAAATGGAGACTTATTTTTTTATGAACGGTTGTTTATCCAATTTATTCAATAATAAATTCACAATCGGTGTACATTTTGCCTAACAGATTTTCATGGCAGCAGATAAAGCCGTCGGTAATACCTATCCCACGTGTTTATATGTTACGTGGTTCATTTTAATACGCCATGTTCGCGCTTAATAGTAGTTTATGAAACTGTTGCATAATGAGGGGTATTAAAACATGAGTGTGTGTTAATAGTTTTCACACGACAGTTTTAATACCTAGTTATGTGCAGTTCCATACACTACTTTATCTACACTCATAAATTGGGATTGAATCGTGATAGCATTTGTCATATACTTTTCTCGACTTTGCTGGTAATAAATTAAGAGTAATTTCCTTCGCCGCATCTAAAATATCGGGCGGAGTCAAGTTTTCTTCACATTCACTGATAACAGACATTTTTAAACAATAATTTAAATAACTCATGAAATTCAGTAAATCAAAACTTGCAAAACGTATGAATGGCGCCAAAACCCAGCACATCACCGCATTAACCGCGCATGCGCTAAGGCTTAGCACACACTGCGATCTTTATTCGCGCGATTTTTTTCCGCCCATTCTGCGACCTATGGAACTGTATGAATTTGTTCGCATTGCGGTAAGGAAATCGTGCGGAAATAATACCGCAAGAAATCCGTGTTTTGCCACAGAATCCACCGCACCTCGGCGCGAATTTTATTCACCCGAATATTTTGAGCTCTATGAACAGGTAGAAGGAAACAAAATTCGCGCGAATAAAAATCGCAGTGCGTGCTAAGTCTAAAGCAGGCATTGTCATAGACAATTTAAAAATGGAATCAAATCTTTTTATAATAGGTACTATAAAATGGCATTACAAAAAAAAATTGATGGAAACTTCTTAGTGATTAACTTCTTGGATTTGTCCTGTATCGTAATAGAAAAAAAATTGTTTTATAGCATTATTTTGTTAGAGAAATAGTGTTATAATAAGATTCTATTTTTAAATTTCGGTATTGTGTTTATAAAGTATGCCAATATAAACTCGTTTTGAATTTTATAATTCGAATATTACGATATGAGAGTAGATAAAAGCTTTTTCTCAAACATGCTTGGAAATTTGAGCATTATTTTGACAACCTTCTTCGAGATAAATCGCAATTGCAGTACTGGCCAAATACATGCGAGCAGCGGCCGGAAAAAGTTGTATGAAAATCCATATCTGTAGCGGCCAAATAAATTACATAGTAAACTCATATCTGTCGTGTAATTTAAAAATGGAACGATCTTTTACTTCGAAACATGGCAACCAAGGAGGTAACTTATCAAAGATTTTATTTGAATTTCGAACTGGCTTGCAAATAGAAAGCTGTTTATTGAAAAAAAAACAAATGAACACTAAGGCTTGGCACGCACTGCGATTTTTATTTGAGCGGGGTTTGTAGTATTATTCCCGCGTGATTTTTAAACCGCAAAGCGTGCAGCTTCATACAATTCCATAGGCCGCAGAATGAGCGGAAAAAATCGCGTGAATAAAAATCGCAGTGCGTGCTAAGGCCTAACGCGGGAATAATTATTATTGTTCGTTATTGATTTTGAAAAGTAATTGTATTTGACAAAATAAGTTCTAGGTACTACTTAGTTTTAATTTCCGCGCATTATTTGAGAAAAGTACTATACAAGCCTTGGCCACAACTAGGCATTGATGGACTTACGTATGTGTGCCTCGGCTTCGCCTCGGTCCACATTTACACGTCGTCCATCAATGCCTCTTTTGCTGGCCGCTGCAGTAATGTACTATTATCTACTTCGGTTACGTTATATTCGAATTACAAAATTGACAGCGGTTTCATAATGATACCCATAACGACATTGGGTTGCATTATGCGAATTGTCATAAAATCTAAAACACAAGCCAAGACATTCTGAACATACAGCCAGGTACCTATAATATTTCTTCGAAATCGAGACAATGTAAATGATGTTTTTAAAAATGGAACAAGTTTAGAACAAAAGTATCGTATACTATTTGGCTGTTGCGGCTACAAAGTCTTTGCCTTATACCTAATAAAGACTAAATAAAATACTTACTCGTATTTGTCTATATCTGTGTTTTAATGACTTCGTAGATAAAATCTTGTATGCAACTGTACGTTATTGGTCTTTTAATAACTCGTGCCCACCTATTTCGGTACGCGCTACGCTTGTACCGAAAAATGGCACAAGTATTAAAAGACCGTCCATAACGTAACAGTTGCATAAATAGCTATCATGATATTAAATTGACACTTTTAACGTCTGTGAATAAAATATGACGTGGAAACGAGTTGGCGTGAAAATTACATCACGTCAGAAATGTTGCCTAGCCTAAGGCTCGAGCCACACAGCAGGGTTTTCGCTGAATTACTAATTAGAAATACCACACTAAATAGTAAATCAGGGTGTTACCGAACGTCAGTGTGGCCGTTGCAATCCATACGTTGATTTGCTAGGGCAGGTCACCTATTTTTTTTCCTTTTTTTACCACGGGGTGATAGCGCAGTTATGTAGGACTCCATGTCACTAGAACTCCACAGTGTCCTCCTGCTCCGTTTATGGCGGGGACACGGGCACGCGTTAGCACCGCGAACCCGCCTCGGCTGTCCGTCACCGGACCCTCCTCTGGGGAGTACCCCCCATCACCAGCGTACCAGAACACACTATGCGCCGTGATCACTGCAGGGACCAAACCAGCACATGAATGCCAGACGACCCACCGCGGCCTCCAACCCTCAGCCATGATATCGTGTGGAGCCCCCATACGACATCGCGGTCCACCTCAGTTGCGATGTCGCTCAGGCAGCACCGCAACCTACGTGTTGGCCGCTACGTCGTCGGCTTATAGGCAAAAACCCTGACGAGCGGCCCCTCCTCGGGTTCCTCTCAAGCCACGGTTTCTGAGCCCCCCTTGCCTCGACAATGAGGGAACCCACTGGAGGGGAAGGCATGTCACCTAGCCCACAGCTTAGCTCTAAGTAGCATTCAAAGAACCTGCATAAGTGGCTTCGGCCTAAGGTACATGTTCCCTTGGGATGATAAAACACGCAGGTAAAGCTGCTGGCAGAAACTAGTTTTTGTACAAGCGTGGCAGTAGCGGTCAGTGACCCAACAATATTTTTTTGCATTATTAATTTCAAAAACGGAAATTACCACAAGCAGTCTTGAAAATGAGATGATGACATATTTTATGATCCTCATCATTCTTTACTTATGAAAAACAATACAGAATTTATCAAGGAAGGCGCAACGACCGCTATTTCCATGCTAAATCGTACAAACTATAGTTTCGTGACTACCGTCGTTTAGCGTATAAAACAATCGATAATATTGTAACAAGAGCTGCGTATCTTTACCTACCACCAGTTGATTCTCCCCTAGTATTTATGTTTATGATTAGTAGCGTTGTTAGAGGGTGTTGTTTCATACATATTATACAAATGCTAGGAATTTGGTTTCTGGCAGTAATAGAATGAATGGGTTTTGTATTGTTATATTTTGGCATGAGAGAAAAGTGTAGTGTTAGTAAAGATGTTGCCTCGAACGCGTTGCATGTGTTTTGTTAATATTGACTATGGGTTCATATGCAAAGTCAGGTTGTAGGACCTCCACTCGACTTAGTCGCCATAATTTAATGAGAATTAAAAGATTAATGTCAATAAATAACAAGTTTATTTATTCATTTACATGTACAAATTATTTAACTGTCTATTTGATGAGTCGAGGTGGAGTTAAGTTGGTTAGAATAGGGATGTTTCCTGGGTACAAAAATGATAATTCTATTCAGTCCATCAGTGAGATTATCAAATAATATTGGACCCGCGCATCATAGTTCAGGAGTGGGGGCTTGTGACTTTGTCAGTATAAAGTGTAGCACACCGTGACGTCACACGATATTTCAACGCACTGTATCGTCGTAATTTTATGTTTACATGGCTAAATAGTTTTTTTTTGTTAACTACCCTATTGCAATTTCTCATACAAGTAAGCAAGTATTAATACTTACGTAAGTGATTCTTGTAGATACTTCTACTACCTCTCAATCAATTAATGTCAGCCATACCAACTTGAGCATTATTTTTCAATAAATTTTGTTCACTTTCTGAGAAAGGTGTTAAGAGGCACTCAGCTTCGCCTTACTATGCCAACGTCAATCTTGAAGATTTTCTCAGAAACTTAACCATTCAAACTGATGAAGTTAAATTCTTGAAACATTTCTGTCCCATAAATATGTACACAATTTTACGATATTTTGGACTCTTGGGTAGGTCAGGTCTAAATAAAAGTATGCAAATGAGGTCACTTTGCAACGACGTCAAAAAAAACAAATTTGTGTAATAATAATTGTAATAAGGACGGCACGGTTGACATTTGTCGGGCATGTCACCGTCCGGGTGAATCCATACGCCACATTATCTCTGTTTGTTCTCGTCTAGATAACGAAGAGTACTTGCATAGGCACAACCTTGTAGCCAGGATTATCCATCAGCAACTTGCTCTGAAATACACTCTTGTGGCATCGGAGGTGCCGTACTGTAGGTATGAGCCCGACCCAGTTCTCGAGAATGGCAATATCACATTGTACTGGGATCGGTCCATCATCACTGACAGGACTATTATGGCTAATAAGCCTGATATAGTGGTAGTGGACCGAATCAAGAGGCGTGCAATGATTATTAACATAACCGTCCCGCATAACGGGAACCTCGTGAAAGCCGAGAAAGATAAGCAAATCAAGTATCTTGACTTGGCTCGCGAGGTTGTCGACATGTGGGATGTGGACTCGGCGACTATTGTACCGATAGTTTTATCAGCCAATGGCTTTATAGCCACGAGCATCGACCAACAACTTAGGAGGCTCTCGTTAGGCGGCTGGATCAAAGGCTTGACACAGAAAGCAGTACTTCTGGACACGGCTCGTATCGTTCGGAGGTTCCTCTCTCTAGAGCCCTGACCGCCGGTAGCTTGGACCCTGTTCCCGATACCGGTGGGCCCCAGTTTTTATATTTTAAATGTTTTTTTTTTATTTATTTATTTTATAAAATTGTAGATAATAAGAAATTGAATGAATAAAGGACATAATAATTGTAATAATTGAGATGGGAATGATAAAGATTGGTTTGTCTAGAGAGAAGAAAATTGCAATATTAATGATAAATTATTTTATTTCCTTCTTCGCTGCGCCTCGCACATAATGTTTTTTTTCACCCCGTCGGCTTTTTGTCGGTTATATTTCGGGGAGTGTACGTTGGAATTGCATGAATTAATTCCTCCTAGCTCGTTCCATCATTGGACTACAAAACCTACGGCGGCGATGCGTCATCGGTACAGGGTAGGCATACCACCCATACACACCAAACGTTTTAGGAATACTTTTATTATGCGTACAACATAGGAGTTTCTCTGGGGGAGGAGTTCTCTGCCGGAGTCTTTATATTCTTAAAGCTACAACCTGGGAGTCTTTAAGTAAAGAGTGAATAGGTGTCTTCTAGGCAAGCGTGCTTCATCGTCAACCACATCATCGCTTACCATCAGGTGAGATAGTGCTCAAGCGCAAGACTATCAATATAAATAAAATGTTAGTCTGCATAGTACATACATAAAATAAAACATGTTCAAAACTCATTGAGATTTTAACTTACAAAGTTAGTATTGTTTTTTTTTGTATAAATATAAGTTCATATACCAATAAAAAAATTGCAATATAGCCTACACCTTACCATGACAAAAATAAAATAGTACTCATTTTAACACCATAATAAAATAAATTGGTTTCACTAACATTATAATATACATTGAGCTTGCTGCGTACAGTGATGTGAAAAATATAAAATGCCCACGTGTGGAGGAATAATCCGTGAAATTGATATCAGAGTGCCGCGTTGAGGCACATCGGAAGGCGTCACGCTATGGGACATGCCAATGTTTCAAACCAAAAACGTGGATCCATCCATTCTTATTCGAACATTAAAGTTAAGTACAGTTTTTACATGAATGCTTTAACTATTCTGGGGCCTTTGTTTAGCAGTGGGCGTCTTTCGGCTGATATGATGATCTGGGTTGTAGAGGTCAGATAAGTAGTCGCTCCACGTAAAATATTGGTATGCCGTTGCATATGGTTAGACGATCCTAACAATGTTGAGAATAGGCTAGACAAATTATGATTTACCCTGTTGAAATGTTCACAGAATACAAGCTACTTATAGTCTCTATCATGGCAAAAAATAATAAAATGTAAAAATCTTTTTAAAACATGCTTTTAATGGAATAAACAGTACGACATGTAATATCACTTGTCAATACACATCCGATGAGCCCACACACTATGGTGTTATGTTCTCTTGTTGAAGAGTTGCTATGGCCACCTTCCGGCTTAATGATGAGACCAGCTCCTTAATACCATATTATTTCAATGTTACCAAATTTACATAAGTAGTAGTAGTTTTTTTTTTTGGTGTATCTATCCTATTCTATTCTATTCTATTCTATTCTATTCTATTCTATTCTATTCTATTCTATTCTATTCTATTCTATTCTATTCTATTCTATTCTATTCTATTCTATTCTATTCTATTCTATTCTATTCTATTCTATTCTATGCTATTCTATTCTATTCTATTCTATTCTATTCTATTCTATTCTATTCTATTCTATTCTATTCTATTCTATTCTATTCTATTCTATTCTATTCTATTCTATTCTATTCTATTCTATTCTATTCTATTCTATTCTATTCTATTCTATTCTATTCTATTCTATTCTATTCTATTCTATTCTATTCTATTCTATTCTATTCTATTCTATTCTATTCTATTCTATTCTATTCTATTCTATTCTATTCTATTCTATTCTATTCTATTCTATTCTATTCTATTCTATTCTATTCTTTTCTATTCTATTCTATTCTATTCTATTCTATTCTATTCTATTCTATTCTATTCTATTCTATTCTATTCTATTCTATTCTATTCTATTCTATTCTATTCTATTCTATTCTATTCTATTCTATTCTATTCTTTTCTATTCTATTCTATTCTATTCTATTCTATTCTATTCTATTCTATTCTATTCTATTCTATTCTATTCTATTCTATTCTATTCTATTCTATTCTATTCTATTCTATTCTATTCTATTCTATTCTATTCTATTCTATTCTATTCTATTCTATTCTATTCTATTCTATCCTATTCTATTCTATCCTATTCTATTCTATTCTATTCTATTCTATTCTATTCTATTCTATTCTATTCAATTCTATTCTATTCTATTCTATTCTATTCTTTTCTATTCTATTCTATTCTTATCTATTCTATTCTATTCTATTCTATTCTATTCTATTCTATTCTATTCTATTCTATTCTATTCTATTCTATTCTATTCTATTCTATTCTATTCTATTCTATTCTATTCTATTCTATTCTATTCTATTCTATTCTATTATATTCTATTCTATTCTATTCTATTCTATTCTATTCTATTCTATTCTATTCTATTCTATTCTATTCTATTCTATTCTATTCTATTCTATTCTATTCTATTCTATTCTATTCTATTCTATTCTATTCTATTCTATTCTATTCTATTCTATTCTATTCTATTCTATTCTAATCCATTCTATTCCATTCTATTCCATTCCATTCCATTCTATTCAATTATATTCTATTCTGTTCTGTTCTGTTCTCATATGCTCATGCATACTGCGCCACGGGGAGATAGTGCAGTTATTTGGGACTATAACGCAATAAAACTCCACGGTGTCCTCCTGTGCCGCTTATGGCGGGAACGCGTTAGTATACATCCGCGAACCCGCCGCACATAAGTACGCCTAGTTTCAGCATAATCTGATTCTTCGATATGCTTAAAAAAATGATAACTATAGTCAGAATTTTAATTCGATTCCAGATTTGACATTAGCTACTGTCATTTTGTGAAATAATGATACCACATATAATAGTGTAGTGATGAACACAAAAATCGATAAACAATCAGTGTGTGTGCATTCAAATAATTACGGCTACCGAATGGTCTAAATGCATATCCCATGTTGTCAAAGAAGAGGAAAACATGAGTAGGCTAGATATGTTAATTGACAATATCACAGACACATTTATAATAAATGTTACAGAAAGTGACAGCGATAGCGATAGCGATGACGGCGACAATATATAAAATAAATTATTACCATAATACATCTATCTGTTTTATTTGTCATGTTCCTTCATGATCACTTTTTTTTTATTTATTTCACACACAATTATAAAAGAAAAGTCTCAGATCGTTAATTAATCGTCAAAACTAAATTATCGGTTGAGAAATATTTAATTTCCTGATATACTTAGTTTACGAGAGTAAAATTATAAACGAGAAGAATAGATCCGGAAATATTCCATTTCCATATCGAATAATTTTGCAACGTCACTATTTAGTACTTGTCATAACCTTGCAACACTGAAATTGTCAAATCTGGAATCGAATTAAAATTCCGAGTATAGTTACCGGACACACATACGAAACCAAGGTAATATAAAGCTTGGAAAAAGAGGGTACTTAAACTGTAACAGTCTTATTACAAAAAGCGGTTTAACTAAAAACCCAGGTTTAAATCTCTATAAACTGTGGTTTACACATAAATGATATTACAAACAATGGTTTAGCGATAAACCATAGACCAAGTCATGGTCTAAAGATAAACCTCGGCGGCCCCTAGTTTAACGATGGTCTAAGTCGTATCTGTCAAAGTTTCTCTTTTAGGTTATAGCATCTTTTTTATTGTGTTGTGTTGTTTTTACCCGAAAATGGATATTAATATGGTTGATTTATTTAATATACTTATATATAGTTGATATTACTTTTTCCTTGATACACCAATTCACAGATCGTTTTTTTTGTTGGTCCATCACAATATATTATTATATATATTATTAACAAAGAGGCAATTGTTCTATTAGAGACTTCGATAACTTAAAATTGCCAAAGCTTAATGAACTTTGTTCAGCTTGCGATGGTTTTGTTTAATGTTATGGTTTCATATAACGCGCGAGAATGTTACGTTTCGTTACACGTACGTAATTTACTTAAATCTAAACAAAACTTCAATCGATAAATAATAAATGTTTTTATCCATGCAAAATAACAAGGTCTCAATATTTTTAACACTCCTAAACATCATTTAATCCTTATCATATTATCAAAACGTTTTCTTTTCTGGGCATACGGAACGTTGCAATAGAATGATATTATGGTGAACGAATGATATTTGTATTAATCTGTGGTTGATGTATAGACAATGGTTCAAATGACGGTACTAAGAAGACCACGGTTTTTTTGAGTTTTGTAATACGAACAAATTTAGACCATGGTTTTGCAGATAAGCCTGGACTTGATAGTACAGGTTTAAACCATGGTTTATTTAGTTTTTTGTCATAAGGCTGTAACAGTTTGGTGATGTTGAACCTAAGACTGCCCTTAGCTCGACTTGAACTTCTCCAGAGATTCTTTAAGCGTATTGCAGAAAAGTAAAACATTTATCAAGTTCAATGCGTGTAATAACGACGTGAAGATACATCCACATGAAGTTTAATCCGTGAAATTGATATAGGAGCGTGTCGCGGCGTCGTCGGCCCCGTCACGAGGCGTGACACGCCAATGTTTCAAGGTCGAAACGCGACTCCATTCGTTTTTCGTTCCATTCTTTTATCCGCGCATCAACCTTTTGTTCTACAAACCTTTAGTTTTGATATTGGATTCGCACCACGTTCCCTCCTTTTCACGATTTATTGGATTACGTTCGCGCTGTTTCGTGTTAGCGGTGTGCATTATGTAATTTCTCAATGTGACGTAAGTGCGGTCTTAAATCTTTTATTGCAGTAATTTCTGAATAATAATTTTACATATTAACTACAGCTGACCACGGGGTCAAAGGCCACTGGTTGTATGTCTTTTTTGAAAATACCAATTTATTTTATCGTCATAATCGTCTCTTTCTCGAAGTTGAATTACATTTAAATTATTACATGACATAGGCCGCCCCTGATGGTATCATGTCATAACTTTACACTTGGCTGGCGCACTGGGGTAATAATATTAGTACCTGCCTAGGTACCTAGGTATTATGTATACAGGTGTTGGTACACTGGTATTGCCTTTTGATTATACCCCCTCAGGTCATTGCTTATGGTGACATTCACAGGGAGTGATTAATTGTGACCTGTTCTGAGCTGAAGCTACACAGTACATTAGGGGTGGTCTTGGTTAGTGCTCTTGAACTTTAAGTAATTTTAAGAAAGAAATAATCGATAATGGTGACTATTTCATTGTTCTCAATATAAAAAAAATATTAATCTATTTCTATATTTTAAACTAATTAGACAACGTTTTCTTGTTCTGTCAAAATTCAGTGAGAGTTGCCGATTTTTAATTTTCGGCACTTATTTTTTTTTAATTTAAAATACTTACCTAATTGAATGCACATCATTCTAAATGAAGAGCCGATCTGTAGGATTTCAACAAAGCAGATATTCATTTTAATAAAATATCGCATTGTAGTTGCAGTCCTTGTAGCTAAGTTTTTAGTTGAAATAACTCATTGATTCATGACCTTACAATAATGAGTCTTCAAGCTATACTTTCATAATTATTTTCACGCCAAACACCCAATTTACTTCATTTTAGCAATTCACACAAACTACTACAATACACAATACATACCAACCCACTAAATATATTAGTGAGCACGCTACCATTACCTGTGCGCTGTGCATTGACCGTCAATCTAATATTGTTGTATAAAAATCTAGATTATAAACTAATTTACAATTAGTAAACTGACCGCGACCTATGTTGATGTTTGGAGACACCAGTTTTCCAACGGCAAAGTTAATTTTCTCCCTCAATCCAGTTTATCTTTTCGTTAGGGCAATGTTCGGTGCTTTCATTGTTGATGAACTTCAGTAATGTTACTTAATTATTTTGGTGAATGTAGCTGCTTGTACGGAAAATCCTCGGTGCGTGAGTCCGACTTGCGATGGGTCGGTTTATTTTTTTAATTTGTATGATTAATTTATTCATGACTTTACGTTCACTAATGGGTCGTCAAGCTTGACTGCTATCATTAACAAACATCCTTCATATTAGCAATACACACACCCACAACACTAAAATGCATAACACAGATCAATCCCACTTACACCAAATACATTAGTGTTGACGCAACCATTACCTGTGCAGCGACCGTAAATCTAATATTGTTGTATTGGCCGCATTCCCTTTGGCACCGTTAATATTAGCGATTCATAGATTAAGTACCAACGCTTGTCCGGGCCAATTACCCACTATTAATCATAGCTATAGTTGTTACATGTTATTATGACAATAGTGGTCGTTGCCCTTAACCTAATAACTCTTCCTAGAAGCCCGGCAAATCGATACTAACACTTCAGTTGGCTCAGTGCGAGTTTTTACTCGTGGTCGATCGTCAATTTGTATTGAAACTGGATAAGTGGCGTCTGGTGAGATAAGAGTAAACCCTTTTTTTGTATAAAATTCACATAAAAACTTGCACTATGGCACTCCCTAGGCACTTCCTATTACTTAAGACTGTTCTTTGTTTGCTACATTGCCACAGTTTGACGGCAGAACACAACACTAAAATGCATAACACAGATCAATCCCACTTACACCAAATACATTAGTGTTGACGCAACCATTACCTGTGCAGCGACCGTAAATCTAATATTGTTGTATTGGCCGCATTCCCTTTGGCACCGTTAATATTAGCGATTCATAGATTAAGTACCAACGCTTGTCCGGGCCAATTACCCACTATTAATCATAGCTATAGTTGTTACATGTTATTATGACAATAGTGGTCGTTGCCCTTAACCTAATAACTCTTCCTAGAAGCCCGGCAAATCGATACTAACACTTCAGTTGGCTCAGTGCGAGTTTTTACTCGTGGTCGATCGTCAATTTGTATTGAAACTGGATAAGTGGCGTCTGGTGAGATAAGAGTAAACCCTTTTTTTGTATAAAATTCACATAAAAACTTGCACTATGGCACTCCCTAGGCACTTCCTATTACTTAAGACTGTTCTTTGTTTGCTACATTGCCACAGTTTGACGGCAGAACGTTTTTGCCAAAAAAATTGGACAGGGTAGGATCATCACTAAATCAGTGCATAGAATATTTTTTTATCTCGGTAATACTTTCTCTTAAGATACCAAAACACTTATCGCGGGAGAAGCCACAGGCAGAATCTAATTAACTATATTGGATTTTCGATGTCGGTAGTTACAATAGATATACATTTACGACGATAGCAGCTTCATGTTAAATTAGGAATTTCAATAGGGGGTCAATGGTCGATATTACCATGCTACTACGCATCTACTATAGTTGTTGTGTTAACTATAGTGTAAACACGAACGCCACATTAGCTTTTGACTGTACACAATATATCTACATAGAGCACATACAATTATATTTGCACCAATAATTACGATATTGGCTGCGATGTATTAGATGCCATAAATTATTTGCGGTCGTTCAATATGCATATCGTATATGGAGGATTTGGGATTGGTTGATGTTAACTATGTAGTCTAAGGTCGATGACATCGTTAGGAATAGCAACATGGCTAAATTCATGACTTACTAAAATTAATGTGTGTAACTACTTGGACTTCAAAACTAATCTGGCCGAGCATGTTTGTGTACTATTCCCAGACACGCAATAGAAAAAATAAAACTAGAATTTTTAGTCTTGAAAACAGAAATTCATTGTATAATAAAATAAACTGTTTAAAATAATTTATTAAGAGCAAGCTGGTTCGTTCCTCTCAAAATACCTTCACGCGCCTAACAGTCTCCAGAGGTGATCTCAGCAAATAAAATTACCTTTTCAACGGTTAATTTGCGGAATGAACCACTTTCAGTCGCAGGTTGGCCGTTGTTTTTGTTGGAGGACCTCGCCCTGAACCGAACCCTGTGCCTGTCAACTAAGAAATGAATTATGGCCAGTATTTACCGGAAGATGACATTTTTCGAATCGGCCCATAAATTCCTAATGGAGCGACGACGGGCTACATTTCATCTGTTTGGCTGCACACAAGGCCTTCGCCGCAGAGCTATTTTCGGTAGCGTATCCGAAAATTTATAACTGCGAGTTAGTTCTAAATCGTTGGATAGCGCCAAAGTAAGTAGGATTTATTATATGACGCTGTACGCTCTATTTGTACATTTTTTCTCGAGGGTCTGTGCCAATTCCTGTGTCTCGGTCCTTCTACGTTCAACACGATTAACATCAGACTTATGTTTCAGTTTGGAAGGAGCGACTGCGATGTCAGTTATCCGCGTCTCCTACTTAATTACTTAGTTTTGGGTCTTCATTATGGAAACAAACATTTACATAATCTGCAAGCGACTGGATACAAATATTATGGATGACGTTTCAATTTAAAATTGGCTGTTCATGTGCGTCATTCCTTCGGGACGAAACATTTGGAACTCAATTTTAATTTGAAAACTAGATGCCAAAACTACTTTTGATATTTAGTTCAGACAAAACTATCGGCTTTTAAAAGTTTGCGTCTATGATTTTTGCGATGGAAAAGAGTGAAAAAACACAGTAAAAACTGAACTTTTCATACGCTAATGGTGCTGCCATGAACTATAAGCATAGAAAAGAAAGATAAATGGTTTTTATTTGATTTAGAGATAACTAAGTGCTTTCAAAAGCCACACACACACAAAATGTAGGTTTACACTATAGGCACAGTGAATATAAAAAACGGCCAATTGCGTGTCCGATTTTTTAAATTCAGGGTTCCGTCCCATACCGTAAAAAAAGTTGGTTGTAATAGGAAAAATGCGGCAATTTAAAATAAAATATCTGATTTATTAATATAGTGTTATTTTTAGTAAAATATATGTAATAATAATCATTATCACAAAATTTGAAGTTCGTAGGTCAATGGGAAGTTAAAAAAAAATGAAAAAAAAGGCTTCAATTTTTTTTCTCATGCCTTTGTTTTCCAATATGTTGAGAAAAAAATACTGTGTTCATCTACTTAACGAGTTCTAAACAACATTTTTTTTTAGCTGTATGCCCCCTTAAACATTTAATAATATTTATTGTCAATTGTATGGCTTTGGATCAACAAGATGCTTATACTGTGAAAATTTTAAGACTGTAGCTCCAACCGTTTGGCTGTAAAACCTATATAACAAACGACGGACTCATAGACAGACGGATAGACGTGTGTCGGTATGTCTGTCCAGACGGACAGACAGACAGACACACCGACACGTGAGTAACAACAATAGGGCTCCGTTTGGACCCTTCGGGTACAGAAACCAAAAAAAGAATTATATATGACTTACTGTGGCTAAATGAATTATTTATATATCAAAGTTAGATTGATGTTGGCAAGTTTTCTCCCATCTTGTTAAAATGTAAGATTTGTATTTCATACTTAAAGCACAAAGCGATTTGGCCCTAGGTTCATGTTGTTATACATTAACAATCTCCACATTATTATTTAAAAAATGGACGGCTACATTATTTATATATCTTAAATTATACTACCAATGTGCCTACAAGAAGGAAGGTAGTTCGCGTCTACCCAAAAGTGGACAGCACTAACATCAACTTGCAGAATTAATTCTGGTTAGCGCATGCCGTTTTGCTGAATTTACCATGAAAACAGACTTACAAATGATAGTGACTGATTAAAAGGCCATGTTTAGTAAATGAAGGACAGCGGAGGGCAGAATTTCTCAAACTTTAACAGTTTGAGAAATTCTGACATATTGCATCACGTCATGGGGTGGAACGTTTTAAACTAACCTTTTACCACTTGAGAGGGCTCAAAGGGCAGTCCTTAAAGTTGCACTTTTCCTTCCTTTCCGTCATCCCACGGTAGAAGTTTATAAGTCCTCCAAAGTCCTCTCAATTCGTCAGCTTTTTATCCTCCATGTTGTCTTGAAACAACGTTCCCTTATTCCTTTTAAAAATACCCATCATAATACTGATATGAGAAGAAGAAGAAGGGATATATGCCAACCTATATCAGTAAAAACCAAATTTGCCCGAAATTACTTTCCTTTTCTTGGCCCATTTCTATACAACAAACTGAATAATCTACTCTTAATTCATACTCTAAATAAAACAACTTTTAAAAGGATGATTACTGACTGGCTTATCACTTTAGATTATACCCAAATTGAAGATCTTTTCAAAACCATGTCCTAACAAAATGTTCCCGTACAACATACACACAATTTCCCCACTCCATACACACTCACTCAACATCACACACACTTACCCCGCACACGACATACATTCACATACTGCCTCTTCCTTCCTTGCATGCATCCTTAATAAATTAATTTATTTCACTATCGTTATGCTTATCGTTGTTTTCGTAATTTGAATTTTTATGAGCGAAATTTGCAATGTTATAATGCATGAAATTATTTGTATATTAATGTGATTCAGTTCGTCTCCAGTTGACAATTATTATGTACAACTTTGTTTTGGGGGGCCTGGTGACCTGAAATACAGGTTTTGTAAAAAACTTAGTTTAGGCACCAGTCTTTCCACAAATTAATTATACAATTATATCTGTAATTACTCCTTAATATTTTGTCTGTAAATTTGTGGTAAGAAATAAATAAATAAATAAATAAATAGTTTGTATCACTTAACGGTCTCTCCCTAGGTATTGTATATATCCCCATTAAAAATACTGCAATAAAATAAATGCAAAATCGGTCGGTCGATCTAATGGTTGCAAGCACTACTGCTGGCTGGGGGTTTTCTGTCGGAAATTTCGAACTAGCAACTGTGTCTGGATTTGTTACGGGTTGATGGCAACATGCTTGCTCGCTATTATCACGGGCACCCAACGCGAAGAAATAAAAATTATTTCAAATAAATTGCACTAGATGGCGTGATAATCTTCGATTTCTTATTGAGTTTTGTGAAATGTTAAGATTTTCTAAAGACGATCATAAAATTGTATGTTCTTGTTTAATTAACTCTCCTAAGCACAAAATTAAAGAATATTAGCCTCTTTATTCACATTTCAAAGATTATTTAAATGGATCATTTAAAATTGATACCAATAGATGGCGCGATTTTAAATTTCTGAGGCACCCACTCGATTTTAAAATTGTTTTGTAACACATTTTGGAACAATTAAAGTGTCAAAACGTGCAAACAAATACTATAAAACAAATCGACGCTGTATTTCAAAAAAAGTATTCACGAACCGAGTAAACCTTTTTACTTGCAAGTCACTGCTAACAGCATCTATATCCATGAACGGAACCGAACGCGATCGATGTTCTTAGAAAAATAATCAGTTTAATCAGACTAAAAACGCTAGTTTCGTCGACACGGTTACATTGTATGGGATGAGGCATCTGTATGCTAGTATTAAATTATCTGTGCTATTACTTAAACATAACTGTCATAATTTGGGTGTGCAATAGATATCTATAACATCTCTGCCTAAAACTTCGGATAACAGTGGAACAGGCGTGATGGTTTAATATTAATTGACAATGAATCCTAAAAGTATTCGATATTAATTAATAATAAGAGATAGAGAGAATACTTTTAAATATGTTGAATCACTTGAAGGTATTTCCTTAATTGCCAAAAATATCTCTAATTAAAAGCCCACGAAATTAATTACCAAATGCCCACCGGATTTACCGACCCTCGAGTGCGGTATTCACTTTGGGCAACACTGGTCTGGAGCTTGGCGGTATCTATTTGAAACCGCCTTTATATTACAACTTCACCTTACTCGACCGCACTCCATCCAATCTGCTGTAAAGGTTAACTGGTAGTTGATTTTGTACATATTAGGTAAATTCCGCTAGTAGGTAGGTTTTGGGATGAAAATATTTTTCACAAAATAATACAACCGACACTACAAAGTGAAAAAAGTTGGTGTTTCTGTTTTATTTTTTTGGCACCGACTGCCAGAATTAAGGTTCTTTTTCACTTTTTAACTCTAATACACATGCGATTGCAGCCATTCCGAAAGATTTGCCGTCATTTGGAGAGTACTATTGCACGAGTATTTCTCCAAAGTTCTTTATCAGATCTTCATCAAAATATGAGCCAACCGGGAGTGCTTTTTTCAAAATCGGTCCAAAATTGACAGAAAAATTGGTGAACATACTTAAAAAAATACTAACAGTTGAACATTTCTTATTGGGAACTCGTTTAAAAAAAGTGCCTACTAATTATTTAAAGTTGAGTATTCTCATCTTTTTCTTTTGGTTACTTATTAGGTGGTTCTTACTGCCGTAATAGATTGATGAGAGTGGTTCAAAATCTAGTTCAGTGGCGTGCAATTAGCTATAAGTTGGTCAAGAAGGGTGTAGACAAAGTGAGAATAACGATTGTCAAAGTCAAAATTTGGTTTAGTGGCGTGCAATTAGCTATAAGTTGGTCAAGAAGGGTGTAGACAAAGTGAGAACAACGATTGTCAAAATCAAAATCTGGTTTAGTGGCGTGCAATTAGCTATAAGTTGGTCAAGAAGGGTGAAGATAAAGTGAGAATAACGATTGTCTAAGTCAAAATCTAGTTTAGTGGCGTGAAATTACCTATAAGTTGGTCAAGAAGGGTGTAGACAAATTGAGAATAACGATTGTCAAAAGTCAAAGCCATAAATACCAAGTTTTGTTGATGATGATTATCTTGTGTGATATCAGCAAAACACTTATTACATATTCAAACTTAAAATTAAGGTACCTGAAATGCAAAATTAAAAGAAGATGGTGGACGCCGTCGAGGCCTAGAAAAAGAGCGACGAAATTAAGTCGACACGTTCCAAGAAGTCTGGGATGAGGTAGCGCAGAAAAGAGTTCCCGGAAGTACTTGGGAGGGCCGTTTCATTTCTAGCAGTGGTAAAACAAAAAAATATGGTAATATTGACCTACAACTTTCATATAAATTTTCACTACGTAGTTAGGTTTCTAGTTTTTTTCTAAAATTAGTTTTCGTCAAGCTTGTTGCTTTTAGCGATAAGCGCTTATTCGATATATAAGTTAGCTTGAGATCAATGCTCCATGCCTTTACATCAACTTAAAGTGCAGAGCATGTTATATATATTAATGTGTTAGAAAACATATTTAGAATTTTTAAAGATACTAGCTCGGTATATGTATTTATTATGGACCAAGTGATTAATACGGCAATATCCATAATGCCCAGACAATTTGAAAAATGTCCAATATGATCTACTCATATCTTTACTAGCATTACTATTTAAGCAATATATATTTGCGAGCTGGCTGACCAAAACCAGATGTATCCTGCGACTGCACAGCATGTTTTTTTCTTGTTTACGTCTTTTTAGCTCGCTTTTTAAGCAGTCGGGTGTTTTGTTTTTTTTTCTTTGGGTTTTCCGTCTGTAGTTTCTCAGTAGCAGCCCAGAGTCTAAACTGTGTGCCCGGTTGATGGCAATAGGCTCGCTTAATTGCTGTCCACACATTTCCGGGTTCCCGTCATTAGTCATTTATTCATAAACAAGTAACTTGTATCTGAATTTACACATAATATTACACAATTACAGTATATATACTAAAATAGATTACATTAATTGAATTTCATAAATTACATAAAAAGTTTTAAAACAATAAATTTACATTTCTTCATTAGTACATTTCAACATGTAAAGAAAGCAATAAACGATATGGCCAACCCATTAAAATTTAAAACAATGCAATAAAACAATTAATAAAAGACAAATTAGCATATATTGAAAAAAAAATGAAATAATGAATTTATGGCTAGTTAAATAAATCAGAACGAACAAAATCCAATAAAATTTAACAACCCTTAACCATCTCAATAAAATAACAATTCAATCAATAGTACATTATGGTACAAGTGTGTAATGTTGGTGATTACCGCTGAGGTGCCATTGAGACCCGAGCCGTTAGGCGAGGGTCTTAAGAGAGCCGAGGACGGTAATCATCAATACACACGTGTATCATACGACGTTTTTCAACACACTTGTGAAGAAAATAATACTAAAAAATCATTACCAACAGTGAAAACGAGCTGTGAAAATTTTTTCACAATGGCGGGCAAAATTAATCAGTTTTCCTATGCGCGCGCATCTAACAATGGCGATCGGCCATAGACTAAAAAGAATGATGTTTCTTTTTTTGGCTTTTCGCGGATAGCGTTTTAGCCACGTACAAAATGGGGAATTTCAAGTTTTCTTTATTACAGACAAAAACAAAAGTTATATTTAAGTGAAAGTTTTATTTATTAAACACGTACAAGTTGAAATTATCTATTTAAATACGAAGTTGCATGAAATGTGTTGCATTTGTACTATTGAGCACGATCTTTTATGTATCGAAACTTTTTTAAGAACAAAGCAACTCAACCAATAAATTAAAAAAAAAAAAAACTCTTTATCTCACTTGTGAATAATAGTAATGAAAAAGTCACAGTTTAATAACAGGTGTCATTATGTGCCTAATTGCGGTGAAATTAGAGCCACTTTATGAGCAAGTGTGTTGAAAATAAAATTACAGTTCCTCTACAGCATATAGACATTTTATTCAATAGGATAGGAGGAGGATTTTTTTTAGTTTTTTAGTAGACAGCACTTTTTATGTCTAAAGGCAACTTGTTAAACAATTTTACAGACTGGTATCGTGGACTGTGTTTAACAATTCTTAGGTTATGATTTGTAAGATTGTTATATTTCAAGTCCCCGACGAAACACGGCAGTAACGGAGAAAAATCTGTTACATACCATTTGTACGAACTTGTACATATCCGTATCAGAAGGTTGGTTCTAAGACATGCCGGTTTCCTCACGATGTTTTCCTTCATCGTTTTTAGAGCAGTGACTATGAAATAATTTACACAAAGTAAAGCGCCTGCCTGGGTTCGAACCCATGATCTACTACACGTAAGCCAAGGCCGTTACCACTGGGCCACTACTGCTCTTGTAATATAATGTTATAGTAACTGGGCGACCGAGCTATGCTCCGGTGAAAATAGAGAAAACGATGTTTTTTTTAAATCAAACCTAGCTAGATCGATTTATCGCCCCCGAGAACCCCTTTAAATTTAATGAACATCGTTGCAGCCGTTTCCGAGATTCAGATTTTATATGTGGCATATATACAAGAATTGCTCGTTTGAAGGTATTCGATGTTATGTTTATTCTGGAAACGATGAATGAGGCTTTTTTTACAAGCTTTTATTTAACTTGTAATCTATACTAATATTATAAAGAGGAAATATTTGTATTTTTGTATGTAACGAATAAACTTAAAAACTACTGGACCGATTTCAGTTTTTTTTTATTTCGCTCTTGGGAAGCTGCACTATCCCCGGGTGACTTAGGCTACTTTTTATCCCTGTATTCCCACAGGAACGGAAACTACGCGGGTGAAACCGTGAGGCGTCCGCTAGTATATGTATATGTATGTGTGTTCGGGTCAAATCTTGCAACTGAATTTTAAAGCAGTTATCCTCCAACGATTAAGATGAAATTTTGCATACACGTTTTAGTTTGAATGATAATGCATGGTTAGCTAAGTGACGTCATTCTAAATCCAATATGGCGAACGGCATAAGATGGCGGACTAGTTATTTTTTGTGCACTGTCATGATATGGGTATCAAATGAAAGGGTTTGCTGAGATAAATTCGACAACTGATTATTTAAAAAAGAGCTTGGTTTCACCAGAGATTCATTTGCATAGGTCACCGAGATAAAATCATCAACCAAGTATGCAAGTGCATAAAACCACTTGTAATACCTAGTTATACAATATACTTTGTTTGTTATTTTTCATGTTTGATTTTGATACCTTCCTGGCTTTCTAACTACTACTAGAAGCTTTTTATGGAGCGAGTTCGAAAGTAGACGCCTTTCCTCTTGGGGAATAAACATAGTAACAAAGAAAAACAACTGGTGTACTGTATTCTTGCTACTCTTTGCATTTATGTTGTAAAATTAGTTTACTAGTGATAAGTTGGTACCATATAGTATGAACTATGGTTAACTTTATAATATATCTATTTTTGTAACATCATTCCCGTGGAAAGACGTCCACTGTTGGTCAAAAACTTCGCCCGATCTTCGTCATATAGACCGGTCGCGAGCTTCTTGCATATTTTTTTATACATCGAGTTAAATAAATTAAATTAATAATAATTAAATTATAAATTAGTTTATTTAAATTAATTTCATTCATTCATTGTTTAGGTAAAAAGGTGACCCAATTTCATATCGCACAATTCTGAGCCGAAATACTTTGCCAAAACTATTGATAAAGACACAAAATATTCTTGATGACTCCTATTGCGCTTTTTTAAATACTGCTAAGTTTTCAACCGTGTATTAAAATTTAAAAGTATTCTTTCACAAAAAAAACTTGGGACATTATTTTACTAAAATCATTGTGAGCGCAGAGACATTTGGTAATCAAATAAGTAAATTCTTAGAAACAATGCTAGTCACGAGCGTAGTTATTATCTCAAAATTTCATTCTATATCAGTCATCTTAGATAGTGATGAAATTTAAATTAAATGCTGCTTCATTGCCTTCCAACGGATACTTATTTTATAAAATCAAAACATTCGCCCAAAATACCTTCTTCATTTGGAGAGAATTTCTTGAAAGTGAAGTTCTTCATCTTAATTTAATTAACACTGTTGAGTGTGGATGTCCCGTCGAGAAGATACCTACTCAACTTTTAAACTAAAAAAAGTTGCGCTTTTTTTACTCGTAACATTAAATTATTTTGTTTCAAAATGAACGAACGAATGTGCCCGCTGGGTATGAAAATTTTATTTTGCACACGAAATTTAAAACGAAAATATTAAACTGTATTTTATATTTTCATTTTCGCCAAACCTGTTAACCTTGTCTGTGACTTTAACTTGATCAAATTGTTCTAAAATTTTAGCAATGTGTTTTTTAGTAGGTATAAAACTCTTTCCAAGCAGATACAAGATACCATCTAACTGGATTTCCTGACAGAAACTTCATTTAAAATACCGAACAAACATGCTAAGCGAACTCGCTTATCTCAACTCCATCTACTGATTAAAACTTTTAATCCGAAAACGCAAAGTGTTAAGCTAACGCTTTCAAATCTGGTGAGAAATTACTAATATTAATGTCATTCTAAAAGTTCCACAAACATCTCTTAAGTCCCCGGGAAAAGTTTTGAAATTTTTCTGCAAGGTGCAATGAATCTAAAGAGCAGAGCGTTATTAGAAAGTTCTCCAAGTAGGATTATTCGTACTCTGTCTGGAAACTCGCAAAGAATATTATGGTTTCATAACTGAAAAGTTGTATACTGGTCGTGTTTATTGCGCGTTTCCAGCCTTCAGTTTATATAGAGATAAAAATGTTTCGATTAAACTTTGAGGTATATAATCTAGCATAGCCCGCTGTGTTTTCTGCGTTTATCTTCGATAGCCAACGTAAAATTGCAGCGTTGATTGAACTGAATGAAGACATAAATAAAGATCTAGAGATCCTACAGCAAGCGACTGATTGATAACTAAAATAAAAAAATAAAAAAATCACAACTCAATAATAATTTCAGCTTCGTTTCATCCCGAAGCTATCAAGCAAAATAAAGACAATATCCGAACCATATATCTTCTTGAGAAATGGATGTGAAAATTGAAGACGCTAACAGAAAGTCAACGTCAACGGGAATAGTTCGCTGTCTGGTAGAATTTAGCAAACACAGGTGATATTCGGAAACAAAGGCACCAGAATCAACGCTAATACGGAAAGTTAAACGACTGTTGTTTTACTGGTGTCAAAAAGAAAATTTTATTCAAGCTTTTGTCCCCTCGTTCCTTATGTTTGAAGAGTTTCTTCTCCCTAGAGATAAATTATCGTATGAAAAGTTTACAGCAAATTGACAATAATTTATTCTCATTATTTCTTGAAACAAGGGAAAAAATCCAGTGAATATTACGCAATTTGTAAAAGTACGTTTATCATTCTCTTTCTTTTTTCCTTTCAGCCTTTTTGTAACCCCAATATGTTGGAAGTCATGAATCTGAGTACAAGAAGTTACGCCATCCTTTTTTCTAAAGGCTGAGTGATTTAAACGTTTGCTTCCCCAATTTAGGAGGCCGCCAGAAAAAGTCATGGCCCGACAGCCATGAATGAAAATACACTGATCGATTTTAGTTCATTCACTTGAGGAGGTCGTTTGCTTTTACTTACTATGCTGTTCATTATGTTTTACAACAATTACTTATCTTAAATTATATTCAAGAATATTTCGCACTAGTAATAGTTTGGTTATGTATGTAAACCCACCCACGATACTGGATTCCTAGTGCGGGGCAACGTTTTTATAAAGAAAAGAAAGGTAAAATTAAAAAGTTAATAGAGACGGGAAAAAAACCAATAAAGATTGAAGTTTGAAAAAAAGACCACCATTTCATAGCCAGGAGCGTTACATGAAAAATCTCAGGCATCGATAAAACCGCGTACGTATTCCGTGTCATGGCTATGTTAATTGATTTAAAGCAGGTTACAATCTAATTTACAGCTTGAATCGATACGGGGCTCGTCGACGCAAAATTGTATTATTTTGTACTGCAAATTGGATTCTGTGATCACTGGACTGGAACGTGACCGAAATATTCGATGTGTTAATGTTTTGAACTTGGAGACTGAATGTTGAAGAAGAAGTATTTCTGGGTTGAAATCATGAGCGATAAAGCCAAACTACCAAGAAACCATAATCATGCAGAAGTAATTTCGGGGCTGGAATCATGAGTTGTACACTCACAAACTACCAGGAGACTAAAATCATGAGGAACCATTTCTTTAATATTTAGTATATTGGAGGTTTAAAGCACGTAAATACGTGCATTAAGTCTTCAATACATACACACGATAGTGTAAAGATGTTACGTATCCTCTTGTCCGCTGATAACAATTTCCATATTCTCGTCCTGATCCTAATTTATTTTAGGTCAGCGCTACACATTTTTTTCTTCCAAACATTTATTTTAATTTACTCCTTTTCTAGCCATAGTAACAATAAAGGTTGAGGTTTGTCAGAAAATATTTTTATATGACTGTACCGACGAATACATTAATCTACTTTTTATCCATACCTTTTTCATCACCTAGGTAGGCTTTGTCATTGTATAAATGAAATTCTGTCCGTCAGTAAATGTTGTTTATTCCAAAAGCAAAAGACAGCCCATTCAGACAGACGTTGTTTTCATTTCATTTAGCATCAAAAAAGTATTTATACCATTCCCCCTCTAAAAAGCTTATTTTATTCACTGAAAACAGTGAATAAAAAGCACTTTTAATCACTGTTTTGGTGTTTGAATTTAGAACACACCAATATAATATTCAAACTCCATCTCAATGCTGTACAACCTCCTTACGCATAAAATTTTCGATACAAACTTAGATAGAGATAGAGTTAGAGATAGAGTTAGAGTTAGAGATAGAGATAGAGATAGAGATAGAAATAGAGATAGAGATAGAGATAGAGATACAGTTAGAGTTAGAGTTAGAGATAGAGATAGATATAGAGTTAGAGTTAGAGATAGAGTTAGAGATAGAGATAGAGTTAGAGATAGAGTTAGAGATAGAGTTAGAGATAGAGTTAGAGATAGAGTTAGAGATAGAGTTAGAGTTAGATATAGAGTTAGAGATAGAGATAGAGATGGAGTTAGAGATAGAGATAGAGGTAGAGATAGAGTTAGAGATAGACATACAGATAGAGACTAGTGAATAAAAGACGGATTTAATGCGAGGGCCATAGATGAATCACTCGCGTCGCTCAGGATTCTAACACTTGAATCACTCGCTATGCTCGTGATTCAATCATCATGAATCACTCCCTACGGTCGTGATTCAGTCGTTAGAATCCTTCACTTACTTGTGATTCATCTATGGCCCTCGCATTAAATCCGTCTTTTATTCACTAGTTGCATAATATACTATTATATCGAATTCGAGGCACGCACGAACATATTTTCGTAAACATTGAAAAGTAAATAGAATAAGATTGATCTAAAATAAATGTTGGTTTGATGTAGTTAATCAAGTTTTTACTTTGCCAACTTATAATACAATTTCAGAACAGATTAGACAGACAACTAATAAAAGAAACTTTTTGTTCGTTTTTCTTACGAATTTTACTCATTAATCTGCCATCATGTAGTCGGATCTTTGTATTTATTGCCGAGATAACCGGGAAATCGTAGACAGGAATTCTCAACTGTTATTAAATTTTCCGTTTTCATTAGAACCTAACATAATTAGTGTAGCTAATTAATAACGAGATGTTTCCCAAGTAAATTAAGAAGAAATATCAAAGAATGTTAATTATGGAAATGTAAAAAAAGGTTAGCCATTTTTCACCGTATTTAGGAATACCGCAGATGAAGTTTTTTACTTTCCGGAACTTTTCTACATTAAGGTTGGTAGACATAATTAAAGCATTAAAGTTGGAGTAATCATGTTTAATAGAAAAAGAATGTCAGTTACATCCAAGAAGATGCGAATATCTAAATGATTAAAATAAGTTCTTAACAAAGCTATTAAGAAAACGACCGTAGGAAACTGGAGTTCAGTCGGGGATCTAATTACAAAGACGTTCGCCAAGACGTTCACAGTTCCAACGAAAATTATTACTGCAATTTTTCACTCAAAACTTTCATGGGAATAACTTGGGGAGAATATGAGACTCAGAAACTTCACTGAAGAGGATTGATTCTCAAATAAACATAATTAAGTATAGATTAAGACCATTTTAGGGTGTATGAAATTAAAATTACCTATGTCCTTTAGCAGGAATCTGCTTCCACTCCAGTCTACTGGTCACGGCCGCCGTGACAAAGAGAAAAATCTCGAGTAGATCTGATTGAATTACGATAAATCATCATCATTATTTCAGCCCAAAAACAACCACTGCTGAACTTAGGGCTCCCCCAAGTGTCCCCCAAGTCTTTTCTGCCCCATTGAAATTACGTTCTGCGAACAATAACATGATAAATAACAAGCTTTAATTTTAATTAGATTAAAGAAAGCTGACTCGAGTGGGAAAAAACTTTTTAACAAAAAATCAAACCGACTTCCAAAACAAAACACTTCAAAGTGAAAAAAAACTTTCTTTTCCGATATCGGTGTCTTTTGTACCCATTGTTATAAATTAATTGTTAAAAAAAAATTATATTTCTCTTTTTAGTTTTGGTAGGTACCTTTAATTAATATGATGATCATTTATAGCCAAAGTACATCTTATGACAATTCCAATAAGCCCAAACACGACTAGGATACATTGTTTTATTTCGGGTTTCCAGTGGCCATTGCGGTCTTCTTCATCAGTTCAACTTCACCAAATGATACTTTCTGAGTGCAAATGATTGCATTATTGATGAAAATACCAAAATCGCTACATGTATGCCTATAATATTTGAGGAGTTCCCTCAATTTCTCTAGGATTCCATCATCAGATCGATGATGGAATCCTCGATCGATGATAAACGACGAAGTAATCCGCGAACACACATAAAAAAAAAATATATATACGGTCGAATTGAGAAACCTCCTCCTTTTTGGGAAGTCGGTTAATAAAAGACTTAATGAGCGTCCTCACTGGGAGCATTCTTTCGTGAGAATTTTAAACAAGCAATCGTAGGTGAGCAACAAATGCTTCCCAGCGAGCCCAGCATTCACTTTGAACAAAACTAAGAACGTTCGAGTCGAACATTCCCTTGCGAGCTTGGAGCATTCGAATACGATCTCGTTAAATGTCATTCATTCGATAATACGATTGTCCAAGAAGATCACAAACACTTAAGAGCAAGGAACTGTTTCTTGCTTTAAAAGTGGCCAGTAATATTCCTACATACATACTCATTGATTGCATTATCTGAGTACTCTCTTTCGAGCATTTTATTTGCGTGAACATCCGAATGCGAGACTTTTCCGCGAAAATCGTTGCGACGTCCACACCGGCTGAAGGTCGCGCTTGCGTGTAAGCTTTGTAACTCTTGGCTCAACGTCCACACCACTCGAATATTCGACGTCGAATGCTCATTACAAGTGAACGCTCTCAGTGAGGACGTTCCTTAAGAATATAGATTGTACATTCTTAAGTCATAAACGACATATTTATTACTTGAAATATTCGAATAACCTTTCCTTTTATGAAACGTTTTACGGCATTTTGAAAGTGTATCATAAAGTCAGAGTGACATTTTATACTTTTGATTACTACTTCATTGTCTCCCACTCCATATGGTTTGATGACAGGGTTGAAGAATAATGGATTTTATCGTTATAGAATCTTTATAGTATCTTTAAGAAGTCAAATGGACATTGAACCGCTATTTTCAGCTGTCAGTTGTATTTATTCTTACAACCCTACAAAGTCACAACTATACATTTTTTATTTCTCTTATGTTTGTTAAGTTAAGTTATATTGTTTATAGAACATGACAATTTACGTCACGTTGTAAGATCTTTTTTTTTGTAAAACTTTATAGTTTTTTTTGGAGCCTATTTCACCCGGCTTCATCTTGCCGAGGTGTAACCGTATAGATAACGGACCATCTTGAGCATCTTGGCGTAACGTTGACATCGACACTTAATTTCGGCCCATATATTGAGGCAAAGGCTCAACTGGCTGCCAAAAACTTGGGGATCCTTGCTAAGGTGAGACGGTACTTCACGCTAGTTCGATCTTGCATGGAATACTGTTCTCATCTCTGGGACCGATCTGCCAAATACCAGCTTGATGCAGCTTATCGGTTACATTTCGGGGAGTGTGCGATTGAATTGCATGACCTTATTTCACCTAGCCGGTTTCATCATCGGATTAAAAGAAGTACGGCTATCGGTACATGGTGGACATCCCACCCATACGCACTAAACATTTTGGAAATACTTTCATTATGCGTACAACTAAGGAATGGAATTCCCTGCCGGAGTCTGTGTTTCCAGAAAGCTACAACCTCGGAGTCTTTAAGTCAAGAGTAAATAGGTAACTTCTAGGCAAGCATGTTACACCGTCGACCACATCATCGCTTACCATCAGGTGAGATAGTGGTCAAGCGCGAGCCTATATATAAAATATATAAATATATATAGATTTTCCCGTGGTTTCACTCCCGTGGCCCACCCTACCGGACCCGTTTTTAAGCTAAAAACAATTGCCTTTGTTACTCAAGAAGATGCTCAAGAATAATTAGCTTTCTACTGGTGTAAGAATTTTCATAATCAGTTAAGTAGTTTTTGAGTTTATCCATTACAAACAAATATTTATTTAATACTTTAAGCACACAAACCTACAGAGGCGGAATTAATGTCTTGGCCATCATCTATAAGTCAACCTTTGGGTGATGGAGAGACAAATATTGGTAGGTGCAATAATGAAAGTAAGATGAATTTGAATACAAGGCATAAATAGAAGCTATAAATAAATACAATTGAAATTATACTTATATAATAAATATTAATTCTGAACCAGTATTTTCCTGCGATTTCGCCCTCATGGCTTATTCCACATTTTACAACTTTACCCATTGATCATACTGCAACAACTTTGAACCCCACCAAAAGTAATGTCTTAGTATTTTCTGATAGATTAGGAACAGGTTTTGGATCTTTGTTAAATAACAGTTCTAAACATACAATAGTGAACCATTGTTATCATAAACTGCAATTTAATGAGCTTATCCATAAAATTCAACAGACACAATTGAATGAGCAAACTACTGTAGTACTTCTTATTGGAAATAGCCTTAGTATAACAAAAAGGGACATAGTTAATGGTATTGACACCCTACTTAAGTTAAGATTAGGCAAATTAATATTATGTGCATTGCCCTATTCTGGCAAGTTACTTGTTCATGAAAATGAATACATTTCTAGTTTGAATAACCTGATGCATATTTTATCTTGTCGTCATAGTGACCGTTTATTGTTTTTTGACACCAACAATTTTGTTAGTGATTTTGTTTTGATTGGGAACCATATGTTTCTTCCCAAAAATACTCGACATTTATTAGCTACATTGTTAGCTTTTAATATACACGCAGTTATTGATAATTTAACTGAGACTAGGTTTAGTGATTTAACAGTATTATCCAGTTTTTCTGATAATACTTTAAACGATGATTCTTTAAACGATTAGAGCCGACAAAAGAGAAGTCGAATAGTAATATTTTACTATATCATCAAAATATAAATCGCTTCTCCGGCAAAATTTTAGACGTGGAATTGTTAGTAGATAAATACCACATGGATATCTTATGTTTTTGTGAAACTTGGTTAAAACCAGATAGGATGTTGTTTAATGTAAATAATTTCTCAGTTGCCAGCGCGTACAACAGATCCACAGTGGGTGGTGGTACCCTGATACTTTGTAATAGTCATTTAAAATATAAGGAAAGGAAGGATATCACTGCTTACTCTGTTGATCGCTTGTGTGAGGTAGCATGTGCAGAGGTCGAGGGGCATACTGTCTTGTGCGTTTACAGACCACCAGCATCAAACTTGTCATTGTTTTTGATTACAATGGAAGAATTATTAAGTAAACTTTTCAGAGATAATAAATTAGGTTTTGTTTGTGGCGACTTAAATATAGATCTATTAGTCAACTCGCCTGAAAAATGTAAGCTCATTTCATTATTTAAATCATTTAACCTAAAATATTTATTTAATGAACCAACAAGAATAACAGCAACTTCAGCTTCTCGCATAGATAATGTATTCACTAATTGTAAAGTAAAAGATTCGTTTTTAATTAGTGGCGTTAGGTCAGACCATACTGGTCAACTAGTATTTTTTGAGACAAATAAAAAAATTAACCTAGCTAAATCAATTCGATTAAGACCACTTACTAAAAATAAATTAATCTCTTTTAATAATAATGTTTTTAGCAACCTTTGTAACGCCAGTTTTGATTCAAACGACCCCAATATAAATTACGGCACGTTGTTTTCAACAGTTTGCCAAGAATTCAATAAAACGTGTCCTGTAAAAACAGTTAAAGTCAATAATTCCAAATCGAAATTTAGTGAATGGGCCACTGTGGGCATAAGAAAAAGCCGAGATATCTTATATAATTTATATTACGAAAAATCTTTGACTTCCGATCAAGTTTTTCACACTTATGTTAGAAACTAATCCAAAATATTCAAAAGAGTCTGCGCTCAAGCAAAATCTCTAATAATAATTAACAAAATTGGTGTTTCTAATAATAAAATAAAAACTGTGTGGCAATTAATTAATAGAGAAACTGGAAAGATACAACAACGCGATCAGAATGAGTTGTCTTTGAAAATAACTAATCAAACCATTTCTGATAGGCAAGAAGTCGCTGAGACATTAGAAAATTTCTTTACCAACATTCCGTTAGAGGTTACGAAGTCTTTTCTTTCCTCATCTAAATTAGCTGAAGCTCTTCTTAAAGAAAACTTTACTGAAGACATACCAATCTTTAAATTTAAACCAATATGTATTGATACAATTAAAAACGCGTTCAAAAGTCTCAATATAAAGAATACTGAAGACTTGTAGGGGATATCCGTTAGGGTTCTTGGATATATTATTGACTCAATTGCTCCTGTCCTAACAGGCATATTCAATCAATGTTTGGACAGCGGCACTTTTCCTGACTTGATGAAACACAGTAAAGTAGTACCAATTTTCAAATCAGGCTGTAAGAGTGATCCTTCTAATTATAGACCTTTATCCGTGCTTCCAGCATTGAGTAAAATCTATGAAAAAATCATGCTGGAACAGATGTTGTCTCACTTCAACTCAAATGGGATCCTGCATAGTCAACAGTTTGGTTTCACGAAAGGTAGGTCGACAACGGACGCGGGAGTAAAACTCATCAGTCACATCTTGGAGGCTTGGTAGAGGTCCCAGGATGCCATTGGCATTTTCAGTGATCTCTCAAAAGCTTTCGACTGCGTCGACCATAACACACTGATCTGTAAATTACACCACTACGGAATTCGTGGAAAATCTGCTGATCTCGTGCTTTCCTATTTATCAAACAGACAGCAAAAAGTAAATGTTAATGGGGCGACGTCCTCTGGGTCTCTAGTCAAGATGGGCGTGCCCCAAGGTTCAATTCTCGGCCCTTTCCTTTTTCTTGTTTACATTAATGATCTCCCTTTTATGATGGCCAAATTATCGGACATAATTCTATTTGCTGATGATACTTCGCTAATTTTTAAAATAGATAGGCAAGATACGGATGTCTTAAATGTCAACGAAAGTCTGATTGTTCTCTCAAAATGGTTCGCAGCTAACAATCTTTTACTGAATGCGAAAAAAACAAAATGACTAAAGTTCTCTTTACCAAATGTACCACAACATGACCTAAACCTAAATCTTGACGGCAAAAATCTTGAAGTTATAACGGAAACTGTATTCTTAGGGATTACTATCGATTCAAAATTGCAGTGCGGCGCGCACATTAGAACTCTTTCGGGTAGGTTAAGTTCGGCTGCATATGCAGTAAGGAAAATAATGCAACTAACCGATGTAGCTACAGCTAGGTTAGTATACTATGCTTATTTCCACAGTATTATGTCTTATGGCATTCTGCTGTGGGGATCAGCAGCAGACGTTGACTCAATTTTCATCCTACAAAAGAGGGCAATCCGCGCAATCTATAAAATGGGTCCTCGCGAGTCCCTCAGAGAAAAATTTAAAGAGATCGATATACTGACTCTACCTTCACTTTATATTTTGGAATGTATTTGGTATGTCCGTAAAATTCGGGGGCTTTTCAAAATTAGAAGCGACTTCCATAATTTAAATACACGCAGTAAGCACGAAATTGTAATACCCAAATTCAGATTAACGAAAACTAGCAAGTCTTTTCTTATAAACAGTATACGCTTTTATAACAAGTTGCCAAAGTCAGTTATAGAACTGACCGATGGAAGGTTCAAAAACTACATCAAACGTATCCTTATTAACAGAGCATTATATAAAATCAAGGACTACGTTGAAGATAAAAACATTTGGCCTTAGCTCCTTCTGCGCATGCAGCTTCTCTGGTAACTTGTAAACGGCACAAATAAGTGGATGTCTCTAACTATTCTCAATCTCATTTTTTCTTTCCTTCTTTTAATTAGACTTTTTACAATGGTTTTCAATCATCTTTATAGCCCTTTGCTAAGAATAGTTACAGCACTGATAACAACATTTGAACCACACGTTAAATTTAGTCTTGTTATACTTATTTTTTTTTTACCTTTGTATAGATTCTTTTACCGATTGTTTTGTGAATGTGTGAACATTGTAGGCCTTCTTGATGCTAGTTAACATTTGTTAACTTTTTTATTTAATATGTAATCTTTTATTTTTATTTTTTAGTTTCTTACGACTTATTGTCATAAGTCGGGCCTGCGTTGTCCCCCCATATCTAAGTACTAATGCTGTAACATGGAAATATTGTAAAAACAAACCATTTTTAAAAGAGTAACCATGGAGTTTCTTGCCGGTTCTTCTCCATAAGAAACGACCAACCCGAACCGTGCACCTTTTGTCGACGTTTTATAAGTGCCCATGTAGGCCTATGTGAAACAAAAAAAAAATGATTTTGATTTTGAGCGCACTTTCAATTAGTGTATATGTTTCCTTTCCGAATTAATGTAATTTTATATCGTGAAAAGATTTTGCATTATCAGCTACCAGGTCAGATTGTTCCTCTGCTCTAATTCCTTCCACTTGTTTCGGTTGTCATCCCATCTCTTTATATGTCTTCCTCTTTGTCTTTTCCATTTCTTGGGTACCAATCTATAACAATTTTTTGTCCATTTGTCTGTTTTTGTTCTCCATATAATGTCCTGTCCATCTCCATTTCAGTGTTCTTGTCTTTACTCTCACATCTGGCGGTTTTGGTTATGTTTCTGAGTTTTATAGCTTTCCATGTGTCCCTTAGCCTTAGGTCTAGCTTGTTTATTTGACACACCCTTAATTTGCGCTCAATGTTTTGTGTGAATGGCCAGGTCTGACAACCATATATGCAAGTAATAATTGTAATTGTTGCAATAATTTCCTCTTTTCTAGCACAGTTTTAGGATATATAAACAATTTTCAGATTTTTCATTAAGTTTGCTTTCGTCCAGTATGTTGTAAATGATATAAGAACTGGTCTCGCTTTTCCTTTATTCTTATTGCCGATTCTGTAGATATTTTGGATATCATTGTTAGCAATAGAAACATTCAGGTCGTTTTTCATCATGTATTTTATTATTTTAAGTAGTCCAAGTAGCAGTATATTGTTTCTCTTTTTGTCCTTTTCACAACTGTTTATCTTCTTTTCTAAGAATTCCTCTTTCTCCTTCAACTTTATATTTTCTTATCTTAATACTTCTAACTTTACTTCCTTTTTTCTATAAAGATGTTGTTAATAGTCGTGGTTTGTTTTTGCAGTTCTAGTTGCATCCTATCGAAACTTATTTGGAATTGTTGAACCATTTCGCTTTCCTTTTTAAATATAAATATCGATTTAGTATTAAACTAAACGTTTAAATCGATTATGTGAAACGAAACGTTACAAGTGTCAATTAGTGACGAGAAGTTTCTGTTCTTTTCTTTTTTTTGTATGTGTATCCAAACGATAAAATAATGTTATTAAGTTGGTATCACTACTTTTTTCGATATTTAGGGAGAATTTAATTATTCCTACGTTTACTGGTTTAACTTTTGTTTACCCTCAAGTCGTCGATGTCAGCCGCTTATTGTTGGTGGTTATTTTCGAAGTTTTGCGACCACACTTTGTTTACTTCGATGGTATTTACTGGTATAATTTAATTAAGTATCGAGATTCGTCTGATAAAGAAGTTGAGTCTTTGACAACTGGTAACGGTCACCTTTTACAAGCATGGCAACAAACAAACATATTAACCTCTTATGTTTTATCTGCTTGGACTACCCAATCCTGGGCCAAAATCCTTCTTACGTTTCTTCCATTTTTCTCGATACGTTTGTGTCTCTTTATAACATGAGTTATAATTCTTATATAATAAATTTTCATTAGCATGTACCCATTATACTAATGAAACCACACATATTTGCTTGAAAACGATTATCTTTTACACAGTTACGTGATTGAAGTAAACTAAAGCCAACATTATACAGGACATGTTCTGGCATCTGCATTTCAGGACGGTAGAACAAGACGTTTTAATAATGTCTTGCATTGTCTACCTGTCTTAAATAATTAGCTTGGCTTTTCAGTCTTAATGAAATAAAACTATAGAATTTGACAAATTGCTTTCAAAATTAACTGAAAATTAATTAGACCTTTTCTGCCCATATTTTCTGGAAATTGATGAGGATTTCTTCTCGCAACATCCAACATGGTGGTATACAAAAATAAAATTAAATCGTGCTGTTTATGTTTAAAATGTCTATAAAACAAATAGTGTCGGCGGAGTTTCGCTTTTTAATTTGGCCCTGTACATTTTATTTATTATTAAAACGAACGTTTGTCCTGTATGTTTTTTGTGTTGTATATAATAATAATAATAAATAAATAATACTGGACAAAACAATTCTGAAGGAAGTTTGAGCACCATCTTGATTAAACAGGCTGCTTTTTTTGTTTTTTTTCTGGACAATCCTACTGCAACCAGTCCTGAAAGCCAAAGCAATGAAATTCGACGAATTCCCGCAGAATAAATTTAACTGTCTTGGATCCCGCAACGAAATTAATCAGAAAAGAATAACTGAGGAGAAGGAAAAAATACTTATTTCCACTTGCTTCCATATCAAGCAGGAGATAGAACTAATAATGCCAGTAGACACAAGGGGTCGTTTACAACTGGGATAAGCCTAGTTGCCTAGCACCACGTATAAAAATTATCATTAATAATAATGGATCCTAACATTGTGAGCTTGTTACATTTGATTCCAATAAATAGATATGACAAAAACGCACGGAAATTTGTTCTTGTTTTCACAAGGTCCGTATAGTAAATAACTCTAGATGTACCCTTTACATTATCCAACATAATATTGCGTTCATTCTGGCGAAGAATATACTCCCATAAGATATGATTTGCAGATTGTACACATTCATAAAGGCGAGGCAACGAGCTTGAAGGAAAATTATTTACTTTTAAAGTTACCATGTCCTGTGACAAATTGGGCAACACAGTGATCCACCTCCAGCCACGTCCTGGCCATGATGTGGATTACTGTTCAGGTGAAACATGCTGCTTTATCAGTAGGTACACTAATGAGTACCTAAGAATCTACAAGCCGTTTAATTATGCTATTACTGCCTACACAGTTTTGCCCCGATCACGTCGAAAATTAAACTACAGCACACGTTATAAATATAAATATTGAGCAAATATGCTCAGCACTTGAGCAGCATGCATCGAGCACAATATCGTTAGTTTAAATTTCATTGCCATCAAATATGGCGCCAGCTAATTGTTAATAAAGCGATAATTAATCTTAGAATTATTAATACTGAGGAACATTGAGTTTGGGCGTCGAATATTATGTTGAATAATGCCAGGTAGTTTAAGTCAAAGCTCTTTGAATGGTATTAAGATGAAAGAGAACTCTAAGTAGGCGCAGATTGTGTTAAATTACATCATGGTGATAGAAATTGAGTTGAGCTTTGTGAAAAAAGTAAGTACCTATTATCTTAACTATGCATACAAATAAAAGAGTTTACGTATGTAATCAGTAACAGCTCAATAACAATCAGAATAACAGCTTTTTAGTAAATGTTTATGAAAGTATATGCGGTACTCATAACCAAAAATCTGGCCGGACTGATTTTGACAGGACTTTAATTGGCAATAGCTAATGTTATGTTGTAACTTACTACTTTCATTTTAGAAAACGAATTAAGGTTGCGTGCAAAACACTAAAAACCATATTTTTTACGAGGTTGACGTGGATGAAGTCGCGGTCAACAGCTAGTGGATTCCATTTCTACTGTTACAATAAAATGTTGTTAAAGTATATACTTTTTATTTTAAACAAACATGAAATCATGTCATTCCCCTAGAGATCGTGCCATGCTTGGTCTGCTTTTGTTTTCCCCTCGCTACGAATTTTCATTCTTAGCAAAATAGTATATTATGCAACTAGTGAATAAAAGACGGATTTAATGCGAGGGCCGTAGATGAATCACGAGTAAGCGAAGGATTCTAACGACTGAATCACGACCGTAGGGAGTGATTCATGATGATTGAATCACGAGCATAGCGAGTGATTCAAGTGTTAGAATCATGAGCGACGCGAGTGATTCATGGCCCTCGATATAAATCCCTTTTATTCAAGAGTTTCATACTATATTTTATACCATGACTACGAGAAAAAGAAAGATTGAAGCGGCACAAGGAATAATAATAAATAAACGGTTTATTACCTTCAAAATTTACAAAAAAATGTGAAACTCTGACCCCTGAGCTAGGTAACAGCAAGGTGTTTCAATCTCTATCTCTAACTCTTACTCTATCTTTAACCCTATCTCTAACTCTTACTCTATCTTTAACCCTATCTCTAACTCTATCTCTATCTCTTACTCTATTTCTAACTCTAACTCTATTTCTAATTCTGTCTCTACCTCTTTCTCTTTCTCTATCTCTTTCTCTATCACTTTCTCCATCTCCATCTCTATCTCTAACTCTAACTCTATCTCTAACTCTATCTCTAACTCTATCTCTATCTCTAACTCTATCTCTAACTCTATCTCTAACTCTATCTCTAACTCTTACTCTATCTTTAACCCTATCTCTAACTCTATCTCTATCTCTTACTCTATCTCTAACTCTATCTCTAACTCTATCTCTAACTCTATCTCTAACTCTATCTCTAACTCTATCTCTAACTCTATCTCTAACTCTATCTCTAACTCTATCTCTAACTCTATCTCTAACTCTATCTCTAACTCTTATCTCTAACTCTATCTCTAACTCTATCTCTAACTCTATCTCTATCTCTATCTCTAACTCTATCTCTAACTCTAACTCTATCTCTAACTCTATCTCTAACTCTATCTCTAACTCTATCTCTAACTCTATCTCTAACTCTATCTCTAACTCTATCTCTAACTCTATCTCTAACTCTATCTCTAACTCTATCTCTAACTCTATCTCTAACTCTATCTCTAACTCTATCTCTAACTCTATCTCTAACTCTATCTCTAACTCTATCTCTAACTCTATCTCTAACTCTATCTCTAACTCTATCTCTAACTCTATCTCTAACTCTATCTCTAACTCTATCTCTAACTCTATCTCTAACTCTATCTCTAACTCTATCTCTAACTCTATCTCTAACTCTATCTCTAACTCTATCTCTAACTCTATCTCTAACTCTATCTCTAACTCTATCTCTAACTCTATCTCTAACTCTATCTCTAACTCTATCTCTAACTCTATCTCTAACTCTATCTCTAACTCTATCTCTATCTCTAACTCTATCTCTATCTCTAACTCTATCTCTAACTCTATCTCTAACTCTATCTCTAACTCTATCTCTAACTCTATCTCTAACTCTATCTCTAACTCTATCTCTAACTCTATCTCTAACTCTATCTCTAACTCTATCTCTAACTCTATCTCTAACTCTATCTCTAACTCTATCTCTAACTCTATCTCTAACTCTATCTCTAACTCTATCTCTAACTCTATCTCTAACTCTATCTCTAACTCTATCTCTAACTCTATCTCTAACTCTATCTCTAACTCTATCTCTAACTCTATCTCTAACTCTATCTCTAACTCTATCTCTAACTCTATCTCTATCTAAGTTTGTATCGAATATTTTATGCGCAAGGAGGTTGTATAGCATTGAGATGGAGTTTGAATATTATATTGGTGTGTTCTAAATTCAAACACCAAAACAGTGATTAAAAGTGCTTTTTATTCACTGTTTTCAGTGAATAAAATAAGCTTTTTAGAGTGGGAATGGTATAAAGAAAATAGGTAGGTACTTATTTTATTTACTCGTATGAAGGAGGTATATCTGTGACAATCTTTTTTTAAACGTAAGTTGTGCCAGAAAGCGTTTTATACAACAAAAGATTAACTTGAGGACAAAAAGGGTTGAGATTGAGCTGCTCCAATTAATTTTGATTTTTTGATTATATTTTGCACTATGCATTTTGTTATTATAAATATTTTAATTTTTTTTGATTTTCTTGCAATGACAAGAATATTTACTTTTTAAAGTATTATATTATTTTATTTTAATTATTGTGAATGTGAAAACTATGTGGTTTTTTTTTTTTTTTTTTGTTTTTATTTAAATTTATCTTAGTTTTTAATCATGGTCTGGCAGTTTGAGTTGTTTATGCGGCCTACCCGAATGTCCTTTCTTTGGTATTGTTCGTCGAATCGTTGAGCTCCTTAAATTCTGAGTTGAGCTGCTCGGTTATTGACAAATGCGTGCACTGACTGGACAGGTCCACTCAATCTGGCTGGTTCTTTCCTCAAAAGACCATTTCAGACATCAGTCTACATGGTCTTCACATGATCTAATCAAGATTTTGTCAGGACTTTAAAAGAGACTGTGACCTCTGAGTTTGTTTCGGCCTTTCTTCTCAGAGTAGTCAGATAGGAAACGCCGACCTCATCTAGTTTTAAAAATATGTTCGACATGTAAAAGTGTTTGTACAAACCAACTTACAGAAATAAAATCATTTATCATTGTGAAGTGAATCAAGACAATCATAACAAAATGGCAATATATTACCAACCTACATAAAACGAGCGTAATAAGTAAATCATAATAAGGTTGCGGTGTTTTATCACTAGAACAACATTTTTGACTACAATCCTGGTGCTTGAAAGAGAAAATGATGCAGCTTATAAGAGAAAATTAATTATAAATCGTTTTTAAGTAGGTATAGGTAAGCATTTGTAGCAAAAACTCAATGAATCACTGCGTGCACCAATGATTTCATAAAAAATGAAAGGCAATAAACTAATTAATAAAACCTGATTCCATATTCCGTTCCAACACATCTATTAATCCATAGATATACACACTCTGTGTATTGCCTGTTAACATTTTCCATCAGCGATTTTATAGGAAAAATAGCGTGTATATTCAATATTTTGAAGCCCTAGAGCGCAATTAATCAACTGAGGTTTTAATTAAATCCATATGAGCTACGATACGATACTGCGCCGTTTTTTATCACCCGTAAATAATTTTCATACGTTCACGGCACTTGATTGACGTGGTTACTGACTCCTTTTTGCATAATGGAGGGATAAAATCACCGCGTCGTACTTAATACTGTGATACAATTTTGTGATTTTATTAAAGTACCCACTACTCTCCGTCCGGCCTGTAATTTTACATTTGGCAGCCCAGAAACTAATCATTTAGTGATGAACTAATGCGGTACCGATTCAATTTCTTATAAAAATCGACTTTATCAATGAAGAAATTTTAATCGAATTAACACATTGTTATGCACAATTTGTACACTCGAGAATTAATATTTTATGTTACTGTGGATTTAAGTGATGATTCCAGCGTATATGGAGATGAATCTAACTTAATTCATAGTGATGAAATCGTAAGTATTTTAATTATTTTATTTGCTGTTTTTCTATATTTATAAACCCAATATTATTTTTTTGCAAATTTAACGTTCAAACCTTCACACTGTGGCGACAATTCAATTAAACTTTTAATTCTTTCGAATAACGGAACAAATAAGCACGTCCCTTCACTACTGTAAGCGTCCATGAAGTATTGGATTTTATTGTATATGGCCTGTTAATAATTATGAAACTTCTCAAGCGTGCATCTGTCAAATGTAACATAACAAGCTGGACGGAGTGTAATTAATGAAGAGATGAAGTGTTGGAGTGTGATTTTGTGTGTTCAGAGTAATTTGTTTATAAGGTTCAATTTTGACTACACCCACAAAAACTTTCAATTTTCACTTTATGCAGTAAATAACAACAGTACACTTTGTGTTGCGCAAGCAAGGCGCTCTTCGTGCACAATAAACCCCAAAGAAAATATATCAAAGAACACTAATTATGATATACAAAATACTGCGGCATCCATTAACTTTGAAAAGAATGAAAACTACATAATAATTGAAGACGTACTGAGACTAACGAGGGCATCCAAAAAGTACATCAAAATCCGCAAACAGGGTGCAAAAGTAGACACTAGATAAAGTTTTTGTAAAATTAATTCTATCATGAGGGGGTAAAGTGTAGTTTAGGGGTTAATGCGTTTGTTTTCGGGTACAAATACGAAAAAGTTTCACAACGCTTCGTTAAACTAGACGCTTGAGATTACATGCCCGAGACACTCATTTAGACTGTGTGGCGAACTGAAATCTTTGAACGCGTTTATGGAGAAAATTTAAGTTTGTTTACTTTGTTTACCGTGTAAGATGGGTACTTCCCTCTTAAGATTTATGTAATGTTTTGATGTTTAGCTACTCGTAAATGTGAAATGTTAAGAGGAACACTCTACTTCCGTGAAATTTTGAGAGTCTAAAACGTAGCAAAAAATTACAATAACTTTACAATACCTCATGCTACAATAAAATTTTACAGGGCGTCAATTTCTAGGTCCTTTCAGCAAAGGTTCAACGCCGCGCTCAAAATGCCAGGATATTGAGGAGCTCGCGCCGACTAGATACGAGAGATCTATTTCTGAAGGTAAAGAGTATTACCCGGGCGTTTAGGCCTAGGCCATGGACTATTGAAGATGAGCAGGGGACTTTGCTAACGGAAATAGACCAGGTCACTGAGATGTGATGGCTGTACAGTGAGTGCATTGTCAAGGATCGAGGCACAAGAGAGCAAATTGTGACCATGCTTCTGTGCTTTATTGACTTCTCCAAGGCGTTTGATTGTGTGAGGTGGGACTGCCTGTGGAGAATCCGCCAGGAAACCGGGAGTACCTTCGCACCTGACGACATTGATCGCGAACCTGGACGGGGATGGAGAGGATGGTCAGGGTCAATAATGTGGTGTCAGGACCTTTTAAGCCAGAAAAAAGAGTACGCCAAGGATGTATTCTTTCCCCACTTCTTTTCAATATCTATGGCGAATACATTACGAGAAGAGTGGGAAAGCGGCATCGCGGTAGGTGAGAATAAGATCAGAAATCCTCGCTATGCAGATGACACCACATTGTTTGCGTCTTCTGAGCAGGAAGTTGTTGAGCTCTTTGGGAGGATAGAGTGTAAAAGCAAAATGCTAGGAGTGTCAATTAACAGGTCGAAGACCAGAGTCATAATTATCGATAGAGCTAGATTAGCCGCACAAACTGGAGATTTTTCTGATCTGGAATTGGTCAGAGAATTTGTGTACCTGGGCTACATGATCAGCGATCAGGGCGGATGCGATAGGGAATTTCGGAGGCGTACACAGATGGTCAAAAGCTGCAATGAACAAAATGTCGAGAATTTGGCAAGACAGAAAGATTACAAACAGCACCAAGGAGAGATTCGTGAGAACTCTGGTATTCACGATATTTCTGTACGGTTCCGAATCCTGGGCAATTTGCATTGTAGACCGAAGAAGATCTTTGAGATGTGGTATTGGAGAAGAATGTCGCGCATGCCATGGACAGAAAAGCGCACAAATATATTTATTCTCGACCATCACAACATCAGATCTAAACTCTCCACGATTTACTACCAACGAGTCCTGAGCTACTTTGATCATATCGCGCGGAGAAACGGCTAGTCTGCAGAAACTAGTTGTGGTTGGAAGGGTGGATGGAAAGGGACCGCGCGGACGATCACCTACTCGCTGGTCAGATCAGATAAGGGCGATTACAGGACTGACGATAGCCACTGCCCTGAGAAGAACTGAAAACAGAGTGGCGTGGAATCAGCCCGTCAGTGACTTCGTCAAAGCGTTCCAAGACGAGCACGACCTTCAGAAATGAAGACTATGAATAAGAAGAGACAATTTCCCAAGACCAAATTAATAATTGAAAAACTTAGTGATCGTTTCTTAAACTTAAAACCAGTGTGTACAGTTAAACCAACTTAAAATCTTCAATTCAAAATACCAGCATTTGATGAATACCCACCGTTGCATAAAATACCGCCCACGTAAATTTCCTAGTGCAGGATAACCACTGGACTAATCACAGCCACAGTATAAATAAATATTTATAAATACAGTCAGCAAAACGTTGGGAATATGCATAACATAATTTAGCTTTCGCGTGCAGAGAAACCGTTAACTTCAAAAATATTCAAATCTAGATAAGTTACAAAAGTTCATATAAGCAAGAGAGCCAATGTGTTTCTGAAGGTGCGGTATTTAATGTGTCGTGTCGTGGGACGAATAAAATAATTATTTAATTTGTGAGGATATTTTTAATTGGCTTTAGCAACATTATCTGTGGTCTTAAGGGTGTCACAAAAACAATTAAGGAACAATTCAGTTTCAATTAAGGAATTCAGTTCTACAATTTTTTTTTTGTTGCCATGGTACCGTCTATACCCTATCATGGGCAATTAAAATACAAAGATTAGTTATCAAAAACTTTTTTACCAACTTTTTTATATAAAGATCTTCTTCGAGTGTATGTATGTATGTCCATTACTTTGACACGCTCTACATCCAATATGTTAAGACATATCAGATGTCGTTGGATTCGTCTCAATTGTGGGAGTGACATTGGCTATATTTTTTTTAAATATGGCGTCCCCCTCTCCCTCCAAGAAAAGGGAGTGATACATTTTTTTTCGCGTTTTCATAACAATATGGGTATCAAATATGAAAGGTACTTAATATACTATTCCAAATCATATTTATCGTAACACTTTTATGTTACTATTTTGGCATAAATTCAAGATAAGCGTAACTTTGATGACTAAGTATTATGTAAAACAGTCACGTCATTTTTTTTTTATTCACTAAAGACGTTTTAAAAGGTATTAAGACAACTGGTTCATTAATAAAACTAAAAAGTCTGCAATTAAACAAATTATTACAACATATGGTTTATTTATTAACTTATTATATACTTTATTGTACATCATAAATTATATTTATAAAGGAAACTTAAAACTAAAATAACACATACTATGAGTGGTCTTATCGCATACCGCGATCTCTGCCAGGCAACCAGGTAAAGATAGTTATTGCTGGACACAAAGTCATGAATGATTAACTGAAAAGAGAAAAACAAGTACTAGGTATAATTCATTAAATTTTGTGAAGTTATTTAGAATGCCCCAATTAAGGGCCTACATACGCTTTAGTGCCGTAAAACGGTAACTTTCTAAAGCATACTCCTCAGTAACAGCTAGGTTAAAAGGTTTGAAAAAAATATATATTTATTATTGATTCATGTACATAATTTTGAACACAAGGTTTTTTCGTGTAACTAATAGTTTTGTTTTAAAAAAATAATTAGCAACACGATATTTTTTCGCATCTTTTGGAAACTCCTCCAAAACGACTTGGATGTTTAAAAATATTTTTACACAGAAAAAATGATGGCTGGAATTTCTTCATACCTAACATAGCATATGTAAATCAAACAATATTTTGCAAACAAAACTGTTCAAAAGGAGGTCCAATTTTGATATTTTGGCATCGAGCGGGCGCATGGCCAGTACTGCGTTACATTGGGGCGTATATTTCGCCTTAAGTATTGGTGCATTCAAGAGTATTTTACAGTATTTTACAAATTATACTTAGTACTTGTTTTTCTCTATTTAGTTAATTATTTTTTAGCAGTTGGGTTTATTTTTTTTTTAAGAATTTGTTTTATTTCTGAGAATATGTGCTAAGGAACCTATAGCTTGACTTGTATTTGGAAGATTTTCAAGCAGGTATATACTTAATATTACAATTTACATTTTATTATTTACACAAAATACATCAAACATTTTGTATGCGCTATTACAATAACGACCCATAATAATTCAAATGACTCATTTATTAATTTGAACACCAATTTAAACACGTCACTGTTTATGACACCTAAATAGTAAACATTTCATATTTCACAATAATTCCTATGATAACAAAACAAATAAATTGAAGTAATTAAAAAAGCGCTAATTGCAACGCACCGAATTACAATGGAAATCGCGCGACACAAATACCTAACTTTATCAACGCGAGCTCTATAGACGAGTATCCAAGTTTCATTGGAAGTGAGTTCTCATTGTGTTTTCCTTGGATTAATACGTGAACTTCTCAAAGGGTTATCTAAGTTTTGGGGACCACCTTTCTATTAATTACCCAAGTTTCGGTTCGATCGATATTAATCAATTAAGAAGTTGAGTTGTTCTCTATCTCGCGAAAATTTTCGACCAGTAACTGTCGTAGTAAACTAAGATGCCGATCGGTTTCATATTTTTCCACCATTCCGTAACTCCTCTATGACGTAAGCTAAAACCGTTACACAAAGCGGAGACGTGTCGTGAAGTTATCGCCTGCCTTGACTGTCTGCCATGTTCTCACTTTATTGACATAATCACTCTGTTATTAATGCTGTAGGTGGGTAATAAACAAAGGTTTATATCTTCCTATATTACTTTTTTGAGCCTGAATATGGAGTAGATGGCTAGTAAATGTTATATGGACAAAACAATTTTCGGATGCTGATTTTATATTGTTTGTTGTTTATTAAAGACTTCTTTGCAAAATATTGATACGCCTAATTCTTTACTTTGTCTCCGAAAAAGCTAATATCTCTGAAGCGATAGAAGATAGATTTAAGAGTGACTCAACAAGGTTAAAATAATGTTTCTGTTCTATAAACGCCTGCAGTCACGTACTGCAATAATGATATTCAAAAACAGGCGTAAATAAAGTTCTTTTAAAACATTTGAGCGCGCCAACTTTGTTTTCACACTATTGGGAGCAGACGATGCAAGTTCAATAAAGAGCGTGTCACGTCAGTCCGTCTCTCGAACGACAAACGGACACGTAGGCAATAACATCGACTCGATTCCACAACATAACAGACTGAAAAACAATGAAAAACCACCCTTTAGTCCAATAAATAAGATTGAAGAGAGTCGCAAATAAAAATTGGGTCCGAAATACCTGTGTTATGAGTTAGACACTTTGACAGCTAACGCAACTGTAAGTAGACAACTAGGGTGGTGAGATGGGTAGCCAATGTATGTTTGCTTTTTATATGTCACTGATTAGTGACGTCACGCGCAAAATTTAGAAAAATAAAGCTCTTATTTCTCTAGATAATTAATTAAAAGTGGATCCGAAATGAGGATAGACTGGATATGAAAGATGAATAAAATAAAATCGGTCGTTTTCTTTTAGCAAGTCAAACGCATGTAAATTGCAAACTAGTTAATTACATTTCTAAAAGAAATGTAAAAGCATTGATAATACAGTTTTATAATTAATCACAACTCAGCAGATTTTTATTACAAAAACTACGGAAAATTTAATTAAACATGTTCCTAGATTTTTCATTACTGGACCAAGCTGCACAACAATAGAAGGAATGATTCATTTCAATAACATAATTATGTTTTTAACTATCTTTAAGATCGTTAGGTCTATAATAGTGAAGTTTTTTGGTTAGTTGTTCGAATCAAATTTGAATGGAGTGAAATTGTGATCCAAAACAGACCCATCGAACCACGATCTCAAACGTATAACCCGGAATCGATCACAAAGCCCACCAAAGGTGAAATATGATAGAAAAATATACGTCCCAGCAAAACACTCACGTTGAAACTTTAAAAATCGTCTTTTTGTTTACGACGTAATGAATTTGGAAATTCAGACGGCTGCCTGAAAAGGTGGGTGTCGCTTTGTTCCGTTTGAATAATTCGGTGTCGCGGTGCCAAAGCTTTTATAGGAGTAATTCGCTTAAAACGAAACAGGTTAGGTGAGATTGATCAATGCAGTCCAACCTCCGTCGCTAACGAAACTTAAGGGCTTTTGTGGCTTCTTGAACTTGAGCTGCAACATTTCAAACTTGGAACCTAGAATGGATTGAGTATTAGGATCTCCTTTTAAGGGGCTAGGTAACTTGAATTGCGGTTTCAAGATCTGTTTTTCATTGTTCGCCTAATTAAAATTGTGAATAAAAATGTTAAGAAATCTCTCTCTTCTCTCCCTCTCCTCCTCAATGCAAGTAATTTGCTTTTCACATTGACTAGCACCTTAAAGCTTCTTAGAAAGAGAGAAACGTACACCATCGATTACGTTTTCTACACAGTTACACACCCTTTTCAAAGTTGACCCATTTTCGTAGGTATCAAATAGAAATACTTTTGTTTGTAGAATATTAGCTTAGGCCCGCCACTTCCCTACCGAATTCCAAACCCGCGATGGGTTTAGGAATTTGGTAATATAAGGCAATTACACTGTTTTGGTTTTTTGTATAAACCCAATGTTTAGTATTAGCGTTTATATACTAAATAGAAAACAGCACCATTCGAATCAAATAACATTTTCCCAATAGTTAGCACAATCGAAAGTATTCCTGTAAACCAGGCTTTTACCAGGTATTCAAATGATAAATTATTAAATAAATCAAACACGAGGAAACATAAATATTTGTTTACTAGTGTTTTAAACTACAGCACTAGATAGGTACAAATGTCTCGGCACAAAATTAAATAACCAATAATAATATGTTTCTTGCTGTTTCAGTTTACAATTTCTCATAATTATTATGTGGAACTAGCAAAGTATTCAGCAGTCTACAAGTTGATAGATATTCTGACAAAAACTTGGCCATATTTTGTTCTCTATGGAAATATTAACTGCATCTTCAAATCATCGAGGCGGCCCTCAGTTGAGTCCTTGTCTTGATAATCGAATACATGAATCACAATAAAACTCAGAAATATGAAGACATAATATTCTTACTTATAAGAGAACTATCCGTGCGGACTTATAACATAATTACGTATAGGAACTAAAATACTACACCTATTAATCCAAACTAAAAGTATCATTTACTTTTTATACTGTAATTTTTTTCCGAAAACAGATTTATATTTATTTTTAAGATATTTGTAACAAATCGTGAGCACTGATATTTTAAGATGTGAAGGGTGAAAAATGGTTTTTAATAAGTGCATATTGTGTGACTGCGAACCTAACTCACGCACACATTTACAATAAACATTTCTCGAAGTAAGAAGAACAAAAACTTCAGTGTATTTTAATAAGTAGGTATCCAAATTGACAGTTCTAAATTTGTTATCCCGCATTTTAAAGGACAACACTATTTTCAACCAACTTCAAAAAAGAGGAGGTTCTCAATTTGACTGTGCTTGGATTCTCATGTGGTCCCATTTAAATTTGATTTAGATCTCACGAGTATTTATTAAGTTTAAATGAATAATGTGTATTTTCTAGGTTATGTAAGGTACCAAAACTAAAAAGAGAAATATAATAAACTTTTCAACAAAGAGATTAAATCGACTTTTTCGAAAGTCGGTGCCAAAAACGAAAAAAAAATAGGTACCAAAGACACTGACTTGAATTTTATTTATTGCTTAGTCGTGTTTTTTTCGGAAGCTGTGTTAATTTTTTTGTAAAAAAGTTTTCATGTCCAACTGTGGTCGGTTTTTAGTCGGATCGCCACCAATATATCCAAACATATTTTTTTTTTCTTTTTGGCTCACGCTTGTTACACGCAACTGCTGGGGAATCACCAACTCAGCACTCAACACTTTTATTATAGAACCATACGCTGCAAATTTAACGAACGACGGAAACGGCGAGCTGAGATAGCACTTTGTGTCGCACAGACCTAGTTTAGCCAATTATTGTAACTCTGTAAAAATCCATTTTATATTCATACTTCGAATAGACACTTGGGATAATTTTAGCGATATTTAACGTAATCCTTTTATTTTAAAATAAATTCAGTAAATTCATTTTTGTTTTTTTTTAAATCCTCCGATTGCAGCTAACCTAATTGGCGCAGTCGGTAGGATATTTGCAAGCCGGTTCGCAAGCTTTAGGGATCTCTAATATCGAAATCTCCGTACGCGAATTGCCTGGGTGGCTATCGAGCCCCGATGCCGAATATCCGAACCTACGGTCCAGCTGCAGTTCCGGAAGGAGAATCCAGACTTCGATTCACGAGAGAACCAGAGATGAAAAATTTGTGAGTATACTTGAATTGATCCTGTGCTGCTTCCTTCTTAGTCCTAGTATCTACCACCCAACTTCCAAGATTTTTCATCCGAGAAGTTCCAATTCCCAGGAGCTCGCATCCCGTACGGCTCGCTGGAGTGCTATAGATAACAGTAGAGATTTATAAAGTGATAGTGAAATTAGTAGTATAAATAGCTTAAATGTGGCCCATGACCCGGATGCAATTTTCAAGACCCTTCGTATGATACCGGAGTTCGATGGGAACCAGAACTAAAAAGAATATCACTGATAACCCCAAAACTGCAAGTCGCTTGACAGCATTTAAAGTTAAACTCATTAATAAATTACCAATTTTGTTAAGGTGATTTTTTTTGTATATACTTTAAACAATTTAATTCGGCCTTTATTCCCAAGACTATCTCCGTTAATAGTAACGCATCATTCAGTGATTGGACTACCATTGGTATTCATAAAAGTAGGACACGGCTTTATGAGCTGTACAATGAAAGGACTTATGTAAGCACTGCTGAATTTAGTTTATATGTTAGAAATTATTCAAAATTGTTTAAAAAAGTTTGTTGTTTGACCAAGTCGCGTTATTTGAGCTCGAAGATAAAAACAGTAGTAATGTTATTAAAACGACTTGGAATATTATTAATAGTGAAATGGGCAGATCTGGTAACCGAAATATCGACTACAGCCTGTCTATTAATGACAACATCATAAAATCAGACTCACAAGTCGCAGTGGCCTTTGAAAATATATTTTCAGATATTCCCATTTCAACTACAAAATTTTTAAACTCATCATCTTCTGTTCCTGAGGTCTTTGCTAAAAGAAAATGTTAATGTTTGCGACTCGGCATTTTTTTTAACATGTTACTTGTAAAGACATAATTAAAACCTTACACACTTTAAATGTTAAAAAGACTGCAGATCTGTGGGGTCATTCTGTAGAAGTTGCTAAGTCTATTATTGACATTGTCGCACCTAGTTTAGCTATTATCTTTAATAATTGTATTGACTGTGGGAAGTTTCCTGACCTAATGAAAAATAGTAAAATAATACCTTTGTTTATATCAGGTAGTACATCAGACGTTACAAATCATAGACCTATTTCAGTACTACCTACGTTTCGTAAAATATTTGAGAAATTAATTTTAGAGCAATTGCAAAGATTTTTTAATAAACATAAATTATTACATAGCAAACAGCTCGGTTTTACAAGGGGTCGTTCAACTATTTAGCTTTTAGGACATATATATAATGCATGGGCAGATAAGTGCGATGCCTTGGGAATCTTTTCTGATTTTTCCAAAGCATTTGATTGTGTTTTTCATGGAACGCTAATCAGGAAACTACGCCACTATGGCATCCGGAACAGCGCTCTAGATCTTCTAATTTCATACTTGAGTAATAGAATTCAGAGCGTTGCCGATCTATTAATGGAAAAGATCTCCTGGATCTATAGTAAAAATGGGAGTCCCACAGGGCCCAATTCTTGGTCCTTTCTTGTTTCTTATTTATATTAATGACTTGCCTTACCTCATAAATGATAAACATGATATTATAGTGTTGTTTGCGGATGATACTTCACTTTTGTTTAAACTTAAACGTCAGCAGCTAGTTACTGACGATGTAAATAGCGCGATCGCAAAAATAGTTCATTGGTTCAATGTTAACAATTTACTTCTTAATGAATAAAAAACCAAATGCATTAACTTTACCCTACCTCACGTTAGGCAGGTGAAAGCCGATGTGTTGATAAAGGGCGAAGAATTGAATCCTGAAAATAGCACAGTATTCTTAGGTTTAACTTTGGATGCTAAGCTTCAGTGGGCCCCACATATAGATAAATTGCCAAAAAGAAGCTAAGCTCCGCAGCATATGTTGTTAGAAAAAATCGTAATTTAACTGACATAGAGACAACCCGTTTAGTATACTTTAGCTATTTTCATAGTGTAATGTCATACGGTATTCTGTTGTGGGGAAATGCCGCCAACATCCAGACTATCTTTGTTTTGCAGAAAAGAGCTGTTTGATCAATTTATAAATTAAGCCCGACACACTCTCTCAGAGAGAAATTTAAGGAGATTAATGTAATGGCTGTGCCTTCTGAGTATATTTATGAAATCTTTTATATGCCCATAATAATATTTTATTTTTATTTTATTTTATTTTGGCATCAAACAGTCATATACATTCAATATAATTCTTCAGAAAATTGGTTACTTACAAAACATCTATAGTGCCGACAATGTGATATAATGGTAAAATAAGTACAATAAACTCTTAACAAAGAAAGACGTGCAAGAAATACATATGAATTTTTGTATCAGAACATAAGTTCAATGAAACATCATTATCAGTTTACAAAGTAAAGTGAAGGTAGACAATGTAACAAAAAAAAGGTAAGTTTGAATTAGGTAATATATCTACTTTTAAGTTTTTGTTTAAGGCTATTAAGAGAAATGTTAAAAAGATCTATGTCTGTAAGTTCTCTATTATAATTGTTAGTGGAACGGTATATAAATGAGTTACGAGTGTATGTTTTATTAAGTCGAGGAGGAACAAAAAGTGGTTTTGAACGTGAGGGGCGTACGGGTAGGCGAGCGTGCGCTTTTAGTGATAGTTAAATATAAAATTGTTTAAAAAATACAGTGATATCCATAACATAAATACTAGGAACAAACACAAATTTGTAGTACCTACAACAAGGCTCAAGAAAATAGGTGGCTCGTTTAGATGTCAATGTGTAGGCTTTTATAATAAGCTTCCAAGACACATACAAGATCTAAATCTTAATAAATTCACATCATTCATTAAACATAAGTTGTGCCAGAAAGGGTTTTATACCATAAAAGTTGAGGACAAAAAGGCTTGGGATTGAGCTGCTCCAATTAATTTTGTTTTTTTTTTATATTTTGCACCGTTTTTCTTACAATTATAAGAATATTAATTTTTAAAGTATCATATAATTTTAATTATTGTGAATGTGAAGACTATGTGGATCATTCTTTTTTTTGTCTTTAATTTTAATTTATTTTATTGTTTAATTATGGTCGGGGAGTTTGAGTAGTTTATGCGGCCTACCCGAATGTCCTTTCTTTGGTATTATTCGTCGAATCATTGAACTCCTTAAATTCTGAGTTGAGCTGCTCGGTTATTGACAAATGCGTGCACTGACTGGACAGGTCCACTCAATCTGGCTGGTTCTTTCCTCAAAAGACCATTTCAGACATCAGTCTACATGGTCTTCACATGATCTAACCAAGATTTTGTCTGGACTTTAAAAGAGACTGTGACCTCTGACTTTGTTTCGGCCTTTCTTATCATAGTAGCCAGATAGGAAAAGCCAACCTCATCTAGTTTTAAAAAATATGATCGACAAGTAAAAGTGTTTGTACATACCAACTTACAGAAATAAAATTATTTAACCCAAATGTTTCGACTAGGTTTGTCAGAATATGCGATCAAATACTAGCTAAGTATGTTAGCAATACCCCGGGTAGCCAGTTAAACAACTTATGTCATAAGCCATAAGTAATTTATTTCAGAAGAACATAAATTGTGGAGAAATTTTGTAAAAAATAACATTTTTAAGTAGGTACCATTAAAAATTACAATTGTTAAAAGGATATTAAAAAAAAACACGTCAAGATAATAAAAAAGAAATAAACAAATAATAAGTCACATATAAAATTGCAAATTCAAAACAATATTAATCCACATTTGATTTAAAATAAACACATCAACACGGTCTAGGGATATTTAAAAAAAAGCGAATTACTATCAATGTGTTAATTATTTATATGACATGTATATATTTAAAAGATACGATATTTAATATTCTACCATTTTTTAATAATGGAATTCTAATCGAATAATGTAATCCTGAAATTTTAATCGAAGTACCTTAATACTTCGATTAAAATTTCAGGATTTTATGGAAAAAAATGAAGCATAGACAGAAACCGTATATGAATTAACTTTTAATTTATGAGTAAAAACTGAAAAAAATTGAAAAATCATTTAATTTGTGTTTATAAATTGAAGTTAGTAGTCTGAGAAAGCGCCCATGATGTTCATAACACATCGGCAACGATTCGGCATGCTCAGAACAAGGTTGTCAATGTCTTGCTGCGGAATATTGTCCCATGTCCTTCTGAGGTGCGCAAAAAGTTGATCTTCTGTAGCCAGATTTTCAAGAACTTCCTTCAAAGCTCTTCTTTGCAGCATATCCCACGCATGCTCAATGGGATTTAGATCTGGCGATTGAGCAGGCCAGTCTAAGGCCCTAACATTGTGTGTATGTAACCAAGCTGCTACCGTTCTCGCCGTGTGTGCCCGGGTATTGTCGTGCATGAGCAGGAAATCTTGCCCATTTGTGTTCTGTGGGGCAAGATTACGGGCCCCAGCACCTGTTGGACGTATCGTTCTGCCGTCATATTGCCCCGCACCCAAACGAGATCCGTCCGTCCTCCAAGACGAATTCCTGCCCAAACCATAATTGTTCCTCCTTGGTATGGGTGAACTTCCTGAGGGTTCTGAAGACGGCTCCATCGTCCAGGAACTCGCCAAACACGCGTCCTTCGTGAATCTGGATGGAAGCCGAACCTGGATTCATCCGTGAACAGCACATTGGACCATTGCTCACGGCCCCAGTCCACGTGGTTCCGAACCCATTCTAATCGTCGTCCACGTTTGCCTCTCCGTAAAGGTGGGACCCGGAGTGGTCTACGAGAGCGTAGATTACTTTCATGCAGTCGCCTTCTTACAGTTTGGTCACTCACAAGCACTTGGTGTTCCACTCGCAGCCTTTGGACCAATTGAGTCGCCGTTGCATTTGGTTGAGCTAGCGCAGTAATATGCAAAAATCGGTCTTGTCTGGGGGTAGTGATGCGACTTGGCCCCCGGTGCCTCTCCGCTACTTCACCTGTGGCACGATAGCGTGTCCACAATCTTGAAATTACATTTTGGTGGGTCCCTATGGCCTCAGCAACATTACGCTGAACAGACCCAGCTTCCAGCATTCCCACAGCTCGTAATATCTCCGCCCTCGTCAAATGTTGGCGTTGCATGGCTACAATACCTCAATTTTAACTTTATCTTTCGTTTAAAAATGAAAAAAAACTGTAACTAAACGTAATTCGTATTGTTTTCTAAATTTCGCACAAATGAAAATTCACTCTCCTACACATCAAGACATTTTTATGCCACCGAAACAAAAGAATTTTCAAAAATTTGAATTTGGAATTAGTCTGAGATAAATTACAAACAAATCGGTGTATAAAAGATTCCAATGCGGCCAGTACTTTTCGAGTTATTTAATTCAGTATGAAATATCCTTAGACCGTGTTGATGTGTGTATTTATTAATACACTAATAAAACAAAAGCAAAAACTACATCTATCTACATTACATCATCTAATTTTTCAATATTAAAATATGAATACAATAATAAAAATAAAATGTCAGAGATATTAAAAAAAATGTGATAAAAAGATCAATAATATTATTGTCATCTAATTTTCTGTGAATAATCTATAATAAAAATAGAATGTCAAATAAATAAAAAATAAACAAATGGTTATAAAAAATCAGTAATATCTCATCTAATAGTATAATACAAAAGTAGAATAACAAAGATAAAAATTATAATTATTACTAGAGATCAGCAATATGCCATTTAATAACCAAAGAGTAATACAATAATAAAATAAAAGTAGAATGTCACAAACATTTCAATATGAATGTATAAAAAAACAACAAAACAATAATAATCAACATTATAATATTATTAGTAATATTATATTATTTAAAATCAACTCCAATCTAGTACAATAATAATTATTACGGTTGTTGTTAATCATCTAGGTACTCATCAACACTGTCATAGCCCTTCCTCAATTAATATGTCTTCAATTTATTTTTAAATAAGCTTTTTGCATAGAAATACTGATTGGTACCTAGGACTGTGATGAACTACGTTTATTTTCGGTTGGATTGTGTTAGGCATGTCTTTCCTGCGTGTATTAACTCTAACTTTTCGTTGCTCATCAGTTTAAGATTTATACAAGTTCTTAACAAAGCTGGTTAGCAGCATCAGTATATATAGGCATAGCACTGTCAAAATAGTAAGTTTAACAAAAGAGTCTCTGCAAAAAAAAATAGCCTGCAAATATGGCTTATGCCTATTAAATGGCATCTTAAATCAAATAACAGGCTCTGCCGCTTGTACCATCAATTCCAACGGCATACCTCATAGTTGGCTAGGGATTAGAACATTTGCACAGATTTGCTGCCCCATAGCTGGCCAAATAGTTTGTACAATTACTAATCTAAGTAAAAATGTAAAAGCTTAAATAACGTTACTGAGTGCACTGTGAAATGAACTTACTTTGTAAGTGGTTGTAACTCAATCAGGAAACTTGTTTTCCAGGTAGCAATAAAGTGATAATTGTATTCGCAAAACAAGTTCACATATCGTGTCAACAATCCATAATGTAGCGTAATTCAAAGATGTTTCCGGTTCCGACATGCCCAGTACAATCTTCCCTTTTGTCGGTAAATACATAAAATACGAAACAGACTTGTTTACTGAATCCTCATGTTAATTACAATTCATACGGTCTTGTTTTCCATGGATGTCTAGATTCCAATAGCATTAGTAAAAGTACTTACCGGTTTATTCAGATTTCATATCGACGTGAATCGGTACTTACTAATCGTAGATATACGATTTTACTTATAGAGTTTGAAAAGCACCAGTATCTACATAGAAACGACTATTACTGTTCAATCTTTGGTGAATATTTGATGAACATTCATGCTTAGACAAATAATCAAATATGTATTTAGTAAAAATGTATTTTGTGGTTGATACACATTTGAATAGATAAAAAATGATTTCAAACAATTTGCTGATGCATAACTTCGAATCAAGTTCTACGAATGTTTATTTCATACGGATGCCTCAGGAAATTTACCGAAATTACACGTCACAAAAGCAAATTCCGTACATCTTTAGTTGAGGAATTCATTATAAATTCAAAGTTTAAATTGCTGCCTCGAGCTACAACTCATCAGCGTTAAAAACTTTTTGAGAATAGCACTTCGTTTTATGTAGCATACGTCAGACGTCGTCGACGCCTTCCGTTAGTTTAATTAGAACCACGAGCCTAATTCCTTCAGGAGTGAGTTTAATGACCTCAATACAAAACTTAAAGAAGCGAAGAACACGCTGTCTACCCACAAACTTTGAAGCCATTGGGAATTTTTCCTTGGTTCCCCACTTAAGAAAGATCGGAGAAAAAAATGTGTGGTCATCGCTTTTTTGGTGAGATCTTGGCAGCTTACCCCGTCTTCACTTTTCAGTCGGTGTAGAAACGTCAAGCAATTTTATCTTCAAGAATGCAGTGCTTGACCAAATAAATAACTTCAGTCCGGGTTGAAAATAATTAACCAAACTTTTGGCTATAACGAAATTAAAGCATTATTTTCGTTAAAATCGCACTTTTCCGGTCGAGGGTGGCACGCAAAAGCGTTATTTTTTTCTGTTGTACTGATGGAGTTGGACACCATAATAAACAAACATTATTTTTTATATTTGAGTTAAAGAAAGTGATGTTTCAATCTGTAAAGAAAATATCTAGTTATGTTATTAAACTCACACTCGTTTTTATAGTCCAGTCTGGCAAGCATCAGTTTTATGAACTAATTGTTCACGATTATGAGAAACAAAAAACCTTTGAGAAGGTAATAAATTGAACAATTTTGTTGTTATTAAACTGTAACTTTACAATAACATGCAATTAATTAAGTACCACTTTAATAACCAGACGATAATAACTAAAAACCTCCACTTCCAAACCGTTTAAAAATTCATACCTAATTACGGCAAAACGGTACAAAATAAAATGGCATTTCTTTGTGGCACTAACTTCTACACCGCTTGGTGGCATAAATAATTTAATTTTATAAGATAAGGCATCTTAACTATTGGTTGGGGCCTTGCCGTCTGCGTTTCAGTTAATAGCTCTATTACTTCAATGAGCTACTGCATGCATGCGAATCAAACAACTTTATAATACTGGAAAGCAATTGCTTGAGTAATCAAAAGTTTAGTGCGAGTTTTATGGTGGTTGGGGAAGGATATATTAATTACTAGCTGTCCCACGCGGCTTCGCTCCTGTCAACTTGCTACCTACCTACCCATCTTCCCTATCTACCATACCCTACCCTACATACATGATTGTTGCGTAACTTAAACCGTTTACCGTTTTGCAGCGCACGCAACGGAAGCTCTCAATAAGGATTTTTTTTCCCGTTAATGCAACATTTTTCATTTATGCTCCGCTCCTATTAGTCCTAGCGTGATTAACGCGTTCAAACAAACAAACTCTTCAGCTTTATAATATTAAAAGTATAGATAAAGAGCCATTGTTTTCTTCGTATTTCCCGCTTTAAACCATGTCTTGTAAGGATTTAAAAAGCTTTCAGGTGCTATGGATGTCTCGATTGAGCGTGGCAACAGAGGTTATTGCCCTTTCCCTGATTTATTAAAACAATAAAGTATTGTATCATATTACAATAAAAAAAAATGTTGAGCACAACAGATATTGAGTCAGAACGGCTTCATAGTCTTGATGTTTGTTTTTGGTATTAAAAAAATAGTTAGATTCTGTTCAAACAATGCCTTCCCCTTTTGAAAGCAAGATTAGTTCAAAAAAAGAAAACTCAAGGAATTTGACTTCTTCTTCTTTTCGTGTGGGGTGTGACCACCTCTGGTGTCAGAGTTAATTAAGCTGCCTCTGGGAACCCCAGACTTATATCTATATACTAATATTATAAAGCTGAAGAGTTTGTTTGTTTGAACGCGCTAATCTCAGGAACTACTGGTTGGAATTGAAAAATTATGTTTGTGTTAGATAGTTCATTTATCGAGAAAGGTTATAGGTTATATATCATCACGCTATGATCAATAGGAGCGGAGCATAAATGATAAATGTTGCAAAAACGGGCAAAATTATAGGTATGTAGGGTAGGCAGGGTAGGGTAGGTAGGTAGCCAGTTGACGGGAGAGAAGCCGCGTGGAACAGCTAGTTAACTATATAAGTCCAGGTTTCCTCACGATGTTTTCCTTCACCGTTGCCTATGATGTCCAAGATAAACTTAGAAAGTATATATAATTTTGAAAAAGTCACATTGGTACTTGCCCGGATTTGAACCCACGACCTCAAGCACGACAGGCGCGGTCTTAGCTACTGAGCCACCACGACATGTCTTTATTTTTGATTTTGGTACTAAAAAAATTGTTAGATTCTGTTCAAACAATGCCTTCGCCTTTTGAAACCATGCTAAGTTCAAAAAGAAACTCAAGGAATTTTACTAACAAAGCAAGATGTAACTTATAAACTATTCCTTATATCTTTAGTTTAGGATATAATACAATGCATTTCAAACTGATGAGATTTTCAAGTTGTATCCATTGTTGCAATAGGGGCTGCATGTACTATGTTATGCTAACAATGTTGTTACGACTTATGCTGCGTACAAGCTTGAGAGCACTACGCTTAAGTAGCTCAGCGCGTGTTATTCTGAGTTAGCTACAGTATACAAGGCTTTTGGTTGGTGTTTATATTTTATCCGGCATTTTAACAGTATTTTATAAGGAAAATGTACAATAACAAATAAGATCCACATGCGAAGGTTCGAGCGTTGCTTGCAGAGAAGCACATGACAACAATGAATAAGCGGCAAATAAAGAAACAACCTCATGGAAATTTCTTTATCTTCCACTTATTAATATGGAAAATCTACTTTACCAATATCCTTGTTAATATTTAATCCGCATTACTTAACGTATTTCAGGGAATTTGTTTGCCACATTAATGAGTGTAATTTAGTATTCATTTATGTAATCTACAGCTTCTGCGTTAGAAAACAATCATCACACCAACTTACTTGAAAACCTTCCAAAATCAATCCACTCACCAAGGCTAGGTGAGACGGAAGCTTAAGGACACCAACAAAGATCCGCTATAGATCAAAGTGCAAAAGTATCCGAAAAGCATTACTCTTTCCTGTCAGCCATACCGTTGGGACTTGGCCCACAATGAATTGGAAATTACTTTTGCGCTTTAATGAGTGTCATTCAGTGTTTTCCACAACTAGGTTGATACTTAATTTTAAGCGTTTTTCGTTTGCTTTCTTCTTGAAATAAGTAATCCACTGCAAATTCGTTACTTATAAAACAATTGTCACCCCAACTTACTTTAAATCCATTTGAAATCAATACACTCACAAATGCCAGTTGAGACGAAAGCGTAGGGACACGACCAAAGATCCGCTATAGATCAAAGTGCAAAAGTATCCGAAGGGCATTACTCTTTCCTGTCAGCCACACCGTTGCGACTCATCGCACAATGCACGCCATCGTCTCCCGAGATCCACAAAATTTTAGTTTCTTTGTGACACACTTGGTCTTGCAGTGACAGTTCAGCATTTATTTTAAGTTTTGAAATGAAAATTTTGTTCGTGTCTTGCGCCAAGTAAGTAATTTGGGACAAGAAGAAGTAGATGAATTTTGATTTAAATGTGAGCTATGAAATAGGTGACTTATAAACTCCTGAAAAGGAATCTGTCTTTAAGGTCATCAATGTCTATGACCAATCTAAATACACGATTATATGGTATTGCTCAGTATAATCTTCTAATACATTTTAATCAAATTAGCTTCAGGTTTAGAAGTATAAATGAGTTAGAGAAAATCATATTTTTTCTGATCAATGTACTTGCACTAATACACTCAAGTCTATTGGATAAACTTCATCTTATTCAGTGTCTTCATTTCTGAAGGTCGTGCCTGTCTTGGAACGCTTTGTCACTGACTAGCTGCTTCCACGCCACTCTGTCTTCTGCTCTCCTCAGGGCAGTGGTCACCGTGAGTCCTGTAATCGCTCTTATCTGGTCTGACCAGCGAGTAGGTGAAAGTCCGAGCGGTATTTTACCATCCACCTTGCCCACCATAACTAGTTTTTCGAGGTTGGCTGGCTGTCTTCAAGTGTATGACCAAAATAACTCAGGACTTGGTGATTGCTTATCGTCTAGAGTCTGGATTCGATGTTCAGCTTTTTTTTTTTTTTTTAATATTCTATAGGCTTGCGTTTGACCACCATCTCGCCTGATGTTAAGCGATGATGTGGTCTACGGTGAAGCACGCTTGCCTAGAAGAAACCTATTCACTCTTGACTTAAAGACCCCTAGGTTGTAGCTATCAGGGAACAAAGACTCCGGAAGGGAATTCCACTCCTTAGCTGTGCGCACAATGAAAGTATTAGCAAAACGCTTTGTGCGTATGGGAGGGATGTCAACCATGTACCGATGGCGCATGGCCGTACGTCTTGTAGTCCGATGATGGAAAGGGCTAGGCGGAATCAAATTGTGCAGTTCCGTCGCACACTCCCCGAAATGTAACCGATAAAAAACCGACAGACTGGCGACTCGGCGTCGATGTTCGAGGCTCTGGAGCTTTGATGCGACCAGTGCATCGTTGCCAATAAGCCTTTTGGCCCGTCTGTCAATCGACTCAAGTGCATCAAGCTGGTATTTGGCAGATCCATCCCAGAGGTGAGAGCAGTACTCCATGCATGACCGAACTTGCGCTTTATACAAGTTGAGCAGCTGTTCAGGCGTGAAGTACCGTCTCACCTTTGCAAGAATCCCCAACTTTTTTGCAGCTAACTGAGCTTTCGCCTCAATGTAAGGACCGAAGTTGAGAGTCGATGTCAACGTTACACCAAGCAGTTCGAGGTGGTCCGCTAACGGCACGGTTACACCACAGAAAGAAGGAGCCGGGTGGAATTGGCTCTTTTTAGCGGAAAAAAGACACGCCTGGGTCTTAGAAGCATTGAAGCTGACCAGATTGGCATCACCCCATTCGGAAACCGCCTTTAAGGACAGGTTCAAGCGTTCAACCATGGCCTCCCGGAGAGACTGAATCTGAGGCCCAGTAGCCTGTGCGCCGGACACGTATCTCTCAGCAACAGTGCTGTCGTCTGCGTACCCAAAGGTTCCGGGTTTTAGCAGATCATTAATGTGCAGCAAGAATAATGTTGCCGAGAGCACTGACCCCTGAGGGACTCCGGCGTTGATATCTAACTGACCGGACGAGCAGCCGTCGATAACCACTCGGATGGATCGATCCCTCAGGAAGTCCGCAATCCAATCACACAGACCACTAGGCAGACCGAAGGAAGGAAGCTTACCAATGAGGCTTTCGTGCCAGACCCTGTCGAAAGCCTTCGAGATGTCGAGGGAGACGGCTAGCGCTTCCCCGTGTCTCTCGATGGCCTCACTCCAGATGTGAATGGCATACGCTAAAAGATCCCCAGTGGACCGATTTCGGCGGAAGCCGTATTGGCGGTCACTGAGGATGTCGTTCGCTTCTAGGTATGCCAGGAGTTTACCGTTGAGCACACGTTCCATACTCTTACAGAGGATGTACGTTACAGATATGGGTCTGTAGTTGACCGGGTCAGCTCGACTGCCCTTCTTGGGCACGGGCTGTACGTTGGCCTGCTTCCAAGCCTTCGGCACTTTTCCAGTCTCTATCGAAAGACGATATAGGCGTGTCAAGATCAGAGACAATTCAGGTGCACAGGTTTTAAGGACAATTGCTGGTATCCCGTCTGGGCCACTCGCTTTGTTCACATCAAGGCTACGCAGCACCCTACGGACGTCTTTTTGATGGATGCGAATGTCCGACATACTCGTCACACATCCATCAGGAGAAGGGGGAGGCTGCGCGCCATTAGAATTCAGATGCGAAGATTCCGCAAAAAGGGAGGCAAACAAGTTTGCCTTCTCCTCAGCGGAGTGGGCCAGTGTCCCGTCAGGTTTCAGCAGTGGTGGTAGTGAGGGGCGACAAAAGTTTGACTCGACCGTCTCAGCTGGTAGAGATTAGACTTTTTCCGAGAGTTATATATTAAGATAAAAGGACCAATAAAAAATAATAATGGCTAATTCACGATACTAAAAAGGATTCTCACTAAAAGAAAAATATGTAAGCCCTAAAAGTAACGATATGAAACTAATAAAAGGTATTTGATCGGTAACTAAGTAAAAGCTCATGAATAGCTTGATTACAGATTTTACGAGACGAAATTCGAGTTCGAATATTCCATTAGTTCGATCTTGTATGTATGCTATAATAATAAATTGCCTTTTGCAAATGGTTGTAAAAATAAGTTCAGTATTATGGAGAGGTAAAATTGTTTATATTTAGAAAGTAACCTTCTGAAATTATTGATCCGATTGCAAATATTCGTTCAGTGATATTTTTCAATATTACTAAGCATTTAAAGCTACTTTGGTAGGAAAAATGCATGTATCTTGTGGGGCTTTGATAGACCACGTGAGCGAAGCCGAAGTTACTAATATTTACCTAGAAAAAACATTGTTTATTAAATTACTATTTTCTTAGCTGCTTCGCCCGCGTGAAAGTGGAAAATTTTCCCGAGGGAACATATTCCCGGGATAAAAAGTAACCTATGTGCTATTCCCGACTATAATCTATCTTTGTACCATATTTCAACTAAATCCGTCCAGCGGTTTTAGCGTGACGAAGTAACAAACATACAAACACACACATACTCACAAACTTTCGCCTTTATAATATTAATGTTTATGTTTTTTATTATATTGTAATATACCTTTTTATTTTACAATGCCGTGTACTCCACACTTAAGGGAAGGCAGCCTCTCCTCATGCGTGGGTCGTAAGATATCTAAGACAAAGGGCGTTTTACCCTGGAGAAATCTTTGCCATGCTCTTTTCTTTCACAATTGTATCAAACTCCTCAAGAAACGTTACAATTTGAGAAAAATATTCGTATTTGTTTCTTCATTTTAGTAAATATTCATCGTAATAAATATTTGAGTACCAAATATTAAATATTGTAATGGCTTCTGAAAGTTTTGGTTAAATCGAGAGCGGCGAAAATAAACAGGTAGTCTATCAAGTTTATATTTGCGGAATCAAATTAATTATTTAGGGTTCCAATTAAAATAGGTTGACCTTCAAGATATTCCTAAGTAGAAAAACATACCATAGCCTTCAATATGATGAATGCAGTCATAAACACAATTTAGTGACGTAACAAATAAAATAAACCCGCCGACAGAAGCATTAGCGTGACTTCAAACGACAAAACTTATCAGTAGCAAAACACGAAACTTTCAAGCATCTGTATTTAGTTTTTTATTTTAAAGTTTGATTTAGCTCAATATTTTTTATTTATTTAACATTATTCTCATTACTTAACAGGTATTCCATTATACAATTTGAACGTCTCAAAAGCAATATACGAATTAATTCATAGCGAGACATTTGTTGAATATCAATTTGTAGTCCGAAGCATTTCTGAGAAGGCGGTAGTAATTAAGCTCCTACCCAGTAACAAACTAAGTCGTTTTAATTTCAGCAGTAATTCTGAACGATTCGAAGAGTTCAAAGGGTGGAATTGCCGCAATTAATTTCGAGTTTCCGATGAACTTAATAATTCATAACGGGAGTTAAGTCTGTTCGGAATTCGGGGTGAGAGTGCGACAAACCGCATACACCTACTCCGATACAACTCATAATTTATGAAATCGCCAAGACGGATGAAGTTAGCATAAGATTATTATCATAATTTCTCACAAAAAACTTCCGAATGAGTTTGCTCCATGAATATGCAAAGGGAAAGTTCACAGTATGCCAACTTTTTTAGGAGTCCTGTCAGAATACTTGTAATACTGCTGTAATTTGCATTTGTATTTCATATTTAATAATGTTATAATTAGAATATTTCGGATGCCAATGCGTGTATTAAATTTTTTAATTTCCATATTAATTAGCCTTCAGCTAAAGACTTTATTACATTTTTTGGTAACAATGTTTCCATTCTCATGCTAAAAGTTATGAAAAGCGTTAATTTTCTTAGCTACATTCAAGAAGATTGTATCATTTATTTAATCAAAACTGAAATGTGTCGGACATGAAATTAGGTTACTCTGATGTAACATTGTAGTAACCTTGTATTTATAAGATTAATAAGAAGTTACCTTAATTAAGTAAATTTAAAAAAGCCTGTTTGTTATTCAGTGTAATATACCTATGTTTACTGCCTCACTCTGTTGCATAAAGAGCCTGTAAAAAAATAAATGTACTTCAGTTAGTATTTCAAATACTTCAGCAATATTAAGTAATTTACAAGGAACTCCCTTCATACTCAGGTTCCAGGAATCTCCGAACAAGCTGTTCATTTAAAGCTAGCTTCGTTCAGTTCAGTTCGATTTCAAATACGACTCGTTTTTCTCGAATTTGTTCTCGAGTTTGACTCGAATTTCGACTACGTTTTTACAATGATTGAAAATTGAAGCTGTAGGAAAATAATGAAAAACGACCTAAAAATCCAAAGCCAAAGTGTAAACGAAATTTCAGAAATATTTTAGGTACAAACGAGTACCTTAAACTTTTGCAATAATATTCTCGGAAAACAAATCGGCGAAATAATTATGAACGCCATCCAAACGCAGAGCCGCCAAAAGTGCCGACTTACTGTAACATAACAAGCTTCACTGAAACATCGAATGAACAATCTTGCTCTCCATGAAAAACTACAAAATAAATACCTAGTCATCATTATTTTGTTTGTATTATTGTTCGCAACCACTGATGCAGCTCTGCAGCCCGCGGCGAATGAAAATGTTGTTCACGTTTTTAAACCACAATGTAAGTATTCAACAGTATTCCCACAAACGGAAAGTTTAAACACAGTCTGGTTTCATAACACTTTGTAGGCTACACTTTGTGGGCTGCTACAGGAGTGTGTTTAAAGCATTCCACAATCCGTAAAACTGTACATGTAGCAGCATTTAATTTGGATGATAAACTGGGCTTTAATCGGTGCCGTCGACGGGCGCCCAGTTATTTGACTAGTTACTTCACTGTCCAAGTTGTCTAAGATAAACACGAAACTGCTAAACTTGGAGTTGCCTCCACTGGGTACCGGATTCCCACCACCAATGTCGTTATCTTAATTAGGTTAGGCTTTCGGCTGGGAAGTTTGGTGACGAATTTATTAAAACTTGTAGTTGACTGTTGTCTGCGACATTTTATTTAAGCGAAACAAAGATAGATTAAAGAATATTGTGGCTTCGTGAACACTTGCTATGAATAAAATTTTGTAAATTGTTATTCATACTGTTCTAAAGTTTTAAATGCCACGTAGAATGATAACGAAATGCAGCAAAATACTGATCTAGGATACCTGCAGTGTAAATACAAACTTATGTACATTATATCCTCAAAAGTATTCCACGAAAGCCAGATTTACTATAAGCCAAGCCACTCTGTTTCTTACGAGTTTATTACTTATTTAAATTAAGTTTAAATTAACTCAGTAACTATTTTAAGAGGAAATGTAGATTTAAGGTTTCTGTAAAGCTGAGTTTCGGAAAACTGTGAATTCCTGAAAATATTAATTAATTTATGAAACTTAGTTGAAGTTGCCAACTAACTCAAACTAAGTTAAATTGTTTTTATTAACTTTTTATTAAATGGAATCTTTAATTCCACAAACAAAAGTGAAATTACTTAATACGCATATACGTATGTTCTAGACAAACATTTCTCACACCTTTCTCAGTCAATCTATGTATCTATGTATCTTCAATTTCACATATTATTATTATTTTATTATTCTACGTTTATGACAAGAGCCACTTTCCTGTAGTTGTTGACTACCTACGTCATAATTATGTAATAATAAAGTTATCATGAACCATGCCAACCATATCAAACCATGAACCGTGATAGCTACGCAGTCGAAAATTTCACAGATGATGTATTTCTGTTGCCGCTATAACAACAAATACTAAAAACAGAATAAAATAAATATTTAAGTGGGTTTGAATGTTTATCAACGCACGCTCGATACAGGAAGAAATTCCTAGTGTGGGGCAACATTTAAAAAAACTTTTACCTATGTATGATCCCTTGCTAGGCCATACATTACTTTCAGATGTGAGATCAATGGGATAAAATAATTGAGAGAATTAAAACACTGATGTATTGTGCCAAAGGTCTTTAGGATTAAATAAGCTTAATGGACTGATGGTGTGAAGAATGAAGTGAGTGACGCGGTCCTTGTTGGCTGTTACGAGGACGCCTGGCTGACTTGATAGCCAAACGCGGAATAACTAATTATTATGAGTTGAAATGAATGTGTGGCGTACACTGCTGAATTGCAGAATGTGCGGTTGCACCGTATAACCTAACCAAAATTACAGATGGTTCTGAATTTCTTCCTAAAGTTGAGCATTAACATGATAACTTTATTATTACATAATTATGACCTAGAAAGTCAACAACTACAGGTAAGTGGTGCTTGTCATAAACGTAGTGTAGGTAATAATATGTGAAATTGAAGGAATATACATAGATTGACTGAGAGAGGTGTGAGAAATGTTTGTCTAGAACATACGTATACGCGTATTAAGTAATTTCACTTTTGTTTGTGGAATTAAAGTTTCCATTTAATAAAAAGTTAATAAAAACATCTTAACTCAGTTTGAGTTAGTTGGCAACTTCAACTGAGTTTCATAAATTAATTAATATTTTCAGGAATTCACAGTTTTCCAAAACTTCACCTTGACAGAAACCTTAAATCTACATTTCCTCTTAAACCAGTTATACTTTGTTACCGAGTAAAGGTAAAATTTAATTTAAATAAGTATTAAACTCATAAGAACCAGAGTGGCTTGGCTTATAGCAATTAAATCTGGCTTTCTCGGAATACTTTTGAGGATATAATGTACATGAGTTTGTATTTACACTGCAGGTATCCTAGATCAGGCTTTTGCTGCAAGTCTACGTGGTTCGCTGCAAGTCGTTATCATGCTACGGAGCACTTAAAACTTAAGAACAATATGAATAACAATTTACAAAATTTTGGTTATTGAAAGTGTTCACAAAGCCACAACATTCATTTTTGTTTCGTTTAAATAAAATATCGCAGACAACAGTCAACTACAAGTTTTAATAAATTCGTCACCGAACTTCCCAGCTGAAAGCATTACCTAATTAAGATAACGTCCTTGGTGGTGGGAATCCGGTACCCCGTGGAGGCAACTCCAAGTTTAGCAGTTTCGTGTTTGTCTTAGACAACTTGGACAGTGAAGTAACTAGTCAAACAAACTAGGCGCCCGTCGTCGGCACCGATTTAAGCCCGGCTTAACATCCAAATTAAATGCTGCTACACGTACAGTTTTATGGATTGTGTACTGCTTTAAACACACTCCGGCAGCAGCCCACAGAGTGTTATGAAACCAGACTGTGTTGAAACTTTCCGTTTGCGGGAATACTGTTGAATACTTACATTGTGGTTTAAAAACGCGAAAAACATTTTCATTCGCCGCGGACTGCAGAGCTGCATCAATGGTTGCGAACAATAATACAAACAAAATAATGATGACTAGGTATTTATTTTGTGGTTTTTCATAGAGAGCGAGACTGTTCATTCGATATTTCTGTGATGCCAATACCACTAATTCGACACTTTTGACGGCTTTGCGTTTGCTATGAGTATCTAAAGGTTCTCGTTTTAGCAAATCGATTGTACTATATTTCTGTAAATTTAATTACATAGGATTCCTACGGTTTTCTTTGGATTTCCAAGGTTTATTTTTATTTGATCCTTATCTATAGCTATAATTATCAAAATTGTAAAAACGTAGTCGAAAAATATAACCAAGTAAGTTTTCTTACGATGATACTGCTAATATCAAACCTTCAAATCAAACTTGAACAATAAAAGCTTATGCATGAATTCACCATTCCCATGTGATTAACACCGACGTACAGTGACAACTTACATTTAACGGGAAGTAAATTTACTCTGTGCAAACTTAAACACATCCCGAACGCTGTCAAGTTTGTAAATATGTAAGTGAGTGCGCATAGTAGCGATCTAAGTTATACTAGTCTCAGTTCCAAGTTTCGTATTAACTGTGTAACTTAAACATCAAAGCTACAACGCGAACTAGCTCTTCGACCTCATACCTGCTAACAATTTCAATAACTAACTTTCTCATATCGCCGTACTAAAATACTTGGCGTAAATTAAACCTTTCGACAGTTGCTGTGACTATCGCTTATATAAGTTATATTACGTCATCGTCGTGTTTGTTATTATTTGGAACAATTAAGGGTAAGTTTGTAAGGGTTTTGAGGGTTTCATTGTTCAAATATTATGTGTGTAACCTACAGTTAAAGACAAAATTACACAGGATACGGCTGTTACAGTTCGTAGGTAGTTAATAGACTAAAAAGATTTTGACTAAGATGGGAATAATGATCTTCATCATTTCAGCCGAAAAAAGTTTAAAGCTGGACATATGCCTACCAAGTGTCGCCGTATTGGTGGGACCTGTGCGCCAACCGTCAGACTTAAATAGGTGATCGGTCCACCTCGATGAAGGCCTTCCAATGCCTGATGGATGATGGAAATATAGTTCTTCAAAAGTGAAACCAAATTGATAGTCAAGTGAAAACCTTTCAATACAAAATAAAAGGCGTTTTTAGATAAGATTTGTCAGTCTGGTTATTATTTTGGGCCCTTTATAATCTTTAGTGCAATATATTGTTATAAAGTTTAAAATATGCAAGCTTAAATACAAGGATATCCTAAAGCTACCTAGAAAATCCACAAATAATTGTTAAAATATATGATCAGTCTGGTAATAAATAAAGAGAAGATCTCTATGTAGAAGATCTCTACAGAGAAGAAGTGTTTCAACATTTTCACTATCTATTTAGATGAGATGAGAGATTGGATGTCAAAAGTTTATGGCAGATCCTACACTAATTCCATAGAATTCCAGTTAGCGAGATGTAAAATTTCCTCGGTAGTTTAGTTCCACAGTAAATATAGGGTTTGAAATCTATTATAATTGGTATACGGGTTGTTTTACAATAGAAACTACATTACTGTATTAAAATAATATCACAGTTAGTATTTACAAACGCGTATAAAAAGGAGAAGGCTCATTGGGCGTCAAAAAATTCGTCCACATCGTTGTCAAATGGAAACGTGCCCAGAACGCTAGCAGCATTGCCACGTTGGATAGCTGTGCTGATGGACAGCCAGAGGGCTGTTATTATAGTTTGAAGTAAATTAGGACAATTGCTCTTCACCGATAACTAGACCAAAGTAGCGTGGAATCGAGCAATCACCGTAAGGTTATTTTTATTGCACTAATTTTTTTCCGCGGCTTTATTTCTGGGGATTGTCACACTGGTACACACCGGAGATTACACATATAATCGGAACAGTACTTCTAAAATAAACAAAAATTGTAATTGTTTATAATATCAGATTGGATAGATAATATATATTAGCTGGTAGTCTCGATGGGTGCCGATAGTATATAAATTAACAAATAAAATTTAAAAAAATATGCAGCCCCCGAATTATTATTATTTCATGCTTCATAATTTATTATAATATTTGTTATTCGTATATATCTAAGTAGTATGTATACATACTTCGATCGAAAATCTATTGAATACTTAATTGTGACACTACATCTTGCGAAAACACTACGATTCAAACAGTAAAACGCCCATAACTTTAGAAAAGCAGAACCGATTTTTATAAAACAGCTACATACTCGACAAAGACACCTTTCAAACAAGAAAAACGAAATCAATATCGGTTCATCCGTTAACGAGCTATGATGTCACTGACAGATACACAAATGCACATATACACAAATACACAGGTACACACGTCAAACTTATAACATCCCTCTTTTTCCGTCGCTGGTTAAAAATAACAAAATAAAATCTATCAAACCATAAAAACCAACATGAATATTATTATTGATCTATAATTTAATCTGCAATATTGTGTCAGAATAAATAATTCCTACAGAAGTTAAGTATAAAATACAATACCGTCAAAATACACAGCCGACCGTTAATGTTGAAGCAACAACATTATGTTATGCAAATTGTGATGTTTCAGTAAAATATTGCTTTTAATAGTGTGCCACCGTTGATGCGGACAGATGTAGATAGAATTCATCATGCGCTTGTTACCGATCTGCAGAGCTGAATATATTATAGTGGTGAGCTTGTATTGTCATTGCAGTCATATTTCGGACTGATTTCAGTTGGATTGATGTCAGTTTATGGTGGTGCAGAATTGAGTTAGTAGGTAATGCTAAGAGTCTCTTTGAAAGACTCCCAACTATCTGACAAAGAACCGGGATCAGCATACTATATGGCAAACTCAAAAAATCACGGTAAGATGACATGTCGACATAAGTTGTTGTCGTTGGCATATCGGTCAGCCGTACGACCAATAGTTGTACAAACATTGGTCATACGGCTGACCGAATTCGGGTAGAGACTGCACATTGGTTATTGTAGCGTAAGATCCAGCTGTTTTGCACCATACTAATAACTTACATTTGATGACATGTTTAAACATGGTATGGTTAAACAAGATTTTAGACCTCCTGAAATCGACATGTTAACCGTTGGTGTACAATATTCCTCGCTGCAGATTACGGTACTCTTTCCTTTAGCCTGTGATTTATAGTATTTGGAATATTTATTTTAGTTGTATTCACCGTGTCCCACCTTAGAAACCTAAAAATGGAGCATTGCGTCAAAAAGGTACGGTTTTAAACTTATACAAGGTTGGTTAGGGGAATCTACATACCTACTTAGTCGAACATTTCACGAACATCGTAACTTCTGCTACTCTGCATAACAGGTGTGTAATGAAAGTTATTGTGAAGGTAGCGAACTGGAAATCCAACTAGCACACACGTTTAAACGTGATCTTCGGACCCCTCACGTAACTAAAAGCTTCATGCATGTGGCGTTATTGCCAAGAGCTTAGCTGTAGCAGTAGGACGTGTACGTATATTCGGCGTCTCGTTCCCCGAATTCTAATTGAATACGACAGGTGAATTTGAATATGTAGGACAACATATTTTTATTTATTATAGCTGTCCCACGCGGCTTCGCTCCCGTCAACTGGCTACCTACCAAGCTAGCCCACCTACTCTAAATACGTTGCGTCTCAAAAAGAATAAATTTTCCCCGTTTTTGGAACATTTTTCATTGATGCTCCGCTCCTATTGGTCGTAGCGTGATGTTATATAGCCTATAACCTTCCTCGATAAATGGACTACCCAACACAAAAAGAATTTTTCAATTCCAACCAGTAGTTCCTGAGATTAGCGCGTTCAAACAAACAAACAAACAAACAAACAAACAAACTCTTCAGCTTTATAATATTAGTATAGATTTGCCTCAACTTTTTCGTGATATAAAGTGATCTCTTATGTTAAAACAAGTCCCAAAATCTAACAACCAACCTTAAGGTAAGTGAAATGGGAGTAAACAATCTTTTCGAGTATTTAGAAGACAGATTATCTGTCATCAGTCTTGCCAAGAGGTTTCTTGTACTCTGTAACTGGGTCGAATATTTCAGAAACGCAGTTGCTTCATATAAATGCTGGTATTTATTTGGCATCTGGGTAGGCTGGAAGCCGACCCCAATATAGTCGAGAGAAGACAGATAATACCAACCATGAACAATGATTGGATTACGGGACTCCGTGTTATTACATTTTGTCATAACATAGGTTGTTTTTAGAAATGCATGTAGGGGTCGAATCCGACTCGGCTGGGCAGCGTTCCGGAAGTTGCGCGGTATCTTCTCGTCCAATTTACCGCAGTGCGCAAGACAAAAGTCTATGACCAGTGTATGTTGCCAGTGATCACCTATGGGACCGAGACGTGGTCGCTCACAAAGGGCCTCATCAGAAAGCTTAAAGTCACCCAAAGGGGAAAGGAGAGGGATATGCTGGTAGTTTCCTTGCGCGATCGCATCAGAAATCAGGATGTCCACAAGAGAACCAATTTTACTGACATAGCCCGAAGAATTGTGAATCTTAAGTGGAAATGAACATTGCTCGAAGAACGGATGGCCAATGTGGCCGAAAATTTCTGGAATGGGGACCGCGGACTGGAAGACGATGCGTTGGAAGGCCTCCCACTGGGTTGACCGATGATCTGGTTAAGGTTGCGGGAATCTGCTGGACGAGAGCCGCTGAGACGCACATGGTAGGTCAATGTGGCGACGCCTGGGGGAGGCCTTTGTCTAACAGTGGACGTCTTTCTCCTGAAGTGATGATGATGAAGTAGGTGTTTATTTAGTTAGAGGCATTCCCTTTTAAAACCTACCTACCTACCTAGGTATTTTTTTTTGTTGAATCTAATCTAATAATTTTAGCATAATACACTGCAGTAGTATATAATTGGGGCATCTGGATCACATGATATCCAGAGACCCCAATTATATCTATTCAAATAGATAAAAATGTCTATTCAAATAGAATTAATTATGGTTTTTTGAATAGATGGTCTATTCTAATATATTGTTTAATTCATCGAACTTATCTATTCAAATAGATAAAAAATATATATCTTGTTCTTGAATAGATGGTCACCTCAATTATATCTATTCAAATAGGTAAAAAAGTCTATTCAAATAGAAGTAATATTGTTTTTTTGAATAGATGGTCTATTCTAATATACTGTTTAATTCATCGGAAATTATCTATTCAAATAGATTCTTCTTTTTTTTTTTTTTTTGTTCTTGAATAGATTGTCTTATCTAAATGGACTACCTATTCAAATTACATTGTTCTATTCAAATAGGTTAATGTTTATTGAATAGTTCTTCTTCTTGATTAGAAATAATAAATAATAAGTAAATTATAATTAGCTATTCAAATTAGCGGAATCTTCAATCTTCTTATTAGTTATTGATAAATTATTAAGATATGTGTTTGTTTCGATTTTTAAACTAAATGAGAGCGATTCCAAGTTGCCTCTACTACGTATGGTTGACATGCGGTCTGTTGGGCCAACCACTTGGTGTTCTTAGTAAGGCAGAAGCCGGTGTCATATGTATCTAAGAATTAGTTAGTTGTACTGCGCTTGAGCATCGTGCTGTCAATGTCTGGCAGATAGGAATCAAGACAATATTATGAGTATTAAGACGCTTATGTGATGATTACAACTGAATTAACTCCTGGAATATGGGCTGGCAAACACGATCAGACAAGAAACAACTTGACTTAGTTACGTCATCTGATTAGTGAAACTATTTAATTCATTACCATATCTGTCATGCTATCTGATACCGGCGACTGCATGACGCCTGACATGCATTGTTGATAAAGTTATTATATTATCTTTTAAACAGTCTCTTTGATCAAGCTGACGCAAATGCAAAAGTGGAAATGTCAATCATGAGGTTCTAGGTTCGATTCCATCCATGGCCAGGCATATCATTATTGATACTTATGTGTTAGTTTTCCATATTTGAATTTAAAGCAAAATATTATTTACCAGGGTATTAACAATAAAACCATTTTTTATTTAATAGATATATATTTTTTTATACTTCATAAGTACATAGTTATCTAATATGAAAAACAAGTTATATTTATTATTATTGTATTTACAGTTACCTAGCTCTGATATAAAAGCTCCTTATTATAACATAATTTTTGCCTGTTGCATAAATTAATAGTAACAATATGAATAGTTATGTACGATACACAGATTTCTATGATGTATTTTCTATTTCGTCTTGAATTTTGCTTATAATTTGTTTGGCACTGCTGTATATGTCATCAAATAACACAGTCTTAACCACATGTTGAGCGCACACCTCAGCTTCACAATTACACATAGAATTTTCAGATCTTGGCATATTATCAGCGTCGTAAATTTCAATTTTAATTATTTTTGTACCCCGTGTCACTGGTTTCTTTATGTATGAATATATTGTTGGTTCTGTTCTTGCTCTCTTGCGGGCAGGTGGAACAAGTCCCAGGGATTTTTGTCCTGGTCTTTGAACAGCGGCCGGCTGCTCCACTGACACAAAATTGAATAGATCTTCCGTATCCTGAAAAGAGAAAGATGTAAGTGGGAATAAAGTGCTAATATACCTACTAAAATAACTAATATGTTGCTATAAGTTACCTAAAGATAATAACGATATTACTACATACATAAAATAATTTAAATACATAAAATTCTGAGCACTTACCGACATACTGGAACAATCTCGCTAGGCTTCCCCGTTCAGGCTTCAAAACTGGAATGAATTCTGGTGGTATTTTCAGCTATTTATATTAAATAATTTATTTATTTATTGGTTAATAGAGTTCAAAATAGATTGTTTTATTGATGTAGACATTTCCCAACATAAAAGGTAAGATGAAATTCAAAACCAAGCGTTAAACTATGTAGAGCAGAGATTTCGAACCCTTGGCTCAAGACTAAAATTTAGCAGATCATCATCATTCCGTTTGCCTGACTTGGATATCCATACATTATATGCCAAACCACTTACCACCTAACATTTTAATGACAACAGTATGCAGATAAGACGAAGAAAAAGATTCACCATCTCTGAACAGTTTTACCTCTAATATATCTATAAAAAATAACAATGTATGTTTGTCCATTGATTTTTTTATCTTTTTAGTACTCGTATGTCAACATCAGTGTATAAAGGCATATTTACAGTAATGACAGTACCTAATCGAATTCGAGTGAAAGGTTAAAACTAGTATAATTTAAAATACATAAGAAGTACGTTTCTTTGTTATTAATTAAATAAATCTAACAAGCAAACCCAAGATATTTCTATAGTATGTGCAATTGCATCTGTTGTTAGGAAGTTTAGCGGAGTAAACAGTTTTAAAATCGTGTGCTCTCTCCATATTTGGGATTGTGACGTATAATAATTAAAAGTATTTAAGCCGTCGGACAGGAAGCTGGATCAACATTAGCTCTCCTGAAGGTGGTGACCTCACATCTTCTAATTAATTATCTACCAAATCTGAAGTGAAAAGTGAAACAACGGCTCATAATGTAAGTACCTATCTTTAAGTTATCTATTCAATAAGTATTATCAACTCTTTACTGTTTTGTGAGATGATGTTTATGAATAGAATAGCAAGTGCGACTGCTGAGCGTTAGTACCCGGGTTCGATTTCCTAGGTCAGTCAACAGTATTTTTCATACTATGTCTATTCGATATTTGATTTCTGTCAATTTTAAGGAAAGAAATTAGGCAGTTCTCTAATATGTATCTGCTCCCAGATAGTTTCTTATCACATTTATTATGAATATAATTAAAATTAAATATGCTATGAATAGAATAACTACTCAGCAAGTGCGACTGCTGAGCATTAGACCCTGGGTTCGATTCCTTAGGTCATTCAATAGTTTTTATCGTATAATAGACATTACATTAGATATTTGGTGAATGTATATACTGGAAATAAAATGGACAGTACTGTGATATGTACGTGAGTCTGCTCACAAATAGTATCTAATCACAGCTATTTATATTATTTCAGGTCCAGATTTGCTGATGACCTCTTTCTGTCGGATGACGACAAGAGCTCCGTGCAAGATGTGGTAATCAGTGAAAAAAAGAAGAAGCGATCGAAGCCGTCAAGCTCGGAGTCGAGATCGGGTCATCAACCACCGAAAACCAATCCATCTACGTCGTCATCTTCATCTTCAAAGAAGATGAAAATTAATCCAGTCAGCATGCCTCATCTCACCGCTACAGATTTATTCGGCACCGACAGCGATGAAGAAGACGGGAACACGCAGACAACCACCGGTAAAAAACCCCCTACTGTTCTTCATTCGTCAATAACTCGAAGGCTGGCAACGGGCCATGCTCGCCAAATCTTGCCTACCAAAGCGGGTACGCATTACATCGAACTGAAGGTTTATCGGTGCGATGAAATCGAAAATGTAGCGCCGATGAACCGATGGCGTCAGGCAGTTGTAGCTCTCAAAAACCGGACGGATGAGGGGACTGAGGCTTGGGGTCATCTGACTAAATTTATGAGCGCAACACGCAAAGAATTTAAATCTAGCCCTCAGACCTTTATGAGTTCTTATTATTAGACACAAATATGAGTTTTACTTATGGGTTCTATCTACATTTATAAAGCTAGTAGGCAGTTATTAGTTAAGATAATCATGTAACAAAGTTATATCAAGTTATAAGTTATTCATATTATATTTATACAATTAAAGAATCATCATACTTATATAATCAATTTTGTTTTCTTTCCAGTTGCACCAACTACCAACACAATTCAAAAAGATATTTTAATAGAATGTGATAAATGTAAAATCGAATTACCAAAACAGAAATATAAATATCATGTGAGAACTAATATGCATAAATCAAACTGTTTGCTTAAAACTGAATTGAAAAACTTTGAAATAATTGCAACTGCTTTTCGAAACAGAATAAACACATATCGCCTAAATCCAGCACCAGATGCGGAGTATTTAACTCCAGAAGCTTTTCTGATTGGGAATCAAAGCGATATTCTGAAACTTATTAAAATATTTTTAATGAAACATAATTGTATTAAAGTAAATTTCGAGCTGTTTGCTTACTTCATATTACCAAAAACAGGTGAACAGCAGCTAAAATCTTTTAATACAAAGTATGCTAATATTTACCTAAATACTGATTTAAATGAATTATACATTAATGCTAAAGAGACTTTTCAGAGGAAAATGACAGAATTTAACCAACGTGATTCCGGTTGGTCATTTATTTCTATAAGTCACTTAGAAATCAATATAAACAAATATTGTCCAATGCGAGGCGGCACGTATATCGAGCTTCCACCAGCTATAAGAAATACGAAAAGTTGTTTAAACATACAGAACAATGACAACCATTGTTTTTTATGGAGTATTATTGCTTCTCTATTCCCATCACAGGATAATGTTTGTAGAACAAAATCATATCCTCACTATACAGATGTTTTAAATATTGAAGGAATGACATTTCCACCAACCTTGGTTGATATAAAATTGTTTGAAAAAACGAACCCTAAAATAAGTGTTAATATATATGGTTTAGATAAAAGGTGCCGTGTGACTGGACCTCTATACATGACAAGCTCAAAGAAAAACAAACATGTAAATTTGTTGTATTTTGAGCGGAATGGTTCAGGACACTACTGTCTAATTAAAGATCTAGCGAAACTTATCCGTCGTCAAGTTACTCATCACAAAGGTAATTTTTTACTTTGCGATGCTTGTTTGCAAGTTTTTTCTAGTGATTCAAAATATAGCTCACACGACTGCTCTAAAGTGTTAACTATATTACCAAAAAAAGATAGTATGATACAATTTAAAAATTATGAGAGACAACAAAGAATAAATTTTATCATCTATGCTGATTTTGAAAGTATATTACTAAACTGTCCTGAAAATATATCTAAAAATACACAGAACTTAAAAGTGCATGAACCATCCTGTTTCGCATATTACATATGTTGTTCACACGATCCAGATTTGAATAAATACGTTACGTATAGAGGGTTGGATTGTGTAGAAGTATTTATAAAGCGTTTAATTGAAGATGTCACTTACATAAGTTCCATACTGTCTAAAAATAGACCCATGAAAGCTTTGTCTGTCAAACAACAAATAGAGTACAAAGACGCTACTCGTTGCCATATTTGTAAACATTTGTTATTGGGTGACAAAGTTCGAGATCACGACCATGTTACATCCGAATACAGGGGAGCAGCACACTCTCGATGCAATTTAACTTTTAAAATATGTCCATTTATACCTGTTGTTTTCCATAATTTGTCTGGATATGATGCTCATTTCTTTATTGAAGAACTGGTTAAATACGATGGCCCTATTAAAATAATTCCAAAATCAAAAGAAAAATACATTTGTATAATGAAATGCCTCACAATTAAGAACAAGCCTAGTTGTGTTCAAATAAAGTTTATAGATTCTTATCAATTTTTAAGTTCGAGTTTAGATGAATTATCTAAGAATTTACATGTACAAGATTTCGTAAATCTTTCAAGAGAATTTGACGATAAAGCCGATTTATGCTTATTGAGAAAAAAGGGTATTTATCCATATGAATATATTGACACATGGTCTAAGTATGATGAAAAATGTTTGCCACCTAGAGAGTATTTTTATAACACAATGAAACTAGAGCATATTTCTGAAGATGAATATACACATGCACAAAAAGTTTGGTATAGTTTTAATATCAATTCCCTTGGTGAATATACTGATCTTTACCTAAAATGTGATGTATTATTATTATGTGACATATTCGAACATTTTAGAAACACAAGTTTAGAATATTACAATCTTGATCCAGCATATTATGTATCTGCGCCAAGTTTAAGCTGGGACGCAATGCTTTTGTGTACTGGTGTTAAATTGGAGCTGATGCATGATTTAGAAATGTATAACTTACTCGAAAAGGGAATACGTGGAGGATTAGCGCAGTGTTCCCTACGACATGCAAAAGCGAATAATAAATTTCTTCCATACTTCGATGATACTAAGCCTCCATCTTTTTTAATATATCTTGATTGTAACAATCTTTACGGATATGCTATGAGGAAAAGAATGCCTGTATCGGAATTTAAATTTTTATCAGAAAATGAAAATGCTAACTTTGATGTTTTGAATATATCTGATGATTCTGAATATGGATATATTCTGGAAGTCGATCTGACCTATCCAGAAATATTGCATGATTCGCATAGTGACTTACCATTCGCACCAGAAAGATTTGTACCACCTGGTGGGAAAACTACAAAATTAATTGCGAATTTATATGACAAATATAATTACGTTATTCACTACGTACATTTAAAACAATGCTTGAATAATGGGTTGATTTTAAGCCGAATACATCGCATTCTCAGATTTAGACAAGATAATTTCTTGCAAAAGTACATTGATTTAAATACTCGTTTGCGTCAAGCTTCTACCTCAGCGTTCGAAAAGGATTTTTTCAAACTTTTGAACAATGCTGTGTTTGGAAAAACAATAGAAAATAAACGCAAGCAAGTAAATGTAAAGCTAGTAACAATGTGGGAACGCCCTGGAGAGTATATCAAAATCCAATCGAATCACCCTCCAGTGGATCAAGGGGCACAGTGGATCCCTAGGCAATGATGCCGCAGATGAACTTGCGAAAAGGGGCTCCGAGATGTTGGTGCTAGGCCCGTACCCACTTATCCCCTTGCCTTTCTCGCAATTTCGTGCGTGGATTCGTCAAAGATCAACAGAATTGCACAATAACAGATGGTCACGGGCTACAGACTGTAGACAGTCAAAAATGGCTGTACCGATAGTAAACCCGCGTCTCACCAAGAAACTCCTCAGCCTGAGTAGAAATAACCTCAAAATAATTATAGGGACACTAACGGGCCACACCCTTCTTAACAAACATTTATTCAACATAGGCGCCACGGACAGCCCACTTTGCAGGGGCTGTTTTAACGCCGAAGAATCAGCCGCCCACGTAATCCTGGAATGCGAGGCCGTGGCTTCTCAACGCGAAGAAACCCTCGGAACAGTGAGGTCGCTCCGTGAAGCCTGTGAAGCTCCCAGGAAGCTTCTGTGCTTTTGGGCGGAGTTGGGCTGGCTATGTTAGCCAGTACCCCCACGCACAACGGACCAAATGGGAGTCTAAGTGCGGAAAAGGGAGTCCCTACTACTACTACTACTACTAACAATGTGGGAAGATTATAATAATAAAACAAATAAATATATAGGTGCTGAAAAACTTATTGCACAACCCAACCTGAAAAGTATTTCAATCTTTTCAGAAAACTTTGCGGCTGTTCAGTTAAGCCCTGAAAAGTTAATATTGGATAGACCGATTTACATCGGTTTTACTGTATTGGAGTATGCCAAACAACACTTATATCAATTCCACTACGATTTTATCAAAACCAAATATGGCACAAAAGCTAAACTATGTTACACTGACACGGATAGCCTACTTTACTTAATAGAAACGAATAACTTTTACAAGGATATTGTTAATAATATATCGGAATTTGATACCAGTAATTTTGCTGAGGATAATCCATACGGAATACCTAAAATTAATGAAAAAGTACCAGGCTTGTTTAAAGATGAACTCGGAGGCTCAGTAATTTATGAATTCATTGGCTTAAGGGCTAAACTTTATTGTTTGAAAAGTGTAAAGGCAACATTAAAGAAGGCAAAAGGTATAACGAAACCCGTAACAAATCAATTAAAGCTTTCTGATTATAATGCTGCTCTACACAAAAACAAAATTATCAAACGTAAAATGAATGTAATTAAATCAATTAAACACGTTCTCTATTCACAACAAGTGAATAAAATTGCATTAAATAGAAGTGACGATAAAAGACAAATACTTCCAAATCAAATTGAAACCTTACCATGGGGTCATTGCGATACAATTTCTTAAAATGTATTATTTAGTTAAATATTATATTTATAAAAGTATCTACTTTAAAAAAGTATCAAACTATAGCTGTGTATTCATTCTACTATAAAAAAAATGATTATGTTAAAAAGGTGTAATTTTATTAAATAAAATAGTTACACAAATGTTTGTCTTATTTATTTTATTTACTCATACATTCTATCCACGCATTTAAAGGAACTCAAATATTGGTTCGATAAATAACTCTGATAAGAATTATAAATACTAGAGCCTGAATTGTTCCGTAACAGATACAAACATGAAGTGGGTCAAGCAACAAGTATCATTAGATGTTAAAAATATTGATATAAAGGAAAATTCACTACGCCCGAAACACAGCGTACTTCTTCCAAATAATATTCGATGCATAATATGTGGTCCATCGAATTGTGGGAAAACGAATGTTATGATTAGTTTATTGATTCATGCAAACGGATTAAAGTTTAACAATGTTTATCTGTATTCTAAGACCAGCTTTCAGCCGAAATACAGGTTTCTAAAACAAGTTTTGCAAAGAGTTTCTGATGTAAAACTTTTTATTTATAATTTTGATGATGATGTTATTCATCCTAACGAAGCATTGTTGAACTCTGTTATCATATTTGATGATGTAGTTTGTGAAAAACAAATAAACATACGAAATTATTTTTCAATGGGAAGACATAGAGGTATAGACTGTTTTTATTTATCTCAAACGTATTCAAAAATACCAAAGCAGTTAATACGTGATAATGCAAACTTTTTGATCATTTTCAAACAAGATGAAGTTAACATGAAACATATATATGATGAACATGTTAGTTCTGATATGGAGTGGTCTAGGTTCAAAGATATGTGTTCTAAAATCTGGATGCATCCTTATGATTTTTTAACAATTAATAAGGATTGTGAATTCAACAAAGGCAGATATAGACAGTCCTTTGATAACTTTATTTATTTTGATTAATGGTTATATAAATTATAAACGAAGACAAAAAAAATCATTTGAGCATAAATACTTCTGCAAATAAGTCGTACAATGGACCACAACATTAAAGATCAATTAATAAAGTCTGCTGACGCTATAAAGGAAAAGGTGAAACAAATGAAAGATTATGAATTTAGTACTGACACTCATCTGAAGTATTTTTTTAAACCTCTTGCTGACCCTCTTAATGCTATAGCAGCTAACAAGCAATTTTCTATAATAAAAAATGAAGATACTTATGATGACCAAAATAAAAATACTGGTATAGATTCAAAAATGTTTTTGCGTGATAAATCACATGATATGTACAAACATGAATCATCTGAATCAGAAAAGTTTTATTCTGAAGACGAAGAAGGTAACACACCTGAATCAGACAAAGTTAATAATATGTCGCTGAACAAAGAAGATATCTTTGAAATTTATGATGATATGAATATACCATTTGGTGTACGTAGTGAAAATGATAAGCATATGATTGGAAATACAATTGTTAATTTCTCTACCACTCGCGAGAACTCTGATAAAGCGTATTTTATTCGCGTAGCTAATAAAAAGTATGAAATAACCCCTGGTCTAAAAGAATTATTGCTTCGCAAGAAGCCTGATTTAAGTTTAGTCAATTTAAAAGATAAATTAGTTTATAAAGAAATACTCATCACAACTAATGCTCATAAAAGAGACTTTGACCCTGCAGGTCAAGTTAAAGGTGATAAGGGTCTAAAATATTCTCAAGTGATCAAACCTTTATTTCCTGAGTCTAATAAACGTTTACAAGAACCCACAGAAATTAAATCTAAACAAAAACGAGGTGCTGGACTGCCGTATCTTAAAAAATATAAAAAAAATACCGAACTTGTGTATTGGGATGATCCTAATGAATTAGTGGATCGGCTTAAACTGCTAATCGCATCTAAAACTGCAGGTAATACTAATCTTGACAACGAAATATTATCAATTATTGAAGAGTTAAAGGAAGCGGGGGTAATAAAAGAATAAAAAGACTCATCATATAAACTGAATATCAGTATGAATTTGTAATTCAGAAGTGACAGTTGACAGAATGAGCAAAGTGAAAAGAGACATAGTAAACGAAATTCATAGAAGTGCAAGAATAAATTTTCCTCGAAGGCATGTAATATTAAAAGATATTGATGACCTTTGGCAAGCTGATTTAATGGATATGCAAAGTTTCTCCAAATTCAACAACAACAACAAATACATTTTAGCTATAATTGACGGATTCTCTAAGTACGCTTGGGCTATTCCACTTAAACAAAAAAACAAAGAATCTGTATCTGAAGCTTTTATTACGTTGTTAAGTAGAGAAAAACGAATCCCTAGAAACTTGCAAACAGATCTTGGAAAAGAATTTTACAATAAAAGCTTTAAAAAAATATTAGTAAACAATTCTATCAACCACTACTGCACTTATTCAACGAAAAAGGCTTCAATTGTAGAACGATTAATAAGGACGATAAAGAATAAGCTTTTCAAGGAATTTAGTTTGAAGGGGAATTATAAATGGACTGACGGGACACTTGCAAAAATCATTACTAGATATAATAATACAATACATAGAACAATTGGTTTACCGCCTGCTCAAGTTAATCATGGCAATAAAACAAAAGTACTACAGAGATATTTCAATCAAAATCGAGCGAAAACGAAATGCTCTAAGTTAAAGACAGGCGATTATGTTCGAATAAGTAAACATAAAGGTTGTTTCGAAAAAGGTTACACTCCTAATTGGTCAACAGAGATATTCAAGATCATTAAAGTTCAAAACACAAATCCTGTTACATTTTTATTACAAGATGTGAAACAGCAACCTATTTTAGGGGCATTTTACGATCAAGAATTACAAAAAACCAAACATCCCGACATTTACCTTGTTGAAAAAGTTTTAAAACGCAAAGGCAGAAAAGTTTTCGTGAAATGGTTGGGGTTATCATCCTGCGAAAATAGTTGGATTGATGATACCAATGTTTTATGAGTGTTTTATCAATATAACATCATGGTTTATGACGGTCATCTCATTCTGTTTGTATACATGAAAGGAGAAGGACTTATTAATAATTTAATTAATAATTTACCATTTGAGCTCCATTTGCCAGGTTATAATTTTTGTGGTCCAGGAACTAAATTACGTGAAAGATTAGCTCGAGGTGATAAAGGTGTAAACAAGTTAGACGAATATTGTAAATATCACGATATTGCATATAACAATTCCAAAAGTTTGGAAGATCGCCACAAAGCAGATATAATTTTATTAAAAATGGCAAAAAAGCGTGCTTTGTCTTCCGATGCAGGGGCAGGAGAAAAACTTGTTGCCAATTTAGTTAATAATATTATGTTATCAAAAGTAAGTTCTGGAGCAGGGCTCAAAAAAAACTTTAAAAATTTAGTAAACAATACTAAAAAATGCATTAAAAGGGTTAAACCGAAGTGTAGGAAAAAACTAATAGAATTGGCCTACGCTGCTGCTAGAGAATTGAATCGTGATTCATCTGCCACGATTCCACGCATAATACCAATTCCTAAGACTGGAGGGGTTCTACCTTTAATACCAATATTTGCTGGTTTGTCCGCTGCTGGCAGTATTGTAAGTGGAATTGCTGGAATCGTCAAAACCATAAACGAATATAGAGTTGCAAAAAAGCGTTTAGAAGAAATGAAAAGACATAGTAAGAATGTGGAAGGTGTACATATTGGCAACGGACTGCGGCTTAACCGTTACAAGGATGGACTTGGGATATATACAAATTTAAAGAAAAAAAACTAAATCAAAGGCTACCTAATCGTGCTCTTACCAATATAGATATCATACATTTTACCAAAAACGTTCCATATTTTCGTGGAGTGTATATGAGAGATACCTTACCGAAGTCTCCGTTTTCAAAAGAGTGTGGAATCATAAACTTAGATAATTCTAAAAATTCTGGTACACATTGGGTAGCCTATGTAATTATAAATGAATATGTTGAGTACTTTGACAGTTACGGCAACTTGAAACCTCCAATAGAATTTGTTCGCTATGTAGGTTCTAACAATATTAAATATAATTACAATAATTTTCAAAATAATAACTTATTCAATTGTGGACATTTATGCATTAAATTTCTTAAAGAGTTTTGGAAAAAAAAAGGTTGCATTAGGTACTTAAACATGGTTTAAATGTTAGGTATTGCTACATAAGACAACACTTTGACATTATCTGTCACAAGAGATGAATGTCAATTTGATTAGAGAAAAATAAAATAAAAAAATATGATAGTTTACAATATAAAAACGGCTGCCAAAGTTAATAGTTTTACTCGTTCTCGCACCATCAAAAGACGAAGACATATAATACGAACTATAAAAAAAATAACTAAAAGTAATAGATTATTTCTTCGAGCTTTGGGATTTAAATTATGAGTATTCTTCATGTGAATGATTTACCACAATTCGACAACTCTATAGTGAGTTATGAAAATCATACTTATAATCCATATAGCAACTGTTTTAATGAAAATGATGAAATACGTATACCCATAAATCAACAAGATCTGTACGTATTACCTTCAGCCAGCTACATTTACGTTGAAGGTCGAGCCACCACGGTTTCGAAAGATGGGGCAGGAAAACTAACACGAAAGACTGTTAATTTTACCAATAATCATATATCATTTCTATTTCAAGACATTCGATATGAAATTAACGGTGTAGAGATTGACCGAATAAAAAATGCAGGTATTTCTACAACTCTAAAATCATATGTTTCAATGAGCGATGGTGAAAGTAAGGCTGCCGCTATTTGGGGTTGGAATTTGAAAGGGATTAAAGATAATGATGGTATTTTTAGTGCCCTTATACCTCTGAATAAAGTTTTAGGATTTGCGGAAGATTATAATAAAATTATCATTAACTGTAAACATGAACTTATAGTTAAAAGAAGCAGTTCGAATCTTAATAGCGTTATACTTGATAATAATGACACTATTGAAGTAAATATAGAGAGACTGCAATGGCGTATGCCTCATATAAAAGTTTCAGATCGGGAAAGATTAACTTTACTCAAACACCTAGAAAAGGATCGTCCTATTCAAATAGCTTTTAGAAATTGGGACTTGTATGAATACCCTTTATTACCTAAAACTACAAAACATACCTGGGTTGTTAAAACTGCTTCACAACTCGAAAAACCAAGGTATGTGATCTTTGGTTTGCAGACAAATAGAAAAAATATGAAAAGTAAAGACTGCTCAATATTTGACCATTGTAAATTAACTAATGTTACTCTTTTTTTAAATTCTCAATACTATCCATACGAATCGGTGAATGCGAAATTTTCTGAAGATAAGTATTATATATTATATGAAATGTTTACCAAATTTCGTCAGTCTTATTATAACACTCGGTCTGAACCAATGCTTGGTTTGGACGAATTTAAAGAAAAGGCTCCTTTATTTGTAATTGATTGCTCAAGACAAAACGAAGCCTTGAAAACTGGGGCTGTAGATGTGAGACTGGAAATAGAAAGTTCTGAAGATATACCAGAAAATACATCTGCCTATTGTCTAATCATCAACGATCGTCTATTTGAATATAAGCCCTTAAGCGGTATTGTAAAGAAATTATTATGAACGCTATAGTCGATGTGCAAGGGTTTAAGATGGAAAGTAACGAGTTCGTCGTGAAAGAATTAGCAATAGCATGTGGAAATCAAGTTATGGTATTATTAATCAAACCACCATTCCCATTTTACAAACTTACAATGAAAGAAAGATTGCAAGTAAGTTGGATAGAGAGAAACCGAAATATTTTCTGGAAAGAGGGTTTTATAACATACTTAAACTTACATCAATATATTGTACCTTACCTGGAAGATAAAAACATTTATGTTAAAGGATGTGAAAAAGTGTTGTGGTTAAAAAACATTGTAAAACATGATAAAATATATAATTTAGAAGATAAGAACTGTCCACGTTTACAGAAATTATTTGAAGATTATGGAATGTCTAGTAATATATTTAGCTGTGTGTATCATTCGAATGTATGTGCTTTAAAAAATGTTACTTGTTTAAAAAAGTGGATTGATAATAAAAGTATTTTAACAGTAATTTAGAAGATAAGAAGGATTGCTTTGAAAAAAATTATGTTAGAAAGTAATTTGTATAGCTGTTTATATCATAACAATATATTAAAAGTTTTTGAGTAAATGATTTCTTGTTTTATTTCATAACAAATACATTAAATACAGAATACCGCAACGAACTGTGCTATAATATTCAAAAGAAAAAAAAAAAGTAAAGGTAAGTCTTCGCCCATAAGGTCGACTCGGAGTACGTCTTAATATATTGATAACACCGGATACACGACTTCATTATGCTTTCATACATACCCGTATCAAGACTCATAAAATGATTCAACAATATTCCAGCCCGCGATATGAAATATATAATCAATACAAAATTCGTTTATGTTCATTCAGACATTATTGGGCTACAGTAGATTCAAAACGAAGATTGGTGATGGAAATGGCTGACGCAGGTTTCTTTTACTGTGGAAATGGTTTAACCGATAAAGTTATGTGTTTTTCGTGTGGAGGTGGTATCGAAGATTGGGAGTATTACGATGATCCCTGGATGCAACATGCTATATATTTTCCTGATTGCTTTTATTTAAATGCTGTAAAAGGAACAGATTATGTTGACAAATCAAAGCGTCTATTTTTTAAGGAAACAAAAATATAAATAATATCTAAAGTGGACGAGCATAGATTGATTGTCTGCTGAATAAGTTACTAAATGCTATTAGTAATGGAGTCGCAAGTAACTATAAATTTACTTTCAGACATTTTATGCGACATTCGATTCCTACAATTGAAGTTAAAAGGTTGAATTGTAAACTGAATTAAACAATTTAAAAATAAATTATATTAGCTACAATGCAAGATTCAGTGAAATATGCTTCTGAAGGCATATCTAAACTTATTTTCAAGAATGCTAGTGGCGAGATTCTATTAACTCAAGACATGACTGACCAGAAAATAATGAACACCAGTTCATCCAAACTTCAGGATAGTACAAATAAGACAGGACAAAACTCAGTAAAAGCCACCATTTTTGAAAATACGCGATATCTCACACTCAAGACTGGCCACAATGAGCTACTTACATTTGTTGAAGTTGGCAAAATACATCCTAGTCCAGAAAGATCGGCTGTAAGGTCATCAAATACTCCGCCTGTCATTCAATTAATAACAAGAAATATAGTGCGTGATATAGTGTTTCCTGATTCAGAAGACATTCTATGCTACCAGATGCTGCCAGAAGATGAAATTCCTTGTTTTTATTAAACTGTTAATATAAAACTGTTCTATAATCTGAATAGATAAACATAGGACAAATGTATGTGCTTTAAAACGTAGTGTTACATGTTTAAAACTGTGGATTGTGAATAAAGGTATTTGTAACTAAATTGATGATTTTTTTTTTCCAAGACAGAAACTATATTATTACCATTATGAATTAACACAGTGCTCTAGTGAGTATAACTCATAAAGTGGTTCAATAATTTAACACATCTTTGACGACACGTTAGTGCGAACAATGTTAATTGGCGGCTATTGAATAAGATTCCACCAGTTATAATAGCTAATTAGAATATATTTATATCTGATAGCCCTCCATCATTTCAAATCAAGAAGAAGAAGAAGAAATATTCAATAAACATTAACCTATTTGAATAACAATATAATTTCAGTAGGTTTTCCATTTAGATTAGACAATCTATTCAAAAACAAAACAATAAAAATAAATAAATAACATCTATTTGAATATATATGTTCCGATCAATTAAACACTATATTAGAATAGATCATCTATTCAAAACAAAACAATGTTTCTTCTATTTGAATAGACATTTTATCTATTTGAATAGATATAATTGGGGTGTCTGGATCTCATGTGATCCAGATGCCCCAATTATATACTACTCACTGCTTCTATAATTTTTGTTACACATGGTACAATAATTAATATTCATTTAACGCGAAATCGGATGGTAATAACTAATTAAATATAAATCATGGAAGTATTTAATACTGTAAACTCACACCCATATTCATTCAAGTTGCCCAGTTCGAATGAAACATTATGTTTAAGTGAAAATGTATCTATAACGCCACGATTAACCCCAAATCCTTTTTTAATCAATATATTAATTTTATTTCAGGATATTCGAGTTTATCGGCAAACCGAGTGAATTAAGATTTATACTGCGAATTGAAGTTCCGGGCAAGAATAGAATTCTATTGGATACACACACAGGAAAACACATTGTTATGCAGGCAAGACGTCGTAACATAGAACGAACACATTCCTGAAGAAAACGCGACTTAAAAGTTTCCTCATCGCCGTACTTTATAACAATTTCAGCACTAAGAAAACTCGCACCAAGAATCGAGATAGGTATTCGATTTCTTCCTTTTGTCAGCAATATTCAAATGGGTTCCGCCACGGAAATATTGCCCCGTAGCCTATATGCAAATTCTATTTAAAATGCGAAAGTTTCCACAAGAGCGTCGAACCTTTAATCGTGAAGGCAAACAGGTTCAATAAGATTAGTCTTGAGATGCTCCTTCTGCAGTAAATATTGACTTAGGCGGCCGTTGCAGACGGTGACTCGCTTTAAACATGGAAAAATATACCCAGTAGTTTAACGTTTCTTGGCTTTCACGTTGATTGTGTATCTGGCATTTTACTTTATAGAATGAAATGGAAGCAGTAGGGTTGAAATTAAAGTGGGTGCAGTTTGGATTTTACAACGTTGTTTGTGGAATGTAGTTGTGTTTTGAACTTCGCTGCGGATTCGACCGGTTTAAAGTATAGTCCAATTTCGATGTAGTGCTATTTGAAATTGGAATGGAATTGTGTTGCACAAAGAACTTACGCACTCATAAAATAATGTCAGTCACACAATGAACGATGCATGGTTCAATATTTTTATAAAAGAACATTTATTTAAAAGGACTATTTTCATGTTTGTAATTCTTGACAAGCGCTTATATCAGCAGTGAATGTTGCAAATTTGTGTAGTATGTTTTCACTGAACACATCAAAGATCTGTAAATAATCATAAAAGGTAGGTACAATTTTTTAAATCTAAACAGGGCGAGATTAAAAACTTTAAAAAAATGTGTCATAAAAAGTCGGATGACACTCTTTCTTTTAAAACCACGACCTATGATTTGAAACACAACATCATCTTCAAAAGTGCTCTTTCAATTTCACACAGAAATTAAATTTATTTTCAGAACATTTGTATTACTGTGCTTTTTTTCAACGGAGCTTTGCAGTCTCCATTGCTCCAGGGTTTCTCCTCTATTTTTTAATGTGTGTTTTTCCTTCGCTTACTGACTTATTGTCTAGCGGACGGCCAGCTGTTTGCATTGCGGCTCTAGCATTCCGCATTATGTTGCTTGAAAATGTAAAGAATTATTGCATTTTGTGAGACGAGACGAAATGTGTATGGAACTTGGGCCGTCTGTTGGTTACTTGGATTTGTGTAGTTTGAAACTGAAATAAAGCTTTACAAAGAGAAAGAGTCGAGGGATGATGCTGCAGTAACCCGAAAGACTGGAAGATAAATGTGTTTTAGATTCTCAGTAATGTATATTCTTCGGTTTACAGCTGAGTTATTCTGAAATGGTAATTTGCAGCGGGAAATTAAATTAGTTAGAGGAAGTCTGCAGATTTGATAGGTATCGAAATAATATACAAATAAAATAAAGAAAAATAAAAACATTGATTTTAAGTAGTTTCAGCAGATTATGGGATCAACAGCCTCAAAGTATAGTAAAAAATTAAATTATGTTATTTATCTTAGATATTGATATCTTACACATCTGCCCAGTTTCGATAAGTAGCTTTTTGCACTGTGTAAGCTCCATATAAAAAAAAATTGCAAAATAGGTAACAAACTAAGGAAAATTCTTCAGCATACATATCTACTATTATTATGTCCATGGCAAGTTATATCGATTCAGGTTATATTGAATTAAAGACACTAAGAGACAATGAAAATAATGTGACGAACAATTACAACATAGGTGCCTCAGTATTGAAGTACTGTTTTCATCAATCTGCCCAACCAGCGTGGTTATTATGCCTTTAGTTAGCTTTAAAGTCATTGTTTGAAAACAAAGGGGTGCATTCCGGCGGAGTACTAAGCGTGCAGAGCTAAAAGGCTGGTTTTGATCGCGTTTGTTTCGATGTACTGCACTGGATTTAATAATGCTGAATGTTACGTAAATAAAAATATGTTTTGTAGTTGTTTCCTTCACCAACTTCCTTAGTTTTCGATACCACGAATACTACATACAACTCAAAACGCCAACCAAACCAACGCCAACATCTTCATTAACTTCTTGTTCTTACTCATATTATTATTTTACTATTGTTTGTATAATTGTATATGATTTGTTGCCACAAACAAACTGTTAAAACAGTTGTGTTTATAAATTAAATGTTTTTTTTCTATATGCTTGTGCTTGACCACTATCTCACCCTATGGTAAGCGATGATGTGGTCGACGGTAAAGCACGCTTGGCTAGAAGTAATCTATTCACTCTTGACTTAAAGAGGGTTGTAGGTTGTAGCTATCGGTGAACACAGACTCCGCCAGGAAACAAATATGGAACAATAACAATATTTTCCAATCAAGAGCTCTATCAAACATTAATTCAATATGTTTTAATCCAACCACTTTATTATTTATTTTGCGCATCAAGGCTGGCCGATAGATGCAAACCATCGGGAAGTCAGGATGTATTCTCTTAGGTTAAGACATCTTTTGTGGGCAGGTCGGTGGGTACAATCGTGCAAATGAAATCACAGAAATTATTCGATACACTGGTTTTATTTTAAATAGTCACAGTTACAATCTTGCTTACTAATATTACGGATCGACACTGATTCTACGACGTCTTAGCTCTGAGGTGGTCAGTATACAGCTGCCCTATTCCCCACATCGCAAGTGCTTATAAAAGCGTGCCAATGCGTAGTTGCTCTTGATTGCCGTCAGGGGCGTGCTTGTGATTTATTTTGACGTCCGTACATTGACTAAACCCGACACGGCCATCCTGCGAGAGTTTGTTCCTCATTGTCAAGTTTCAACAGTGTATCGAATCATTTGGAAATCCTCATGGATATCCTCAGCCCTTGGGGCAAGCTGAGGGGTCTGTCAGACTCCTACTGACTAAAACCACATGGTGTTCAATAGGTCTTAGTTCATCTTGAGAGGCGAGCGTGGAACACAGCACGTCGCCTTCTCGGGCCTCTCTCAGATGACAGATCCCCAAATCTATCACCCGCAGACATCATCTTCTTGTCCTTGCTCCATGCCATCTCATGGTCACCACGTGTTGCACCACACGTCGTCTTAGTTCACTCCATCCTGGCAATCTCCCATCATACAAAGGATGTTTTTCTGAAACATACAAAATTTCCAAACAGTATTCGCTCGTCCAATCCCGACTCATACTATACTAGGTGAGTGAGTAAACATTTAGAATCAATCAAACAAGATCATTTAAATCTCTCTGTTCACTATTGCAAGGAACGAGTTATTTTTTTTCTAATTTAAAGATAATAGCAACTTAATCATCGATTTGGTACCGAAAAGCACCTAATCTTCGTGATTACAAAGGCCAAGTACCACTGATAGTCGTTAATGTCACATTAAATGAAACAAAAGACCAAGACACCAGACACAAGACACCAGGTATCTTATTTACGATCTTTAGCCATCACATAGCTCTCCTATCTATCTCACTGCTCTCTCAGCTATCTTTGCAATCACAATTTCTCTACTCGCACATCCCCATGATGTAGAGTCAACTGAACTCTCTGAACTCAGAACCTGTTCATACAGAGATTTAGTCTGTCCTATGGTAAGTCAATTCATTATCTACTTCATCTACAATCTCAATAATATTGGTACTTGAGCTTTGTGTGTCTTACTAACACGATGTTCGCATAATAATCAAAATTAGAAAGCCAAAATTATTTCAATTTTCGTAATTAGGGTTTGACGATTCGAACGTCATCAACATTAACATGGTGATCTCACCACACGCGTGACTGCGCGAGTTTACTATCTTTTATCTCTTGACTCAATAAGAATTTTCTGTAAAGTCTTACACAAACATGTTTTTTACACCAACTTACATGTCCACAGTTGCTACAAAGACCTCCATTTGCCACACTGGCCTACAGTTGCCATAAAGGCCAACAGTTGCCACAAAGGCCAACAGTTGCCACCCAGGCCAACAGTTGCCACACAGGCCAACACACAACGCTCGGCTAGTGACAAACTAGATTATTGGGTTCATGAAAATAGGGACATTTTAGAACTCTACTCTTTAACTAAATCATTACCCTGGCCATGTACTACAGTCATTCCAAACGAACTTTAAAACTTATTCTGCAGCAAAAACTGCCAAGCTTACAGAAACTCTCGAGTAAAACCTCTAACGCCACGGCTCTATAGCCGACCAGCAATTATATTGCTCTCACACAACGGTCTCTCTGGACCCCAACCTCCGCCAGAATCCACCGGTACGGTCAAACATAATACGGCTGATAGACTCAATTACTCAACATCTTAAGCATCATATAAAATCCTTTTAACATCAATAATCGACTGGTACAGGACCCGCTTGCATCTTTTTTTAACCTACCGTGTGCATACTTGTAGGTTCTAAGCGTACCTATTTAATGCTTTCGGTGTATAACGATCACCGTTCTGTCATAATCACCTATCGCAGACTTACTACAGGGTCTATTTAGTTTTCGTACTAGAGTTTCCCACACAACACTTCACAAGAAAAAAAAGGTCAGACGATCAACAAGTTCAACAACTAATTAAAGCAATAGTAACAATGCTGTTACGGTTTGTTATAATTCAAAGGCAATGCATACTTAACTCATGAAACCTCTTCGTAGACCCATCGCCACAAGTTACGCATGAGGTGCGGTCGAGAATCTGTCTTATGAGTAGACATGTTAATCAGATTTGGTTTCACTATCAATGTCATCAACTATGATGTCTAATTCTCAAAAAACTTGGTGATCGGGATCCTTCTCACAAGATTCGCGTTTTTCACTCAAAGATTTTGGAACATACCAACTGCTAATTGAGAGGAACAATTAAGCCTGATAATATTATCGTCTTAATAGCCCGTGTGAAGGGGCTTTACAAATTAACTCAGATCAATATCGTTAAAATCAGATTATCAACAGTAACCCTTTACTATCGTTCAGCAACATAGTTTTTATAAAAGGAAAACGATCGCGAGATCTACTGCTACCATAATATTACTTTGAAAGTTAGCAAGTTAATTCAGATATGAAGACGGTGGTGTAAGTCATCAACTCATTACGCAACAAGATCTGTTCTGAATACACGCAAATGACCAGTACCATTACTAACTCGATACTATTGCGTTGGCCAAATGACATTACTAACTCGCTTTGCCACTGAAAATGACTCTTTGTGCAGTTATTTTGGATACCTCATATCCTTCGGATATGTCATCCTAAAGTTCGTACTAAACCAAATTTTGAAACGGAACTGCCAATTGGAAACTCACTAACTATTTGCCTTTTAGAAAGTGTGTCTTAATTACCTAGTGATAGTGCTAGGTATAACCACTACCAATTCAGTTATCAAACATGAACACTCTCAAAACTCGAAATAGCATCTCTTCACTAGACAACATTCGAACTCACTATCGCAATAACATGGAAGCGACTCATAGAGTATTCCACTCCAAACATGCGAGCTTATGACCCCACAAGCTGCTGTTGTCACCACAGCTGTTGTCATAACGTTCGGCTACCATTTGCAAACTGCTAGCTGTCGTTCCTCTTAACCTCTCAGGTATTGACACGGCAGCCTTCGCATCCAGCATCCGGACCGCTAGCCTGCAGCAGAGGCTCCACTGCGACACAATATGGTATCTGAAACATGAAAAATACTACGAGAATAAATGTTCACACAGTAATCTTAACCATACACAGCTTTGAAGGGAATAAACCGATGCACCGGTGTAGTAACCTAAACAAATCAATCTGCCTAGCCTTTTCCCAACTACATTGGGGTCGGTTTCCAGTCCTACCGGATTCAGCTGAGCACCAGTGTTCCACATGGAGGGACTGCCTATCTGACCTCCTCAACCCAGTAACTGGGTAATTATACGGTACCCCTTGACAAGACTGAGTGTCATATCTCAGGCTTCTGACTACCCGTAACGACTGTCAAAGATCTTCAAATGACAGCCGGGACCAGCGGCTTAACGTGCTTTCCGAGGCACGGAGGAAACCCGGTATGTTGAAATAGTCACCCATCCACGGACCGACCTCGTCAAGCGATGCTTAACCTTGATGATCGACCAGTGCAGCTGTTATTATTTAGCAACGAGTTTTTAGTAGTAGTAGTAACCTTAACCTACAAAATGTGTTATTATGGACACCGAATGTGAGTGCAGAGTCCCTGTCTAAAACATGAACCACACATTACAGTGTCCCAAGTGCCCAGGTAGGTTTATGAGCTTAAGATAATCAAATGAATGCCATAGCATTTTAAGACGCAATTAACGAGGTTTTACCACCTTTCAGATAGTTTGGCCCTCCGACCACAAAAGAAGAATACTATGCTTCTTATCAAACTTAGTTAACTCTCACTACATAAAACTATCACACTACAAAATTAATCAAAATATTCTTTTTGGATTTATCATAATTTCCAGACTAAAGTGAAAGGTAGGTAAGTCACTGTCACCATATCGTTCTAACTTCGAAACAATAATAGTCAGCCAAGGCCCGTCTAAGGTTGCCAGTAATAGTAGAACAATTACTCTTCATCAACACCAAAACTTGACCATCGATAACTAACATGAAATTATAACCTGACATGGGCCACCCTGACGACCCCCTGACCGCTAATGAAATCACAGAAATTATTCGATACACTGGGTTTATTTTAAATAGTCACAGTTACAATCTTGCTTACTAATAAATAAAATAAACAAGTTCAAGAAATGTGTCTTGGTCAGAAGTGTATATTGTAAAGGATGCAAAATTGGCATTTAATCGTTTTCATGAGTTAATTTGCCTTTTTTATAATCTGTGTTTTCCGAAAATTAAGATAAAGATAAATCGAAACAAAACAGTAAAACAAACATGGATAAGTAGGGGTCTCAAGCAGAGTTGCAAAACTAAGAGATTTTTGCGTTATCAATATTATAAGAAGAAAACTCAAACCAACAAAACTATATACATTAAATACTCAAATTTGTTACAAAAATGTATACATAATGCCAAAAGATATGCTAATATAAAATTTATGAATAAATATAAAAATAGATGTAAGGCTACATGGACAGTAATAAAGAATGAAATCCATAATCCTAGTCCTAAAAACAACATAGAATCCATTAAATTAAATAATACTATAATTAAGAAACCAACAGAAATAGCCTCCACCTTCAACGATTTCTATCTTAATTATAACCCCAAACAGCAAAGTACAAATAGCCATTGTAATGAAAACCTAATACCTAGCTCAATGTTCCCCTTTCCAATGACAGAAAACGAAGTAGAACAACAAATTATGTCATTAAATAACACTACCTCAGAAGGCTACGACGAACTTAGCACTAGAATTATTAAGAAATGTGCTTAGGAAATAAGCGGCGTTTTAACGCATTAAGATGCGTTAAAACGCCGCTTATTATATTAAACTTGTCTTTTGTTCAAGGAGTGTTTCCAGATAAATTAAAAATATCAGTTATAAAACCACTTTTTAAAAAAGGTAAAAAATATGAAGTCAACAACTATCGCCCCATAACTTTAATACCAATTATGTCAAAAATTTACGAAAAGTGCATGTACAAAAGGCTTCTTAATTACTGCGAGAAATTTCATAAGTCGTTTTGTAATAGGAGTATCTGTATGTTTCATTACATGTATGGAGAACGTCAGACAGTCAGTATGACAATGCCAATTAATCCCGAGAGTTTTACTGGGTTCGTCAATACTTAAGCTGACTGTGTTAAGAGTCTCTGTATGTGCTGTCGTGGATGTGGTTTGAGTAGATGATGGATTTTTGGTTGTAGTGACTGCCTGTAGTATTTGTACGCTGTTAGACTGCCACTTCCGAAGATTAAGTTGTGCAGTTTCAAGTGTGCTGATGACATCTCTACACAATGTTATAGTACTCTCTATAGAGTCATTTCCTGACAGGTAATCATTTACGTAAAAATCATGTTGTATAGAATGTTGTGTGCGTGTGTGCGTGGCTTCCTTCGCTAATTGTGATAAACATCGTGTACTAATGAACGGAGCAGAAGCTTTTCCGTAAGTGACGGTGTTTAACATGTACGTTTTAAGAGGTAACGATGGATCAGAGCGCCACAATATCTGTTGTAGTGATCGCTGCGATTCGTCCACTTCAATTTGTCGAAACAACTTTTCAATATCTGACGATACAACGTATTTATGCTGACGAAACCTCAATAAAATGGACAGTAAGTCGTCCTGAACTCTAGGACCTATGCCTTGAATGTCGTTAAACGACTTACCCGAAGTTGTGACGGCAGATGCGTCGAAGACAACTCGAAGCTTTGTCGTTGTACTGGAATCTCTGATTACACCATGGTGTGGAAGGTAATATAGATGAGATGAAGAAGACTGTGAGACTTCGCTCATTCATATGACAGTATGAAGCATTCGGTCATCCTAATGCTTCATACTCCTGCAAGAACTCTACGTAGCGATGCTTAAATGTTGGGTCTCTGTCGAGTCTACGCTCCAACGACAGAAAGCGACGTTTAGCCATCTCAAAAGAGTTACTTAACGCTTCAGGGGATTCTTTTAATGGAATGGTGACGACAAAACGTCCCTCAGCATTACGCCTAGTAGTGGTTTTGTAGTTCTGTTCACATGCTCGCTCTTCAGATGTGAAATTGTACTTGGTGAAATGGAATCAAGTTCCCAGAATCTTGAGAGGTCCATGGGCGCTTGTACGCTTGTGGTGTGCCTATCATGGGTGAACATACACACCGATGAGTGGGTTGAATTAGGTTGAGGTATGGCGCCTGATATGAGCTATCCGAGCTTGGTCTCGAAAAGCGTTAACCGCATACGATTGCGACCAATCACACCCCAAAATATATCGGCTCCAACAAGTATGTCGATAGTGGAGAGAACATTAAAGGATGGATCGGCCAGACTTATTCCTGCTGGTAGCTGCAAGTCAGCTAAGTCTAAGTATGTATGTGGTATGTGAGTGGTAATGTTGGGCAAGACAAAACAATCAATGTCAATGTTATATGACCCATCACACGACTGTATACGTACAGCACATGTTTGTGTAATGGTGGACACATGACTGTTAATGACCGCAACCTGGGAGCTTACACTACGAATAGGTAAATGTAGCTTACCACAAAGGTCCTTGGTTATGAAATGTTCCGTGCTTCCATTGTCAAGCAAGACTCTGGCGCTGTGCGGCGTCCCGGTATTGTCCGTGACTCTTACCAAAGCTGTGGAAAGTAATACATGACGAGATGAAAAAACATAATTAGTACCTGCCATATGTAACAGCCGTATACTGTGTAATTATGTCTGTAACTGTAGGTTACACACATCATATTTGAACAATGAAACCCTTAGAAACTTAAACTTAATTGTTCCAAATAATAATAAACACGACGATGACGTAATATAACTTATATAAGCGATAGTCACACCAACTGTCGAAAGGTTTAATTTACGACGAGTATTTTAGTACGGCGATATGAGAAAGTTAGTAATTGAAATTGTCAGCAGGTATGAGGTCGCAGAGCTAGTTCGCGTTGTAGCTTTGATGTTTAAGTTTCACAGTTAATACGAAACTTAGAACTGGGACCCGTATAACTTAGATCGCTACTATACGCACTCGCTTACATATTTACAAACTTGACAGCGTTCGGGATGTGTTTAAGTTTAAACAGTAAATTTACTTCTTGGTAAATGTAAGTTGTCACTGTATGTCAGTGTTAATCATATGAGAATGGTGAATTCATGCATAAACTTTTAGTGTTCAAGTTTGATTTGCAGGTGCAGTATGAGCAGTATCATCGTAAGAAAACTTACTTGGTTATATTTTTCGACTACGTTTCTACAATTTTGATAAATAAAGCTATAGATAAGGATCAAATAAAAATAAACCTTGGATTACAAAGAAAACCGTAGGAATCCTTTGTAATTAAATTTACAGATATATAGTACAATCGATTTGCTAAAACGAGAATTTTTAGATACTCATAGCAAACGCAAAGCCGTCAAAAGTGTCGAATTAGTGGTATTGGCTTCACAGAAATATCGAATGAACAGTCTCGCTCTCTATGAAAAACCACAAAATAAATACCAAGTCATCATTATTTTGTTTGTATTATTGTTCACAACCACTGATGCAGCTCTGCAGCCTGCGGCGAATGAAAATGTTTTTCGCGTTTTTAAACCACAATGTAAGTATTCAACAGTATTCCCGCAAACGGAAAGTTTAAACACAGTCTGGTTTCATAACACTTTGTGGGCTGGCTGCGGGAGTGTGTGAGCAGTCCACAATCCATAAAACTGTACGTGTAGCAGCATTTAATTTGGATGTTAAGCTGGGCTTAAATCGGTGCCGACGACGGGCGCCTAGTTTGTTTGACTAGTTACTTCACTGTCCAAGTTGTCTAAGACAAACACGAAACTGCTAAACTTGGAGTTGCCTCCACAGGGTACCGGATTCCCACCACCAAGGACCTTATCTTAATTAGGTAAGGCTTTCGGTTTGGAAGTTCGGTGACGAATTTATTATAACTTGTAGTTGATTGCTGTCTGAAATATTTTATTTAATCGAAACAAAGATGAATCTTGTGGCTTCGTGAACACTTTCAATGAACAAAACTTTGCAACTTGTTATTCATATTGTTCTAAAGTTTTAAGTGCCACGTAGCATAATACCGACTTGCAGCAAAATTCTGATCTAGAATACCTGCAGTGTAAATACAAACTTATGTACATTATATCCTAAAAAGTATTCCACGAAAGCCAGATTAGCTATAAGCCAAGTCACTCTGGTTCTTACGAGTTTATTTCTTATTTGAATTATTTTTTTACTTTACTTAGTTACACAGTAACACTGGTTTAAGAGGAAATGTAGATTTAAGGTTTCTGTCAAGGTGAAGTTTTGGAAAACTGTGAATTCCTGAAAATATTAATTAATTTATGAAACTCAGTTGAAGTTGCCAACTAACTTAGACTGACTTAAATTGTTTTTATTAACTTTTATTAACTTATTAATGGATTATTTTATTCCGCAAACCCTAATAAATGTAAAATTACCCTGTATTGTAATTTTACATGTACCTATCTATGATATCTACGCATATACGTATGTTTTAGACAAACATTTCTCATATCTCTCTCAGTCAATCTATGTATATGCCTTCAATTTCACATATTATTTTACCTACACTACGTTTATATGTTAAAAACCATTTACCCGGAGTTGTTGACTACTTACGTCATATGTAGTAATATAGTTAGCATGCTATAATGCTCAACTTCCGGAAGAAATTAAGAAATATCTGTAAATTTGGTTAGGTAAGTAGGTGAATTAAGTTCTCAAGGCCTCCCCTTTTTTAGGGTTCCGTCGTCAACAAGGAAACCTTATAGTTTCGCCATGTCCGTCTGTCCGTCCGTCCGTCCGCCACTTAGCTCAGAGACTCTTAGTACTAGAAATCTATAATTTGGCATGAATACATATTAGTCACGCCGACGAACTGGTAAAATAAAACCATGAAAAACTATTTTTTTTGTTGGTAGGTACCTCCTTCACACGTAAAGTGGTTTTTTTTTCTCGTCTTTCCCGTGGTGTAGGGTATTGTTGGATGGGCCACTCAAAAATATTACGGGTCAGTATAATTTTTCGATTCAGGGATCCGTTTGAGTAAAATTAAGCTTAAAATGGCAATTTTTTGTTAGAGTCGAGTGTTCCCCCCTCCCTGACAGCTTAATGGTTGCTTTTGGATATGTGAAAAATCACGGCAGTAGTATAGGTATATAAAGAAATGAAAAGGAAAACAAACTATACAGCTAAGTTGGCTTTACAAGTTTAGGAGTAATAGTCGACCAACTTTTAAAATGTACTGAGAAAAGTAAACATTTTGGTGAATGTAGCTGTTTCTACGGAACCGAAGTACGCGAGTCAGACTCGCACTTGGCCGCTTTTAATTCATAAAGCTTAGGAGGGGACCGCGTACTGGTATCCGCAGCATTGGAAGGCCTTCCACTACGTGGATCGATGATCTGGTTAAGGCTATGGCAATCCGTTGGATACAAGATGCACATGACCGGTCCATGTAGCGACACTTAGGGAAGGCCTATGTTCAGCAGTGCAGGTCTTTCAGCTGAAATGGTGATGATATAGTGTCTTGTGATAACATTATAACAGGGGATCAACGATACGAGTTGACAAAAGACCAAAGTCTAAGAACCTGTCTTACCAGAGATACAGTTCGAGGCGCCAGTTTTACCCACTAACTTGGTTTTGCAATTCATATAAGCAATCGTGCCATGAAATATCAGCATTTGTATTTCATCGGCATACATAGGTACTACATATAGCCTATGATAACTGATAGGTAGGAAAAAACACATAAATATACTCACGTTTGTTTTTACAGGTTGATACATACTTAATCACATTTTGTATATTGTACATATAATTTGGGTTAAACAAATAGTATAAGTCATAAGTCCTTAGCGAGTAGATACTTTTAAAAGCTTTTACTGAGTTACTAAGCAATGAGTTGTAATACTAATACTTACTAACCTTGATGATTAGCCTAATTTTAGTAACTATAAAAACTGTACGTACTTTTTTTTTGGTATAAGTAACCGTACTATTCCCAAACCACTGCAACTTGGCACACTTATAACCAGCTGGAAGGAGGCTACTGTTGTAGTCCTCAGAAAGCCGGGAAAGGACAAGTACACCACCCCCAAGGCATATAGACCAATCGGTCAGTTGCCTGTTCTGGGGAAGGTCCTGGAGAGGATGGTCGTAGCGCGTCGCAAATATCAGCTTGTACCGCGGTTTAGTACTCGTCAGTTTGGCTTTATGCCCCAGAGGAGCACCGAGGATGCCCTCTATACGCTAGTGCAGCACGTACAGGACAAGTTTAGGCTGAAGAAGCTAATTGTCCTGGTGTCATTGGGTATAGAGGGGGCCTTCGACAGCGTTTGGTGGCCAGCCATAAGAGTCAGACTGGCTGAGGAAAAGTGCCCGGTTAACATCAGGAGGCTAATAGTCAGCTATCTCGATGGTAGGAAGGTCCAGGTTCGGTACGCCGGGGAGGAATGCACTCGAGAGACTAGCAAGGGCTGCGTTCAGGGGTCAATCGGAGGTCCAATCCTGTGGAACCTCGTCCTCGACCCTCTACTGCAGAACATCGAGCAGCGCGGACTTTACGTGCAGGCGTTCGCGGATGACATCGTCTTGGTCGTGGATGGGGACACGGCGACTGAAGTCTCTAGAACCGCCAATGCAGCCCTCGCCCATGTTCAGGATTGGGGCGTCCGAAATAAGCTGAGGTTTGCACCGCACAAAACCTGTGCGATGACTATAACCAATAAGCTTAAATACGACACTCCAGAAACACTTCAGAAAAATGAAGTTGCTGGGTCTAACCATAGACAATAAGCTCACTTTCAATGAGCATGCCGCGAACGTCTGCAAAAGGGCAGCTGACGTTTACAAGCAGCTGTCCCGAGCCGTAAAGGTGAGCTGGAGATTAAACACACAGGTCATACACACCATTTACACAGCAACGATTGAGCCCATAGTAACGTACGCAGCCGCAGCCTGGGCACCCGCTGCAAAAGAGTTGGGTGTACGGAAGAAGCTAGGCTCCGTTCAACGAATATTCGCTCAGAAGCTCTGCAAATCTTACCGCACTGTCTCATTGAACTCGGCACTGGCGCTGACGGGATACTACCGCTTGACCTGCGCATACAAGAGTCAGCCACCCTGTATGAAGCGAGGATAGAATCATCCCGGTTTGAGCCGGGAGACAGGGAGTTCAAGAGTGCGGTAAGCTTTGCGGAAGCCCCTCATCCAGCTACACAAATGCCCCTGGAGTTCATGTGCCTGGCAGACCAAGAGTTACTAGACAGTAACAATGTGCAGGCGGTGCGAATCTACACCGACGGCAGCAAGATAAAGGGGAAAGTAGGAGCCGCGTTATCCATCTGGGATAATGAAGGCAAAGTCCGTAACCTCAAGCTTTGCTTTGCCGCATACTGCACAGTATACCAGGCGGAAATCCTGGTCATTTGCAGTGTGACAGAAGTAATCCTCGCGCGGCAAGAGGCGAGCTATGGTGTGTACAGTGACTCAACGGCAGCATTGCAGATGCTTGCAAACCATTGCTCTCTCCATCCCTTGGCAGTTCGCGCGCGCGCCGACTTGGATCACGCCCTGGGCCAGAACAAAGTTGTTACTTTGTTCTGGATCATGGCCCACGCGGGCCTGCCGGGGAATGAGCGAGCGGACGAGCTGGCTCACGAGGCAGCATTGTCGTCACGGAGGAAGCCGGACTACGACCAGTGTCCGGTTTCATGTATCAAGCGACAGATCCGTTCGGAATCGCTTGATGAATGGAATCGGAGATATGTGTCGGGCGAGACTACTTCTGTGACGAAAATGTTTCTTCCGGACGCAATAGTGGCATTCCGTACTGTACAACAGGTGCGGCTTGAAGGTGTCCTCACGCAGGTTTTGACGGGGCACGGTGGGTTCTCTGAATACTTGAATCGCTTCAAGTGTAAGGAGAGCCTATCGTGCGTCTGCGATCCAGGCGTGGCAGAGACTGTCCAGCACATACTTGTAGAATTCCCGTTATTTATCAGGTTGCACTACCAACTTGAATGTGAGCTGGACAGGAAAATAACGAGGGAGAGCCTGCATGGGCTCATGGACAAAAACACTAGGGAAAAGTTTTTGGAGTACTGCATTAGAGTAGGCACTGCGGTTATACGTCGAAACAAAACCTGAAGCGCAACGTGCTTCATTAGCATTTTGTAGTATACTCAAATGTAAGCACGGAATGCAGCACAGGCACGTATAACCGGCAATACTTCACGTTAGTACCTAAGTTTTTTATTGTATTTCTGTGATAAACAGCTACTGTATATTCTATGATAACCAGCACCTTTTGTTCAGTATGTTTTAATAGTACCTTTTGCTCAAATTGTTTTTAATAGCACGTTTTAATCAATGTATATTATTTTATTTTTACATTGTTTATATTAAATAAATCATGCCCATAGATTATGTAAATAAAAGTGGGCGTACTACCCACAGAATGCAAGATGATGAATAATAATAATAATAAAAATTTATTGTTTTCTCTCCACAAAGGTGACTTACAATCTACTTAAAACTATGTAATTACACATGATAGAAGCTCCTTTGCGAATACAAGAATGAACAATGAATACAAGAAGAACATTGGTATGAAGAATAAAAAAGCGAGAGGCAAGAAAGATTGACCGGAATGGAAGTGTTTGCACTCAATAGGCGCTAATTTAGTTGGTGGGGATTAGTGTTAAGAATAAGAAAAAAACACTGCAACTCCTGAAAGCCAGAATCAACAGTGGAGACCACCAGAAAAGCGCCAAGGCAATGAAGCTCGACGAAGTCCCGGAGAATGAATTTAATTGTCTCGGATCCCGCAACGAAATTAATCAGAAAAGAATAACGGAGGAGTAGGATAAAAACACATAATTCCCATTTATGTCTTTTTTCCTACTCCTTCGTTGTGTAGGAAAACGTACGTACATGGGCAGGTACATTCAGAAAAATGAATCATGATAATTCGAGCTGAAATGGGCCCACTGCTGTACCGAGGCCTATCACAAGCATAACCACATCAAAAATTCCTATCATCACAATAATAATAACTTTAGTCAAAAGATATCCACAGTTATAAATTTGAAATAGGCCTACCCCATGCGTCACCATACTGGTTAGGTCCTGTGCTGCTCTCATCCGGCGGTCACCCACAGCTCTCACTAGGTCATCAGTCCTTCTGTTGGGAGACCTACGCTGCGTCTTTAGTACGCCATCCTGTTTTTCTTTGAAATGAAATGAATATTCGTGAAAATATAACAACCGTTAGGGAACTACGAAACAAACGTATTTTAATGATTTAAATGCCATGATTCTTTAAACGCCACAGTTATTAAATTTCCAATCGACTGCATCTGGTTACAGATAAAATATAGAATTGAAACACTTTGCACGTAACTTGATACCTCAGTTCACGCTTGCAACATTTTGCGGTGCAGCGCTGCACAAAAGGCGACTCTATTGCTTTCTTTTATTGCAGCTACTTGATTTCCTTTTGGCTTCGCTTGGCTCTTGTTCATGTTTACTCAAATAAAATGTTACTTTGTATTAACTTATATCGAAGTATAAAGGTTTGAGCAGTTAATACATTTAAGTTGCTAAAATAATTGACCAGTTTGACTAGTTTGGAGACAGATTTTCAGGCAGCCAATTGACAAAATTTAATGACTAAATAACAGACATAAATTGGACCGCCAAAGACAATTACGTCAATTTTACAAAAAAAACGCACAAAACAGCAAAGATATCGCGTTTGTTGTATGGGAGCCCCACTTAAATATTTATTTTATTCGGTTTTTAGTATTTTGTATTTCGTTATATCTGTGAAAATGCAAACTGTCTAGCTGTCGCGGTTCATGATATACAGACTGGAGACAGACAGACAGACGGATCGAGGAGTCTTAGTAATATGGTCCCGTTTTTACTCTTTGGGTACGGAACCCTAAAAAACAAACGATCGACAAGTACATTAAACCACGAACAACATTGAACAAACGAGTATCATCTTCATTATAACGATTCATTACCAATCCGAAATCCAAGCATTGCCTGAAATTTGCGTTATGTATACCTACTTCAGTGAAGAACCCTTCACTATATCCACTATCACGAGGTAGGCAAGTGCAACATCTACAAATTTCAGTAACCACATAATTGACCCTTTCCTTATGAAAACTTCCAATCGAACTTAAACTCTACTCTTGTCGTTTGTTTTAGATTGGCTTTTTCCAGAGACATAAAAGCCCGTTTCTAATAAAGCTTGGAAGTCAAATTGCATGTGAAGAGCAGCGTCGTGCTTCGTTATCCGACTGCGGTGGCCAGGACGATGCTAATTGAACACTCGTCATTACAAAGAGTCTGTATTTGGTTAGATTTTTTAAATTGTTTGCTTAAACACATGTTTTTTCAGTCTAAGTGCAATTAATTTGAAATATTTAGACATTGGAATACAATCAAGTATGTAAAGCTTCGTTAAGTGTGAATTTTTACTTAAGAAAATTGTCTAGTTACTTTTCTCCAAGTCTCTAGTGGCTGTTTTTTTAGTATTTCATGTTTTCGCGTGAATTATGTACTGTGTTTAAAGTTTATTTATAAGTCTACGTTTTCCAGACAAGGTTAATGTAAAAGACACCGAGACTCACGTAGTGATTTCTAGCAAAGGACACTTCCCACGCTGAATAACGGTATACGACGTACAGATGTTTGGGATTTTTTGCGGGTCTATGAATGACGGCAATATAGATCGCTTGTCGGCGTTTTAACAGTATTATAAAAATAAGTTAAAATCAATGCTTATTGTCTTTGTAAATGCAACCGCTAGTGGCTTTGTCCCCTTTAATTACCTGGACCTAATGTATCTACATTGATGTACCGCTAAGCATTGTCTCGTAGCTTTCTCTTCTTCGTGTTACTAAAAATTCCCACGTGGTTATTTAAAATATAATGCATGTATGTTCCATGCGAATTTTAGAGTAGGAGTATAATAAAACTTATAATATACATGAGATTTAGAGAAAAGGTAGCTAATTACATAATATTATGTATATTTTCATAGTTTCATAAGTTGGAGTAAGGAGGAATCTAGGTTAAGACTTTTGTGTTGACCCTTTTACACCTTTTTACGTCCACGCGAAGAAGAGCCTCATCGAATGGTGGATGATGGGTGAGAACGGATCCCTCAATTCACAGGGGGAGGAGGGACCGGAGCGGCCAACGAGTGGCTGCCATTCAAGGCGGCTGTACGAGTTTCGACAGACATGTACCAGGTTACGGCAGCCGAGAACGTACAAAGGCTGAGAGCTGAGCTGCCTTAAAGGAGAAGCAAGAGACGCCGTGGCCGCACTTCGACATACGGCCACTGATCCAGGCGTCATTATGAAGACCCTTGAGCAGTGCGTCGGACGACCGGAAGTCATCATAGACCGGGCACTGGAAGACCTCAAGAAGCTTCCGAAACCTGGTACATCGGCCACAGAACTCAACAGCTTCGCTGTCAAGCTACAAAACATCATTTGCGTGCTGCAAACAATCGATCGAAGAGGTTACTTGTTTAACCCTTTTATGACCCGGGAAGTACTGGACAAGCTCAGCCCGCATCTCCGATCCTGCTGGTGTGACTACGCCTACGATCAAGAAGGGACAGCGGATCCGGTAATCGTCGTGATGTCACGGTTTCTAATGCGAGAGGCGGGCCGAGCGTTAGGTTATACGTACGCTCCGTCTACAAGCGCCGCCGCACCGAGAAAGGAAACTCGACCTTCGCGACACTGAAGAAGAAGGCGAGCGTGTTCACTACGACCGAGGGAAGGGAAGAAGAAAAGGACAAGTGGCCCAAGTGCGAGCAAACCCTCGTGTTGACGCGGTGTCCGCAGTAGAAGGCGCTCACGGTAGAGCAGCGATGGAGCTTCCTGAAATCTAATAAGATTTAATTCGAATGCGCCCAGAAGCAACACAGGCGCATAAGTTGCAAGGCGTGGATCAATGTCGCCGCCCGCATCATGCGACGCTCCATCAAGCAGTACGCGAAGCGCATACCCAAGACACGGGGAAGGCTGAACCACCGAAGGAGGAAGCGGTCCTGTCCGTGGCTACCTGACCTGCTACCGGGCCACGGGCAGTCTTGCTCAAGATGTGCCTTGTCATTGTGTCCGGACCACGGGGGACAGCCAAGACCTACGCGCTCCTAGACGAAGGGGCCACGATCACCCTAGTGGACGAAGAACTGGCGGCGAGCGTCGGGGCAGAAGGTCCATCACGGCCGCTCCACCTGAGCGGGGTCAACATGTCGCAGCGAGATATGGGCAGCAAGTAGTGAACATCAATGTGAAGGGACTGAAGAGTGACGAGAGCTACAAGGTCAGAGCGAGGACCATGAAGGATCTCCGGCTTCACCAGCAGTCTATTCCCGACACGCTGAGGGACCTGACACCAAAAGAGGTGTGCTATGAACTGGCGCACCCCGGGCTTCTAGTGGATACAGACCACTGGGAGTGCAAAGTGTCCTGCAAGCTCCGAATCGGCGGCCCTAATCAACCGGCCGCATCAAGAACGCAACTAGGATGTGTGGTGCACGGAACCGCACCACGCAGGATCATCTTTAAAGAAGGGAACGTGCTGCATGTGTACGAGCCCGACCGAACCACGGGTGCATGCAAAAAAAATAAACGACGAACTATTGGAGGGACCCGACCTACTGCTGTCGCTGCCAGGAATCCTGTTTATGTTCCGAGAGAATGCGGTATCGATTACAGCAGAGGTGCAGGAGATGTTCCTGAGGATCAGGATAAGGCCGGTGAACCAACCAGCACAACAGTTCTTGTGGAGAGGTGACGACCGACAAAAGCCTCAGAGGAAATACAAGATGACCAGTATGATATTCGGCGCCGCGAGCTCCCCGTACATGGCCCATTACGTACGCAACTACAACGCAGACGTACATGGGCAGGAGTACCCACGGGCGCTGGAGGCCATCAAAGGAAGTCACTATATGCACGATTTGGTGGCCAGCTATGAAGACGCCGAAGAAGTACGGGCAGCAGTCGAGGCAACGAGGGCAGTGCACGCGCACGCAGGGTTCACGCTGCGAGGTTGGAGCTCCAGCAACAAGACGAAGCTATGCGACGTGCCCATCGAGCTACACGCCACCTCTCCTACACAATTAGGGGGTGAACGCGCGCCCTGACTAAGCGTGAAGCCCTCAGCGCCGATGTCCATATACGCTGTTGTCCATATACGACCCGCTTGGGTTGCTGAGCCACTACACAATACGATCGAAAATCATACTGCAAAGCTTGTGGCGCCTTCAGACGACGTGGGACGAGCAAATCCCCGAGGAAGAGAACGAGCTCTTCGCCTCCTGGCTCGCTCGCCTGACCAGCTCGCTCAGCTGAGACTACTGCGCTGTTACTTGACGCAAAGGTATGAACGCGTCGACTTACACGTACTGTGCGACGCCAGCGAGCAAGCCTACGCAGCCGTGGCCTATTAGCGAATAAGAAACGTCGATGGGAGCCTGAACGTCGTGTTGGTGGCCGCCAAAGCTAAGGTGGCGCCTCGTCGGGCGCAAACTATACCGCGCCTGGAGCTACAAGCCGCAGTGTTCGGGGCAAGACTCGCCGAGACGATTAGGAGGGAGCACCGAGTCGACATCGGCCAGAAGACCTACTGGACCGATTCATCTACCGTGGTGCACTGGATTCATAACGACGTGAGACGCTACATGCCATTCGTCGCGCACCGGCTGGAAGAGATCGCAGAGTTGCCAGAAAGAAGAGTGGCGTTGGCTGCCTACTGCGTGCAACGTAGCGGACGACGCCACTTGACTCGTCGACACGCCCATCTGCGCCACGGATAGATGGTTTCGAGGGCCGGACTTCTTGCTCCTGCAAGAAGAGCAGTGGCCCACGACGGCGACAGATGAACCAGAGGACGAGGAGGTCCTTCACACAAGGGAAGAAACAGAGCAAGACAGCTGGCGACCGAACCTGGCCCGCTTCTGGAAGTATGAGGACGTGCGAACCATGCAAGCTGGCGAAGATGGCTAAGCGAATACCTGCCCATATTGGTAGCTCGCGTCGAGCCACGGAACAACGTACGACCCATGCAAGCCGGTGACGTGGTCGTCGTGGTCGATAACACGCTACTTCGGAACACATAACCGATGGGAATCGTCGAGCGCACGCATCGCGGACCGGATGGCGGCATCAGAGTCGTTGATGTGCGCATCTGGACCTTCCGACGCCCCGCGAGCAAGCTCGTCGTCGTGTCAACGAATGAGGCTACGCGAGCTGCGCCGGGGGAGAACTGTAAAAGACACCGAGACTCACATGGTGCTTTCTAGCAAAGGACACTTCCCACGCTGAAGAACGGTATACGACGTACAGATGTTTGGGATTTTTTGCGGGTCTTGCCTTAGTTATATAAGAGCACAAGAGGCAAGATACTCCATGGTTACTCTTTTAAAAATGGTTTGGTTTTACAATATTTCCATGTTACAGCATTAGTACTATGGGGGGACAACGTAGGCCCGACAATAAGTCGTAAGGAACTACAAAAAAAAAGTTTTTATAATATATAACAAAGTTAACAAATGTTAATTAACATCTAGAAGGCCTACAATGTTCACACATTCACAAAATAATCGGTAAAAGAATCTATACAAAGTTAAAAAATATATATATATAACTAACAAGACTAAATTTAACATGTGGCACAAATGTTGTACGCTTAACTACAACTATTTTTGCTGTAACTATTTTTTGCAAAGGGCTTTAAAGATGATTGCGAACTATTGTAAAAAGTCCAATTAAAAGAAGAAAAACAAAAAAATAAAAATTATTTATTTATTTATTATATACTTTATTGTACACCAAGATAAAATATAACACACGGAAACCTTAAAATAACAACAAACATACAACAGGCGGCCTTATCGCGTTCTGCGATCTCTTCCAGGCAACCCAGAATGGAGAGAGATAGCCTGGACACGACATGGGGTTGCACTTGGTGCAATTTTAAAATTAAATAAGTTACAACATAGGAAGCACTAAATATAAAATACTAAAATAGATACGTAAGTATAAAATAGATACATAAATACATACATACATTTATACAGGCAAGAAAACAATATAGCTCCAACAAGAACAAGATCACAGTGACAGGTAGTGCTCCTTTACCAGTCTTTTAAAGATCGGTAGTGATTGCGCGCGTTTTATTGTCACAGGCAATGCATTCCATAGACGAGCGGCCTGGACAGTAAAAGATTTGTCCAGGAAGATAGTGGAATGCATTGGCATTTTAAGTTTCATGTTATCCGATGACCTAAGAACTTTCGTGTATGAGTCACATAAAAACTGAAATCGGTTTTTGAGGTAAAGAGGGGTAGACGGGAAAAATAGTATATTATACAGGAGGGATAAAATATGAGCATTCCGGCGAAGGCGAATTGGCAACCACTTGAGTTTTTGGCGGAATTCAGAAACATGGTCATATTTGCGCAAACCGAATATGAACCTTATACAAACATTTTGAAGTCGCTCAAGTTTATCAAGTTGTACTTCAGTGAGGTCAAGATAGCTGGCATCAGCATAATCAAGGATGGGTAGAAGAAGAGACTGTGCAAGCGCAATCCTGGTAGCAGTCGGCAGAAAATTACGCAGTCTTCTCAGAGATCCAGCAGATGCGAATAGCTTGCGGCTAACTTCCTGTAGCTGGGCAGTCCAAGAGAAGTTCTTGTCAATAAATATCCCCAAGTTCTTCACCTTCTCGCTAAAGGGTACAACGGAGTTATCAAAATAAACTTGAGGAAGAGTCGTCCAGTCGATCCTTGAGACCAACCTTGAACTGCCCACCACCAGAATTTGCGTTTTTATAGGGTTCACCGTAAGTCCATACCTCTTGCTCCAGTCGCATATACGGGCCAAATCACTATTTATAGTCAAGATAGTCTCAGATAGATTATCAAGAGGAGATCGCGTGTAAATTTGAAGATCATCTGCATAAAGGTGGTAGGAAGAAATTAATTCGTTGGATATTGAGTTAATAAAAACTGCGAAAAGTAAGGGAGATAGAACGCCGCCCTGAGGTACCCCGGCAGATGTACTACACCAGGAAGACAAGGTCTCTCCGATGCAAATACGTTGTCGGCGACCAAACAGGTAACTACGAAACCATTCAACAACCGATGGAGATATGTTAAGTGAACAAAGGACGCCAAGTAAAACATCGAAATCCACGGTATTAAAGGCATTACTGAAATCCAGTAGAGCCAAAACCGTTAGATTGCCCATCTCCATGGCAGACCTTATATCTTCCGTAATATTCAGAAGCGCTGTAGTTGTGCTATGACCAGGGCGGAAGCCGGACTGGAAGGGGTTAAGGAGATTATTTTTGGAGAGAAAGGTGCTTATTTGGTTGTGGATTAAACGTTCAAGGACTTTGGATAGGAATGGCAAGACGGATATTGGACGATACTCAGAGAAGGATGTGGGATTGGACTTTTTAGGTAAAGGAATTACTTGAGCATCTTTCCATGAGCTTGGAAAGACACTGCTAGACGCAGAGAAATTGAGGATATGGCAAATGACGGGAAGGATAATGTCCAGCACCGGGAGTAGCATTTTACGGCTGATACAGTCGCTTCCTACTGCATTTGACGAAATCGATAGTATGCTCTTCTTAACATCACATTCAGAAAATTGACCAAAAACAAATGGAGAATAACTGGGAGTCGGAAGAGATGAAAGATGATTCAATGTATTTAATTTAGTTGTCCTATCAAAATTGGACGAAGCAGTAAAATGATTATTCATTGCGTCAATGTTTACATCTTTAGGGATAGTTTCTTGTCTAGATTTACCGACTCCCAATGATCTAAGAAATTTCCAAACTTTGGAAGCGTCCCCATTTTGGACCGAATCATGAATATGTTGGCGATTGGCATTCCTACACATCTTATTGCAGTGTTTACGGATTGAGACATATCTTTCCCTATTAGCGTCAGTAGGCCGACGCTTAAACTTGGCTTTTGCTGTAGCTTTTTTGTTCATGATAGTTTTAATTTCCTCGGTCAGCCACGGCGCTGGCAAATGCCTTACTTTAACTGCCCGAACAGGAGCGTGATAGTCGTAAAGCTCGACAAGTTTGGTTGTGAACATAAGAACTTTCTCATCGACTGAAGTAGAGGAAAATAGAGAAGACCAATCAATGTTGCTGGCATCCTCGCAAAGACTGTCAACGTCCATACCACCAAAATTGCGCTGCATGAGAGTTTTGGCTTTAGCCTTAGGTGGACGAATTTTATATGAAAGAAAAATCAGGTCATGATAAGAAAAGGCATCGGCTGAGCATTGGCCATGCTTAGCGACACGGTCAGGTGAGGAGACTAAAATCAAGTCAAGAAGTGAAGGAGTAGAGTTAGGAAAATGGTGAGTAGCACTAAGTGGAAGAATAGAAAGATTACTCGAAGACGAAACATTACTCAGGGAAGAAGAACGATGGTCTTTCTTCAAGAGACAAGTATTAAAGTCACCCATGATTATGCTATGACTGTAAGAAGGGATAAGCATTTCTAAGAGCTTCTAAAGATGAGAAGAAATTGCTACGTAAAGAGGGGCAATAATAGACGCCAAGAAGTAATTTGGAATTATTTAGTTCGACCTCAAGAAAGAGATGCTCACCAGCATTCGATGGCGGTGGTTGTGCTGACACATTGAGAACAGAGAAAGGAATATATGCGCGGAGGTATATGGCTACACCACCACCACCACCAACCGTCCGGTCGTTTCTAATGAGCACGAAGCCAGGAAGAGAGTAACTAGTAGAAGGGAGACAGGGTTTAAGCCATGACTCGGAAATAAGAATGGCATGTATGTTTTTACATTCAAAACTTGCCAGCATATCGTGGAAATGAGCCGGAATACTCTGAGCGTTGATATGTATTACGTTAAAATTCTTAGGAACATCGGAAAACTGCGCTGTGAGACTGTCTGTAAGAGAAGGTACACTCACAAAACTGTCATCATCACTTGTCAAAGAAAAAAAACTATTGCTATCACTGCTTTCATCTAAAGACATGAATAAATAACTAATATAACAATATAAATATATAAAACCCTATCTCAAAAATATACACTAATAATAAATTCACCTGCCAGTTGCGTTCAATAATGTAAAAGATTTAAAAAAGAAAAAAAGAAATGTGGTGAATCCGGGCAACAATAACAAATTCCGAAACAAAAGAAGTATAAAACAGAAATACCTAGATCAACAAGAAAATTAAATTTTGACACAAATAAAAATTTGACAGCGCACCGTTACATAAAACGGAACGCACCGATACAATTTGACGTTTAGTTTAGTTAAACTGACACTACTGACAGTGACAAGATGTGACAGACAACGTTTAAAGTAAACATTACTTTCAAAGTTAAAATAAAAACATTATTGAAGGTAAAAACAGAAATAAATATCACCCGGATCTTCATGAAAACATCACAGGGAAGGAAATCATTTCTTCAAAGCGGTAGCACGCTTCAGCCTTGCAGTCTTCAAAGAAGCAGTGGTTGGAACAGAGTCTGGCATTGCTTTTGCTGCTTTAGGTTCACTCGGTTCGGCGTCCACGGGAATCGGCACAATTTTGTCTAATTCAGCAAGAGACTCAATCCGGTGTCGCGTATCGCTGGGACCAAGAATATAGACGCATCCCGCCCTAGTCCAGCTCCTGGAGACGCCAACTCTCTCCTTAGCAGCCAGGAATACGTCATGCCGCCCCTTTGTAAGGAACTCGGACATAGTAATGCCTGAGGCCTTAAGTTTGATCTTAGAAAACCAGACCTTGTCCCGGACCGCAAGACTGTTAACCTTAAACAGGATAGGCCTGGTTTTATTGGCTACTGGTCGACCCATCCTGTGACATCGGCTGATGTCAGCTGTAGTGAAGTCGCTTAACTGTAGTTTATCACTAACCACTTTAGCAATTACCTTGGCGGTGTCCTCCTTCTGCTCCTCACTCACGCCATGTAAAAGCAGGATCTTCCTCCGTCCTCGCATCTCCATTTGGTCAACACTTCGTGCTAGAAGCTCCACTTGACGCTGAAGGGTGTTCAGGGCTTGAGAAATAAATGCCCGGAAAATATTGAATTCACCTGCCAGGCCAGAGCTTGTGACAGGAGATGGAGGAGCCTTCTGCAGTTCAGCTTCAAATATGGACATCCGTGTGTGAAACAAATCTTTTAGTTCACTTAAAGTGCTTGTGAGTGAATCCATAGTTGATGTGATGTTAACAGCAAGTGTAGTAATTTGTAGTAAAGAAGTTGTGAGGAGATAACGCTTCACCAGCAGGTAATAACTATAACCTCTTAAAATACGTCATAAAATATTGTAAAATACTATTCTATTAAATAATATTTAATTTTAATTATGAGCCTTTTTTATTTAGTCTTAATTGGTACAACTACCCACAGAAAAAACAAAAAAAAAAAATTTGATTGAGAATAGTTAGAGACATCCACATATTTGTGCCGTTTATGAGTTACCAGGGAAGCCGCATGCGCAGAAGGAGCTAAAGCTAAAAAAATTATCTTCAACGTAGTCGTTGATTTTATAATATGCTTTTTTAAAAAGGACACGTTTGATGTGATTTTTGAACTTTCCATCGGTCAGTTCTATAACTGACTTTGGCAACTTGTTATAAAAGCGTATACTGTTTATAAGAAAAGACTTGCTAGTTTTAGTTAATCTGAATTTGGGTATTACAAGTTCGTACTTACTGCGTGTATTTAAATTATGTAAGTCGCTTCTAGTTTTGAAAAGCCCTCGATTACTGCGGACATACAAAATACATTCCAAAATATAAAGTGAAGGTAGAGTCAGTATAACGATCTCATTAAATTTATCTCTGAGGGACTCGCGACGACCCATTTTATGGATCGCGCGGATTGCCCTCTTTTGTAATATGAAAACTGAGTCAACATCTGCTGCTGATCCCCACAGCAGAATGCCATAAGACATAATAATGTGGAAATAAGCATAGTATACTAACCTAGCTGTGGCTACATCGGTTAAGTGCCTTATTTTCCTTACTGCATATGCAGCTGAACTTAACCTTCCCGAAAGAGTTCTAATGTGCGCGCCTCACTGCAATTTTGAATCGATAGTAATCCCTAAGAATACAGTTTCCGTTATAACTTCAAGATTTTAGCCTTCAAGATTTAAGTTTAGGTCACGTTGTGGTACATTTGGTAAAGAGAACTTAAGACATTTTGTTTTTTTCGCATTCAGTAAGAGATTGTTAGCTGCGAACCATTTTGAGAGAATATTTAGACTTTCGTTGACATGTAAGACATCCGTATCTTTCCTATCTATTTTAAAAATTAGCGAAGTATCATCAGCAAATAGAATTATATCCGATAATTTGGCCATCATAAAGGGGAGATCATTAATGTAAACAAGAAAGAGGAAAGGGCCGACAATTGAACCTTGGGGCACGCCCATCTTGACTAAAGACCCGGAGGTAAATGAATAAACCATGTTGTTTACCAGTTTAAATAGGTTAAGTGCGTTAATAGCAATTAGATCTCGTTATGTTAATATAATCCTGATGAATCAATGCATTAGCTATAGTTTAGTACCTAATGTGATGATTACATATTATCATATCGATGATTTAGATAATATTCAATGCTTAATGCATCGAATTGTGAATTATTTGAGTTTTCAAACATTTGTCAATTTGATTCTACGTTGTTATATGAGCAAGTACTTCTAGTTGATTGATTTAGTTATTTTGTAATTTTTCGCAGTAAAAATAAATTATGTTGCTGTTCCAGGTTTTTTTATAAATTTCCGTGTCACATTTGTTCCCGTTCATTCCTCAACATTTCAATCAGGTCATAGTTATTCTGCAGATTAAGCATTAGAATAATAAAGTCGTTGGATTAAAAGATATTGAATTAATGTTTGATAGACCTCTTGATTGTAAAATATTGTTGTTATTCTATAATTTTTGTTTCCTGCCGGAGTCTGTGTTCCCCGATAGCTACAACCCTCAACCTTCTTTAAGTAAAGAGTGAATAGGTTACTTCTAGGCAAGCGTGCTAGACCACAACATCGCTTACCATCATGTGATATAGTGTTCAAGCGCGAGCCTATCGATAGTAAAAAGTGAAAATTTTTAAACATATAATTTAAAACATGAATGTTTTCAAAGTTTTTTTGTGGCAACAAATCATATACAATTATATAAACATTAGTAAAATAACAATATGTTTAAACATAGGTACAAGTTGATAGAGGAGTTGGAGTTGGATGTTGTACGTAGTATTCGTGGTGTCTTCCCATTCCCATTTCCCATTTAAAAAAAAAAAAAACGTTGCCCCACACACGTTGTCTTAAACTAAGGAAGGTAAGTAAGGTCAAACATTTTTTTTATTTATGTAACATTCAGCATTATTAAGTCCCTGCAGATATACAGCGCAGTACAACCAAACATGGGCAATCAAAACCAGCCTTTTAGTTGTGCACGCTTAGTGCTCCGCCGGAATACACCCCTTTGTTTTGAAACAATGACTTTAAAGCGAACTATAGGCATAATTACCACGCTGGTTGGGCAGATTGATGAAAACAGTACTTGTATACTGAGGCACCTAGGATGTTTTGTTCGTCACATTATTTTCGACATTGTCTCTTAATGCCTTTAATTTGATATAACCTGAATCTTTTACTTGCCATGGACATAATTATAGTAGATATGTATGCGGAAGAGTTCTAACATTTCGATAATTATCACATCAGCAGAGTTCCTCTAACTAATTTTATTTCACGCTACAAATGACCATTTCAGAATAACTCAGCTGTAAAGCAAAGAAGATACATTACTGAGAATCTAAAACACATTTATCTTCAAGTCTTTCGGGTTACTGCAGCATCATTCCTTGACTCTTTTTCTTTGTAAAGCTTTATTCCAATTTTAAACTACAAAAATCCAAGTAACCAACAGACGTCCCAAGTTCCCTACACATTTCATCTCATCTCACAGAATGCAATAATTCTTTACATTTTTAAGCAACATAATGTGGAATACTAGAGCCGCAATGCAAACAGCTGGCCGTCCGCTAGACAATAAGTCGGTAAGCGAAGGAAACGCACACATAAAAAAAAAGGAAAAACCCTGCAGCAAAGGAGACTCCAAAGCTCCGTAGAAAAATGCACAGTAATACAAGAGTGTTCTGAAAATAAATTTAATTTCTATGTGAAATTGAAAGAGCACTTATGAAGATGATGTTGTATATTTCAAATCTTAGGTCATGATTTTAAAAGAAAGAGTGTCATCCTACTTTTTATGACACAATTTTTTAACCTTTTATAATCTCGCCCTATTAAGATAAAAAAAATCTACCTTTTATGATTATTTATAGATCTTGGATGCTTTAAGTGAAAACATAGATTCAGAGTCAAATTAACACTGCAAATTTTCAACATACACTGCTGATATAAGCGCTTGTCAAGAATCACAAACATGAAGAAGTCGGTTAAAATAGTAATTTTAAAAATATTGAGCCGTGCATTGTTCATTGTGTGACTGACATTATTTTGTGAGTGCGTAGATCTTAGTGCGACACAATTCCATTTCAATTTCAAATTGCACTACAAAGAAATTGGACTATAATTTTAACCCGATCGAATCCGCCGCGAAGTTCAAAACACAACTAAATTCCACAAACAACACTGTAAAAACCAAACATGACTGCACCCACTCTAATGTCAACCCAGTATGCTTCCATTTGATTCTCTAAAGTAAAATGACAGATACACAATCAACGTGAAAGCCAAGAAACGTTAAACTACTGGGTATATTTTTCCATGTTTAAAGCGAGTCACCGTCTGCAACGGCCGCCTTAGTCAATATTGACTGCAGAAGGAGCATCTCACGACTAATCTTATTGAAACTGTTTGCCTTCACGATTGAAGGTTCGACGCTCTTGTGGAAACTTTCGCATTTCAAATAGAATTTGCATATATGCTACGGGGCAATATTTCCGTGGCCTGCATTTGGGGGTCCCTATTTGAATATTGCTGACAAAACGAAGAAATCGAATACCTATCTCGATTCTTGGTGCTAGTTGTCTTAGTGCTGAAATCTGTTATAAAGTACGGCGATGAGGAAACTTTTAAGTCGTGTTTGCTTCAGGAATGTGTTCGGTCGATGTTACGACGTCTTGCCTGCTTAACAATGTGTTTTCCTGAGTGTGTTTTCAATAGAATTCCATTCTTTCCCGGCACTTCAATTCGCAGTATAAATTTAAATTCACTCGGTTTTCCGATAAACTCGAATATCCTGAAATTAAATAATGGATTGATAAAAAATTTTTGCAAAAAAATACTACCGACTTCCAAATACAAAACTACAAAGTGAAAAATAACTTTATTTTTTGAAGTCGGTGTCTTTCGTAGGTACCATTTTTTTGCGTTATGAACACCGACTTCAAAAAATAAAGTTATTTTTCACTTTGTAGTTTTGTATTTGGAAGTCGGTAGGATTTTTTTGCAAAAGTTTTTTTATTTTTCACTTCTTAGTTGTACCTACCTTATAGGCAAGTCAGTAAGGTAACTATAACGCCAGAATAGATTTCATGAAACTTGAACATAACCGGTGAAATGAGAGATCTGCGTACCTCTTATGGGCGTACTGGCGTGATGTTATGTTATGAAATGGTATAAACAATAAACAGACATGTGATTGCAGCAATCCCGATAGATTTGCCGTTATTTATTGAAGAGTTCTGTTGTATATCTCCAAAGTTCTTCATCAGATCTTCACCAAATTAAAATGGGACCAATTTCGAAATATAGTTTTTCAAACAAAAAAAAGAATTTTAAAAATCCGTCCACAATTGACGGAGATATCGGTGAATATACAAAAAAAAAAAAAAAACATAATGTCGAACATAGAACCTCCTTTTTGGGAAGTCGGTTAAAAAAAGGATACGGGGTAATTCGTTGACATTATAGATAATCTTTCAATTAAACTTAATGTTTCTCTCGAACTTGACAACTTGAATGAATTATTATTATGTAAATAAATATGTTTTATGATGCAGTTTTCAGTGAGATAGTGATAAGTACTTGCATGATTTATATCTAATTAGTAATTACCATCCGTTTTCACAATAAATGAATATTAATGATTGTGCCATGTGTAACAAAAATGCAGTACACTATGCTAAAATACCTATATGTGTTTTTTTGGTAGAATCTAGGTTCTAAAAGGGAATTCCTCTAACTAAATATACACCTACTTCTTCATCATCATCATCATTTCAGCTGTAAGACGTCCACTGCTGGACATAACCCTCAGGCGTCGCCACATTGCGGTTAGGTCATCGGTCTACCTAGTGGGATGCCTTCCAACGCATCGTCTTTTAGTTCGCGGTCGCCATTCCAGAACTTTTCGGCCCCATCGCCCATCCGTTCTTCGAGCAATGTTCCCTGCCCACTCCTTCTTAAGTTCGCAATTCTTCGGGCTTTGTCAGCAACTTTGGTTCTCCTGTATTTCATTTCTGATGCGATCACACAAGGAAACGCCAAGAATAGCCCCCATCGCCTTTGGGTGACTTTAAGCTTTCTGATGAGGCCCATTGTGAGCGACCACGTCTCGGTCCCATAGGTAACTGGCAACACACACTGGTCATAGACTTTTGTCTTGAGACACTGCGGTAAAGTGGACGAGAGTCCGCCTATGTACCTGTATGTTGTATGGAGTTTTAATAAATAAATAACGCGCAATTTCCTGAACGACACCCAGCCGAGTCAGTTTCGACACCTACTTGCATTTCTAAAAACAACCAAACTTATGACGAAATGTAATATAACGGAGTCACGTAATCCAATCATTGTTGAAGTTTGGTATTATCTCTCTTCTATCGACTATATTGGGGTCGGCTTGTTAGCATTTATATATTATGGATCGACTGTCTATCTGAAGTCTTCCATCCAGTTATTGGTTAATAGGAAACCCCTTGACAATACTGACGTCAGTTATTCTAGCTTCTGACTACTTGAAAAGATATAGCGAGGAATATTGTACACCAACGGTTAACATGTCGATTTCAGGAGGCCTGAAATCTTGTTTAAACATATCATCAAATTTAAGTTATTGGTATCGTACAATTCAGTTAGATCTTACTCTACTGTAACCAATGTGTGGTCTCTACCCGAATTCAGTCAGCCGTACCAATGTTTGTAAAGCCAAAATATAACCATTGGTCCTAGGGCTGACTGATATGCCAACGACAACAATTTATGTCGACATGTCATCTTACCGTCAATTTTTGAGTTTGCTAGATAGTATGCTGATACCAGTCCTTTTCCAGATAGTTGGGAGTCTTTCAAAGATACTCTCAGTAAAGAACAGCTTATCTTCTAACTCAATTCTGTACCACTATAAACTGATATCAATCCAACTGAAATTACTCCGAAACATGACTGCAATGACAATAGAAGTTCACCACTATAATATATTCAGCTACGCAGATCCGCAACAAGCGCATGATGAATTCGTCCGCATGTTATTAATGCTATCAACATCTGTTCACATCAACGGTCGCACACTATTAAAAGCAATATTTCACTGAAACACCACAATTTGCATAACATAATGTTGTTGCTTCAACATTAACGGTCGGCTGTGCATTTTTGACGGGTTTGTATTTTATGATTAACTTCTGTAGGGATTATTTATTCTGATACAATTTCGCAGATTATATTATAGATCAATAATAATATTGATGTTGGTGTTTATAGTTTTATAGCGTTGATTTTATTTTGTTATTTTTAACCCCCGACGAAAAAGGAGGGCTGTTATAAGTTTGACGTCGACCTGTGTCTTTGTGTATATGTGCATTTGTGTATCTATCTGTGGCATCACAGCTCCTAATCGCATGAACTGATATGGATATCGTATTTTTTTGTTGTTTGATAGTTATTTTTATCGAGAGTGCTTTTAGCTATGTTTGATGAAAATCGGTTCAGCTTTTCTAATGTTATGGGCGTTTTACTGTTTCAATCGGGGTGTTTTCGCAAGATATAGTGTCATAATTACGTGTTCAACAGATTGTCGATCATAGCGTATACAGGATGGAAAAATGAATGGCCCCAGAAACCTTACCTCTTTGTAATATTGGTATAGATATTGGCTTGCGCTTGACCACTATCTCACCTGATGGTAAGCGATGATGTGGTCGACGATGAAGCACGCTTGCCTAGAAGAAACCTATTCACTCTTGAGTTAAAGACTCATAGGTTGTAGCTATCAGGAAATACAGACTCCGGCAGGGAATTGCAATCCTTTGCTGTACGCATAATAAAAGTATTCCCGTACTATGTACCGATGACGCATCGCCTTGCGTCTATTTGCTAAAGATTTATGCCCGAATTTTAGTGCTTTTACACACAAAAATGTATGAATTGCATTCTCTAGCGTTCCTAAAATTATGACATAAACTTCATGCAAAAAAAAAAAAAACTATAAATGCCTTTTACTTTGTATTGAAAGATTTTCACTTCACTATCAAATTAGCATCTTTTGGTTTCACTTTTGTAGAACTAGGTTTCCATCATCGTTGCAAAGCCTTCATCGAGGTGGGACCTGTGCGCCTGTGATGCCTTAAATAGGGCATCGGCCCTATTTAAGGCATCACAGGCGCACAGGTCCCACCAATACGGCGGCACTCGGGGTAGACCAGGTCCAGCGATAGACTTTTTTCGGCTTTTGGCGTTTGGAAAATGTTTTTAGCGTTTATAAACCACAATGTAAGTATTCAACAGTATGCCCGCAAACGGAAAGTTTAAACACAGTCTGGTTTCATAACACTTTGTGGGCTGCTGCGGAAGTGTGTTTAAAGCATTCCACAATCCGTAAAACTGTACGTGTAGCAGGATTTAATTTGGATGTTAAGCTGGGCTTAAATCGGTGCCGACGACGGGCGCCTAGTTTGTTTGACTAGTTACTTCACTGTCCAAGTTGTCTAAGACAAACACGAAACTGCTAAACTTGGAGTTGCCTCCACAGGGTACCAGATTTCCACCACCAAGGACGTTATCTTAATTAGGTAAAGCTTTCGGCTGGGAAGTTCGGTGACGAATTTATTAAAACTTGTAGTTGACTGTTGCCTGCGACATTTTATTTAAGCGAAACAAAGATAAATTTTGTGGCTTTGTGTAAACTTTCAATGAATTAAACTTTGTAAATTATTATTCATATTGCTCTAAAGTTTTAAGTGCCACGTAGCATGATAACGACTTGCAGCAAAATCCTGATCTAGGATACCTGCAGTGTAAATACAAACTTGTGTACATTATATCCCATCAAAAACATAAATATGAAAAATGGAGCCAAGTTCAATACTAAGAATTTGCGCGTTTGTTGATAACGCCGACAAAAGAATTGAGAACTAAATGGGTGCCAAGTACTGTATCCTGAAATTTAAAAAACACAATTTCATGCTTATTTAAATAGTCGAATTATTTACATAAAGCAGATAACTTAGGATAAATTCTAGTGATTTGAGTTGGCTGGTTTGGACACACAGCTGCTGCGTCGCCAGTTCCTTTTTGCTTCTAGTCTGTGTCTAGATCCTCAAAAGTATTGATCCTCAAATGGGTGCCAAGTACTGTATCCTGAATTAAAAAACACAATTTCATGCTTATTTAAATAGTCGAATTATTTACATAAAGCAGATAACTTAGGATAAATTCTAGTGATTTGAGTTGGCTGGTTTGGACACACAGCTGCTGCGTCGCCAGTTCCTTTTTGCTTCTAGTCTGTGTCTAGATCCTCAAAAGTATTCCACGAAATACAGATTTGCTATAAGCCAAGCCACTCTGGTTCTTGAGTTTCTTACTTATTTAAATTAAGTTTTAACTTTACTCAGAAACAAAGTAACACTGGTTTAAGAGGAAATGTAGATTTAAGGTTTCTGTAAAGGTGAAGTTTTAGAAAACTGTTCCAAAAATATTAATTCTTTAAATTCCTGAAAATATTAATTAATTTATGAAACTCAGTTGAAGTTGCCAACTAACTCAAACTGAGTTAATAACTTTTTATTAAATGGAATCTTTAATTCCACAAACAAAAGTGAAATTACCCTGTATTGTAATTTACATGTCAATCAATGATACGTATGTTAGACAAACATTTCTCATATCTTTCTCAGTCAATCTATGTATATGCCTTCAATTTCACATATTATTACCTACACTACGTTTATGTTAAAAGCCACTTACCCGTAGTTGTTGACTACTTACATCATATGTAGTAATATAGTTAGCATGCTAATGCTCAACTTCTGGAAGAAATTGAGAAAAATCTGTTATTTTGGTTAGGTAATTAGGTGAATTATGTTTAGGCTTCCCTTGTTTTGGGTTCCGTAGTCAACAAGGAAACCTTATAGTTTAGCCATGTCCGTCTGTCCGTCTGTCCGTCCGCCGCTTAGCTCAGAGACTCTTTGTACTAGAAAGCTATAATTTGGCATGGATACATATTAATCAGGCCGGCAAGCTGGTAAAATAAAACCATGAAAAACATTTTTTTGTGTGGATACCTCCTTTACAGGTAAAGTGGGTTTTTTTCCTCGTCTATCCCGTGGTGTAGGGTATTGTTGGATAGACCATTCAAAAATATTACGGGTCTGTACCATTTTTCGATTCAGGGATCCGTTTGCGTAAAATTAAGCTTTAAATGACATTTTTATGTTAGACTCAAGTGTCCCCCCCCACTGCCCCACTGCTTAATGGTTGCTTTTGGATATGTGAAAAAAAAAATCATCAAAAATCACGACTGTAGTATAGGTATATAACGAAATTAAAAGGAAAACAAACTATCACAGCTAAGTAGGCTTTAGAAGTTTAGGAGTAATAATAAAGCAACTTTTAAAATGTACTGAGAAAAATAAAAATAAATGTATATTGATGTATGGGGACAACAGTTTACGAAAGGCAAAGTTAATTTTGACCCTTCGTTAGAGCAATGTTCAGTGCTTTCGTTGTTAATGAACGTTAGTAATGTTACCTATTTACTTTGGTGAATGTAGCTGTTTATACGGAACCGAAGTGCGCGAGTCAGACTCGCACTTGGCCTGTTTTCATTTATAAGGCTTAGGTGGCGACCGCGTATTGGAAGACACAGCGTTGGAAGGCCTTCCTGGCCTGGGTATCTGGTTAGAGCTGCGGGAATCCGCTGGTTACAAGACGCACAGGATCGGCACATGTTGTGACACTTAGGGAAGGCCTATGTTCAGCAGTGAAGGATGAAGATATAGGGTCTTTTTAACCGACTTCCCGAAAATGAGGATGTTCTCAATTCGGATGTTTATATATAGGTATATATTTTTTTAATGTACGTTCGGGCATAATTCCGTAATATATATGAACAGATTTGCAAAATTATTGCTTGTTCGAAAGAAGTTTATTCCGAAATGGTTCCATTTTAATTTGGTATAGATGATGAAGAGCTTCAAAGATATACAACAGAACTGTTCTATAAATGACAGCATCAGACGACGACGGCACAAATTTTTACACTTATTTAATAACATACCTTCACGCCAGTAAGTAAGTAATTTCATCCTGGTACACTCTCATTCCACCGGTTATGTTCAAGTTACATGTTATTCGGGTAATCTATTCTAGCTTAACTGTGGGCATTATAGGTAACTTACTATAGATCTTGTCCATTATGTACCACTAAAAGTCGGAAGGCAGTGTCAAGAAACGAAAATAGGAACACCGACTTCCGAATTTGAAGTCATTTTTAGGGTTCCGTACCCAAAGGGTAAAAATGGGACCCTATTACTAAGACTCCGCGGTCCGTCTGTCTGTCTGCCTGTCTGTCAGCAGGCTGTATCTCATGAACCGTGATAGCTAGACAGTTGAAATTTTCACAGATGATGTATTTATGTTGCCGCTATAACAACAAATACTAAAAACAGAATAAAATAAATATTTAAGTGGGGCTCCCGTACTACAAACGTGATTTTTTGCCGTTATTTGTGAAAATGGTACGGAACCCTTCGTGTGCGAGTCCGACTCGTACTTGGCCGGTTTAAGAGTTCCGTACCAGAAGGGTCCAAACATAACCTTTTTCACTTTCTTAAGTGTTTTCATTTGGAAGCCGATTGTATTTTTTGTATAAAAGTTTTTTTGATTACATTATTACAGCCTCACGTGACGATCAACGTTACGAGTTGACAAAAGACCGAAAGTCTAAGAACATGACTTACCATAGATACAGTTCCAGGATTCAGTTTTACCCACCTACTTGGTTTTGCAATTCAGATAAGCAATCGTTCCATTTCAAATGCTTTTCATCACCATACTAAGGTACTACTTATTGTCTATGAAACTGATAAATAGCAAAATTCATAAATAATTACGTTTGTTTTTACAAGTAGGAACATACTTAATCACTTTTTGTATCTTATATATCCAATAGTAAGTCATAAGTAATTAGTGAGTAGGTACTTTAAAAAGCTTTTACTGACTGACCAAGCAATGAGTTGTAATACTAATACTTACTGACCTTCATGAGAGCAGTGGTGGCCCAGTGGTTACGGTCCCGACTTACGAGTTGTAGGTCGTGGGTTCGAACCCGAGCAGGCGCTTTACTTTGTGTAATTTATTTCATCACCACTGCTCTCAAAACGGTGAAGGAGAACATCGTGAGGAAACCGGCATTTCCTAGAACCATAAAATCAAAGACATGTGACATCTACCAATCCGCACTGGGCCCGCGTGGTGGATTATAGCCCACTCCCTCTATGAGAGGAGGCCTGTGTCCCAGCAGTGGGAACTTTAAAAGGCTGATGATGTGATGTGACTGACCTTCATGATTAGCCTAATTTTATAGTCGAGTCGATAAAAATGTATGTACTTTTTTTTTGGGCAAACCCACCGCCCATTTCCAAACCACTGCAATTCCTGAAAGCCAGATTTAACAGCGACGACCACCAGAAAAGCGCCGAGGCAATGAAGATCGACGAAGTCCCGGAGAATGAATTTAACTGTCATGGATCCCGCAACAAAATTAATCAGAAAAGAATAACGGAGGATTAGGAAAAAAATACATAATTCCCATTTATGCCTTTTCTCCTACTCCTCCTTTGTTTACGAAAAACGATCGTACATGGGCAGGTATATTCAGAAAAATTAATCATGATAATTCGATCCGAAATGCGCTTACTGCTGAACCAAGCCTACCACAAGCGTCACCACATCAACAAGTCATATCATCATAATAATTTCAGTCGAAAGACATTTACACTTAGACATATGCCTACCCCATGCGTCACCATACTGGTTAGGTCCTATACTACTCTCATCTGGCGGTCACCCGCAGCTCTCACTAAGTCATCAATCCTCCTGTTGGGAGGATTGATGACTGCTGCTTGACGCTGCGTCTTTGGTACGCCATCCTGTTTCTCTCTGAAATGAAATTAATATTTTGTGAAAATAAAACAACCGTTATCAAACACGAAACAAATGTCTTTTAATAATTTAAACGACAAGATTCTATAAACGCCCCAGTTATTAAATTACCCATCGACTGGAGCTGATTACAGATAAAATATAGAATTGAAACACTTTGCAAGTAACTTGATACCTCAGTTTACGCTTGCAACTTTGTGCGCTGCAGCGCTGCACAAAAGGCGACTCCATTGCTTTATTTTATTGCAGCTACTTGCTAGCTACTATTTCCTTTTGGCCTCGCTTGGCTTTTGTTCATGTTTACTCAAATAAAATGTTACTTTGTGTTAACTTATATCGAAGTATAGAGGTTTTGAGCAGTTGATACATTTAAGTTGCTAAAATAATTGACCAGTTTGACTACATTGGAGACAGATTTTCAGGCAGCCCAATGACATCTGAAAAAAATGTAATGACTAAATAACAGACATAAATTGTACCGCCTAAGACAATTACGTCAACTTTACCACAACCTTTAAATTCTTCTTGAAAAAAAAAAGCACCACTGACACACCCTTATCGAGATTTAATCTCGATAAGGGGGCGTGACCCGAAGTTTTCAAGACCATTTTCTATTGTTGTGATTAAATAAAAACAAATATCACGTTTGTTGTATGGGAGCCCCACTTAAATATTTATTTTATTCTGTTTTTAGTATTTTGTTATAGCGGCAATAGAAATACATCATCTGTTAAAATTCCAACTGTCTAGTTATCGCGGTTCATGATAGTTCAGCCTAGTGACAGACAGACAGACGGATCGAGGAGTCTTAGTAATATGGTCCCGTTTTTACTCTTTGGGTACGGAACCCTAAAAAACAAACGATCGACAAGTACATTAAACCACGAACAAGATTGAACAAACGAGTATCATCTTCATTACGAGTATAACGATTCAGAACCAATCCGAAATCCAAGCATTGCCTGAAAGTTGCGGTATGTATACCTACTTCAGTGAAGAACCCTTCACTATATCCACTATCACGAGGTAGGCAAGTGCAACATCTACAAATATCTGTTACCACAAAATTGACCCTTTCCTTATGAAAACTTCCAATCGAATTTAAACTCTACACTTGTCGCTGAAAGTTTGTTTTTGATTGGCGTTTTCCAGGGACATAAAAGCCCGTTTCTAATAAAGCTTGGAAGTCAAGTTGAATGTGAAGAGCAGCGTCGCTCTTCGTTATCCAACTGCGGCGGCCAGGATGATGCTAATTGTACACTCGTCATTACAAAGAGTTTGTATTTGGTTAGGATAATTGTTTGCTTAAACACATCTTCTTTTTCAGTCTTAGTGCAATTAATTTGAAATATTTAGACATTGGAATAAAATCGAGTATGTAAAGCTTCGTTAAGTGTGAATCTTTACTCAAGAAAATTGTCTAGTTACTTTTCTCCAAGTCTCTAGTGGCTGTGTTTTTAATATTTCGTGTTTTATATCGTGAATGTATGTACTGTGTTTAAAGTTTATTTTTATTTATAAGTCTATTTTTTTCCAGACAAGGTTAAGTTAGCTAGCATTTTAAGTAACAAAAGTATTTGACCGATATGATAATCAGAAGTCTTGCCTTAGCTATATAAATATCAAATCGAAGTTATAGACTTCGGGCAAACACTATTATTGATAAGCCAATTTATAAAAAAATCTTACCAACGTTTACAATTGTATTGACGATGAATATAAAATTTGGTATTAGTATGATATCAATGTGTCAAGTTCTAATACTAATTGCGAGTTTGATATATTAATTCAGTAGGTGACTAAATCAATTCTCAGTCACCTCTATCATGTTGTTTACCAGTTTAAATAGGTTAAGTGCGTTAATAGCAATTAGATCTCGTTATGCTAATATAATCCTGTTAAATCAGTGCATTAGCTATAGTTTAGTGCCTAATGTGATGATTACATTATCATGTCGATGTTTTAGATAATATTCTATGCATTAAAATGGCGTCGAATTGTGAATTATTTGAGTTTTTCAAACATTGGTAAATTTAATTCTACGTTGGTATATCAGCAAGTACTTCTAATTGATTGATTTAGTTATTTTGTATTTTTTTGCATTAAATATAAATTATTGCTGTTCCAGGTTATTTTTTAAATTTCCCGTGTCCCATTTGATCCCGTTCATTCCTCAACATTTCAATCAGGCCATAGTTATTCTGCAGTTTCAGCATTAATATAATAAAGTGGTTGGATTAAAAGATATTGCATTAATGTTTGATAGGCCTCTTGATTGTAAAATATTGATGTTATTCTATATTTTTTGTTTCCTGCCGGGTTCTGTGTTCTCTGATAGCTACTACCTACAACCCTATTTAAGTCAAAAGTGAATAGGTTACTTCTAGGCAAGCGTGCTTTACCGTCGACCACATCATCGCTTACCGTAAGGTGAGATAGTGGTCAAGCGCGAGCATATCGAAAAAAAAAATACATATAATTTAAAAACACGACTGTTTTAACAGTTTGTTTGTGGCAACAAATCATATACAATTATACAAACAATAGTAAAATAATAATATGATTTAACATAAGTAATAAGTACGAACAAGAATTTAATGGAAAAGTTGGAGTTGGTTGTTGGGTTGGTTGGCGGTTTGATTTGTATGTAGTATTCGTGTTGTCTAAAACTAAGGAAGATGGTTCAGGAAACAACTACCAAACATTTGTTTTATTTACGTAACATTCAGCATTATAAAATCCCTGCAAACATACAGCGCAGTAGAACCAAACACGGGCAATCAAAATCAGCCTTTTAGCTGTGCACGCTTAGTGCTCCGCCGGAATACACCACTTTGTTTTGAAACAATGACTTTAAAGCTAACTATAGGCATAATAACCACGCTGGTTGGGCAGATTGATGCAAACAGTACTTGTATACTGAGGCACCTAGGTTGTATTGTTCGTCACATTATTTCCGGCATTGGCTCTTAGTGTCTTTAATTTGATTTAACCCGAACCCTTTACTTGCCATGGAAATATAGTAGATATGTATGCGGAAAAATTTCCTCAGTTTACGTATTTGTATTTTATTTAATATGAAACATAAACAGAAAAAAAATTGCTGCCTATCGAAACTGGGCAGATTTGTTGGATATCGATATCTAAAAAAAGCCGAGTTTACCTCTAAATTATCGCATAATGAATGTGACAAATTGTCAAGCACGCATTATCTGCTGTGATTGGTTGAATGAATTTTCAACAGCCAATTACAGCAGATAACACGGCCAAAGATAAATAAACATAATTTCAATTCTTACTAAACTATGAGGCCGTTTATCTCATAATCTGCTGAAACTGCTTAAAATCATTGTTTTTATTTGTTTATTTTATTGTTCTAATATTTCGATATCTATCACAACTGCAGAGTCCTTCTTACTGATTTCTTCTTACCATTTCAGAATAACTCACCTGTAAACCAAAGAAGATTCCAATGATGGCAGGGCAAACATTCCGTTTATGTTGGATGCCGGGTCCGCTTGGTCTGTCCTCAGCATGGGGGCAGCAGGTCCTGTCGCAACGCATGTTCAGCGCGCGTGGGACGACGTCACGTCTAGGCTGATCCAGGAAAGGATGTTGATGGGTTCCTCGGGGGCTGATTTAGCCAGACTCAGGGCTGTGTCGCAGCCGGAATCGGGGGCATGGTTGCACGCGCTTCCTTCGCCTCACCTGGGCACGTTGCTTGATGACGACTCTTTGCGGGTGGCGGTGGCGCTTCGCCTGGGCTGCAAGGTGTGTGAACCCCACAGATGCACCTGCGGTTCCATGGTGGAGGCCGATGGCCATCACGCTTTGAGTGGTCGTCGTTGCTCGGGGAGGTTCCCGCGTCATCATGCGCTTAATGATATTGTGCGGAGGGCATTGGTGTCGGCAGATATCCCCTGCGTGCTGGAGCCTCCGGGTTTGTGTAGGACTGACGGCAAGAGGCCGGATGGACTGACCTTGGTACCTTGGAAAAACGGCAAGTGCTTAATATGGGACGCAACTTGCGTCAGCACTGTTGCCGCCAGCCACCTTGGTCGCACCGTCCTCTCGCCGTCAGCAGCGGCGGAAGACGCCGCTGGGAGGAAAAGGGTGAAGTACGCACCATTGGAGGGCCGTTACTATTTTGTGCCCATTGCCGTTGAGACCATGGGCTGTTGGGGCACTGAGGCCAAGAAGGTCATTAGTGAGATAGGGCATAGGCTAAGTGACAAAACGGGTGACTCTCGCTCCAGCTCGTTCTTGGTGCAAAGGTTAGCCATTGCCATCCAACGTGGCAATGCAGCAAGCGTCATGGGCACCTTTGCACCGGGAACAGTTAGGGGCGGGTTATTTGACTAATTGTAAGACAACGCTTTTTGACGTGTCGTTGTGACTTTGACATCTAATTTGTTAATCTTTGTTTTAAATATAATTTTCTTTTATATTTGGAAAAATATATTTAACCTTTCGTGTAACACTAATTAGCGAAACAATAGAAACGTCATTGTGTATCGCGTGAATCTAAGAAGATACATTACTGAGAATCTAAAACACATTTATCTCCGTGTCTTTCGGGTTACTGCAGCATCATCCCTCGACTCTTACTCTTTGTAATCCTTTTTCCAATTTTACGAGTAATCTACAAAAATCCTAGTAACCAAGAGACGTCCCAAGTTCCCTACACATTTCATCTCGTCTCACAGAATGCTCTCTCACAAATTCTTTACATTTTCAAGCAACATAATGCGGAATGCTAGAGCCGCAATGCAAACAGCTGGCCGTCCGCTAGACAATAAGTCAGTAAGCGAAGGAAACGCGTACATTAAAAAAAGAGGAGAAACCCTGCAGCAATGGAGACTGCAAAGCTCTGTAGAAAAATGCACAGTAATACAAGAGTGTTCTGAAAACATCACACTACTGGGTATATTTTTCCATGTTTAAAGCGAGTCAGCGTCTGCAACGGCCGCCTAAGTCAATATTGACTGCAGAAGGAGCATCTCGACTAATCTTATTGAAACTGTTGCCTTCACTACTGAAGGTTCGACGCTCTTGTGGAAACTTTCGCGTTTCTAACATAATTTGCATATAGGCTACGGGGCAATATTTCCGTGGCCCATTTGAATATTGCTGACAAAACGAAGAAATCGAATATCTATCTCGATCCTTGGTGCAAGTTTTCTTAGTGCTGAAATATGTTATAAAGTACGGCAATGTGGAAAATTTTAAGTCCTGTTTGCTTCAGGAATGTTTCCGTTCGATGTTACAACGTCTTGCCTGCATAACAATGTGTTTTCCTGTTTGTGTTTCCAATAGAATTCTATTCTTTCCCGGCACTTCAATTTGCAGTATAAATTTTAATTCACTCGGTATTCCGATAAACTCCAATATCCTGAAATTAAATAATGTATTGATTAAAAAAGGATTTGGGGTTAATCGTTGGCATTATAGATAAACTTTCAATTAAACATAATGTTACATTCGAACTGGGCAACTTTAATGAATATGAGTGTGAGGTTACAGTGTTAAATTTCATGTGTTATATTTAATTAGTGATTACCATCCGATTTCACGTTAAATGAATATTAATGATTGTGTAACAGAAATGATAGAAGCAGTGCAGTATGCTTATATACCTATAGGTATTTCTTTGGTAGAATCTAGGTTCTAAAAGGGAATTCCTCTAACTTAATAAACACCTATTTCTTCATCATCATCATCATTTCAGGCAAAAGACGTCCACTGCTGGACATAGGCGTCCCCCAGGCGTCGCCACATTGATCTACCCCGTGCGTCTTGGCGGATCTCATCCAGCGAATTCCCGCAATCTTAACCAGGTTAGCGGTCCACCTAGTGGGAGTCCCTTCAACGCATCGTCTCCAAGTTCGCGGTCGCCATTCCAGTACTTTTCAGCCTCATCGGCCCTCTGTTCTTCGAGCAATCTCCTCTGTCCACTGCCACTTAAGTTTCGCAATTCTTCGGGCTATATCGGTAACTTTGGTTCTCCTGCGGCTATACTCATTTCTGATGCGATCACGCAAGGAAATTCCGAGCATAGCTCCATTCCCCTTTGGGCGACTTTACGCTTTCTGATTCTGACAAGACACACCCGAACATAGACTTTTGTCGTGAGACACTGAAATTGGACGAGAAGATATCATGTAACTTCCCGAACGCCGCCCTCCCGAGTCGGATCCGACACCTACTTGCAATTCTAAAAACAACCTATGTTATGACAAAATGTAATAAAACGGAGTCACGTAATTTAATCATTGTTGGTGGTTGGTATTATCTGTCTTCTCTCGACTATATTGGGGTCGGCTTCCAACCTAACCAGATGCAGCGGAATACCAGAATTAATATGGAGTGACAGTCATTCTGAAGTCTTCAACCCAGTTACAGGGAGAGGATGTCAGATATTCTGGCTTCTGACTACTCGTAAAGATTGTTAACTCAAATTTGACTTACCATAAGGTTATTTTCACTTAAGAGATCACTTTATATTACGAAAATGTTGAGGCAAAAAATATATAAAATATGTGGTCCTTCATATTCAAATTCACCTGTCGTATTCCATTAGAATTCGGGGGACGAGACGCCGAATATACGTACACGTCCTACTGCTACAGCTAAGCTCTTGGCAACAACGCCACATGTATGAAGCTTTTAGTTACGTGATGGGTCCGAAGATCACGTTTAAACGTGTGTGCTAGATGGATTTCCTGTTCGCTACCTTCACAATAACTTCCATTTCACAACTGCTATGCAGAATAGCAGAAGTTATGAAGTTCGTGAAATGTTCGACTAAGTAGATCTGTATCTCCATATTGAGGTTTCTATGGAGGGATACGGCTATGGTTCATATCGATTTAAAAAAAACTGAAATCATCTGAATGATCTAAAATCTTGTTAAAACATGTCATCTAGTGTCCGACCGAAACTGGTTTTTACGATTGAAACCGAAACCGATTTTCGGCAACAGTCTCAGTTTCGAGCGAAACCGGAACTTCATTACATGATCATGTTTTAAGGGAAAAATAAAGAAAACATAGCTATGCAGTTTTCGACAATTTTCACTTATCACGAACTATTTCGTGCGCAGGCTTAAAATGCATGCTATCTCATCCGACAACAGGTGCGAAAGAGATAGATGCTGTGATGAGCTAGTTCGGGTCCGAATTAGCACTTTTGCAATTTTTTTTTTGCAAAATGGTTGATTATTTATGACGAAAACGAGCGCGCGAAATTGTATAAACAGACCTTTGGGAGTATGGATATCATGGACAACGAATAAATATACATTTGCAAAAACAAATTATTTGCATTGATGAACTACCAACCATTGTAAAACAGCCACCTATCCCTGTATGGTGGCTGTTTTACAATTTTCCTTCTTCTTATGGTATTTATTTCCGCCCAAAGGTGCATTAAAATTAGTGTTACAATATGCAACTATGACGCTCATAACTTTCCAATAATTTTTTGTTTTACTTTTTTGTTTACATAGATAATGATGAGACTAATTGTCAAACAGTGGAGTAATTGCCAGACTAAATTTGTATCGAAGAATGATCGACTAGTGCAAACTCAAGAAATGAATTTTCGTGAAAAAATACTCGCTTGGATGGAATTTAACGCGCCAAATATGAGATATCACAGCGCGAGAACTACCGAATGCAGTTTCAGTTTCGGTCATAGTATCGGCAGGTTTGCCACCGAAACCGAAACTATATTTATTTCCGAAACTCGACCGAAACCGAACTTTCGGTCGGATACTAATGTCATAAATGTAAGTTATTGGTGAGGTACATTTCAGTTAGATCTTACGCTACAATAACCAATCTGCGGTTTCTACCCGAATTTGGTCAGTCGTAGGACCAATGTTTGTAAAGCCAAAGTACAACCATTGGTCCTAGGGCTGACCAATATGCTAACGAAAACAACTTATGTCGACATGTCATCTTACCGTAAATTTTTGAGTTTGCCAGATAGTATGCTGATGCCGGTTCTTTTCCAGATAGTTGGGAGTCTTTCAAAGATACTCTCAGCAAAGAACAGCTTACCTCCTAACTCAATTCTGCACCGCCATAAACTGACATCAATCCTACTAAAATCAGTCCGAAACATGACTGTAATGACAATACAAGCTCACCACTATAATATATTCAGCTCCGCAGATCCGTAACAAGCACTTGATGAATTCGTCCGCATGAGATTAATGCTATCAAAAACTGTCCGCATCAACGGTCGCACACTATTAAAAGCAATATTTCACTGAAACACCATAATTTGCATAACATAATGTTGTTGCTTCAACATTAACGGTCGGCTGTGTATTTTTGACGGGATTGTATTTTATAATTAACTTCTATTAGGAATTATTTATTCTGCCACAATTTTGCATTTTATTTTGTTATTTTTAACCAGCGACGGAAAAAGACGGATGTTATAATGACGTGTGTACCTGTGTGTTTGTGTAGTTGTGTTTATGTGCATTTGTGTATCTGTCTGTGACATCATAGCTCCTAAACGGATGAACCGATTCGATTTAGTTTTTTTTTGTTTGTAAGGTGTCTTTATCGAGAGTGTTCCTAGTTATGTTTGATAAAAATCCGTTCTGCTTTTCTGAAGGTTTTTTTTTGAATTTTACTGTTTGAATCGGGTGTTTTCGCAAGATGTAGTGTCATAATTAAGTGTTCAATAGATTGTCGATCGAAGCGTGTATACTACTTAGATATATATAAATAGCAAAAAAAAATAAAAAAAAATATGTACCTAGCTTGAAATAAAAATATGTCGGGGGCTACATATTTCTTTTATTTATTTTTGTTATTTTGTATACTATCGGCACCCATCGAGACTACCAGCTAATATCTATTAGCTAACCAATCTTATATTTAAAATACATTTTTTGTTAATTTAAGAAGTACCTACTGTTCTTTGTATTTTGTGTTTTGTAGGTGGGTAAAGGTGGCCACTATAGAAAATCTCAGTAGTTTGATCGGGTTATGTTCTTTGTATTCGAGAGGTGAGCGTGCTTACAGCTCCGGGACCATTCTGGAGAAATGGGAGCCAGCTTCTCTGGCGTCCTTAACGGGGATTGAATCCGCTAGCACCAACTGCGCTGGTGCCGGTGCTTACACTAGTGCTGGCGTGCTGGGGTGCGTGTGGTGAGCGGCTTTATAGCTCCGGTACCATTCTGGACAAGTGGTAGTGAGTAATCACGATGCGACTCACATTTTCTCTTGAGTACCAGGGGCGAGTGCTCTCGGAGGCGTGACCTACCGAAGATGGTCCCAGACACCTCGTAAGGGGTTGCCTGGTATAGTGTGCCGCCTTATATAACGTAATGTTGGTGAAGGTGGCCACTATAGAAAATCTCAGTAGACTAATGGGGGTATGTTCCGATTAGAAAGTAGAGGACTACCCGTTGGATTAGTTTTCCGGCAACCCAGCTGTAGACATTGGGTAGATGCGTTGATTTGTATTCGAGAGATGAGCGTGCTTACAGCTCCGAGATCATTCTGGAGAAATGGGAGCCAGCTTCTCTGGCGTCCTTAACGGGGATTGAATCCGCTAGCACCAACTGCGCCGGTGCCGGTGCTTGCGCTAGTGCTGGCGTGCTGGGGTGCGTGTTGTGAGCGTCTTTACAGCTCCGGTACCATTCTGGACAAATGGTAGTGAGTAATCACGATGCGACTCACATTTTCTCTTGAGTACCAGGGGCGAGTACTCTTGGAGGCGTGACCTACCGAAGATGGCCTTATATAACGTAATGTTGGTGAAGGTGGCCACTATAGGAAATCTCAGTAGTCAAAAAGGGGCATGTTCCGATTACACGTGTAATCCCCGGTGTGTACCAGTGTGATAATCCCCAGAAAAAAAGCCGCGGAAAAAAAAATTGTGCAATAAAAATAACCTTACGGTGATTGCTCGATTCCACGCTACTTTGGACTTGTTATCGATTAGTAGCAATTCTCATAATTTACTTCAAACTATGAAAACAGCCAGAGAATCAGCATATCTATCCAACGTGGCAATGCTGTTGCCACGTTGGATAGATATGCTTCCACCATTCATACATATGCTTCCACAAATTCGTCCACATCGTTGTCAACGGCATTTGTTGGAGCCCAATGAGCGCTCTCCTTTTTATACGCGTTTGTAAATACTAACTGTGATATTATTTCAATGCAGTAATGCAGTTTATATTGTAAAACATAATCAACCCGTTAACAAGTTATAATAGATTTTAAACCCTCTATTTACTGTTGAACTAAACTAAACAATTCAAACCTGTTTGTACAGGTTTCGAGAAAAATTTCATCTCGCTAACTGGATTTCTATGGAATTAGTAGTGGATTAGTTAGTGGATCTACGACAAACTTTTAACATCCAATCTCTCTCATCTCATCTAAATAGATAGTGAAAATGTTGAAACATTTCTTCTCTGTAGAGATCTTCTCCATAGAGATCTACTCTTTATTTATTACAAGACTGATAATTTTAGCAATTCTTTGTAGATTTTCTAGGTAGCTTTAGGGTGTCCACAAGGACAAGGATAGGAGTGTAATATATTGTTTTAAAAGTTTAAAATATACAAGCTTAAACACAAGCTTGTATATTATAAACCTTGAAAAGAATATATTACACTTTAAAGATTAAAAAGGTCTTAAAATAATAACCAGACTGAAAAAACGTAGATTTAGCTCATTTATTTGATTACGTAAACAAAACGTAGGTTTTTTGGCCAGTGTGGTGGTGGCCCAGTGGCTAAGACCTCGCCTGTCGTGCTTGAGGTCGTGGGTTCAAATCTGGGCAAGTATCAATGTGACTTTTTCAAATCATACGTACTTTCTAAGTTTATCTTGGACATCACAGGCAACGGTGAAGGAAAACATCGTGTGGAAACCTGGACTTATATAGTTAATGTAAATCTGAAATCGCCAAGTCAGAGGCCTCTGAGGTTTTCCAGAAGTGGCCACACCTCACCTCTGGCTTAAAGACAACAGACTGAGGCTTTGGAATTAATGAACGTGTTCCCAACAAAGAGATCAGGCGAAAATGTTCATTACTTATTTCTCTCTAAGTGAAATACTTAATCCCTTGGATGAGAACGCTTCACTCACTCTCTAATTTGTTTTTCAACATTTCATAGGTATCGTAAATTTTATGTTTGCACTCAGTGGTGACATTCGCTAAAGATTTGTGACCGTATTTTAGAGCTTTACCCCAAAAACATGTACTAACTGAATTCAGTAGCGTTCCTAAAATTTTGACATGAATTTCATGAAATATCTACCTAAAATAAAATTTAAATAAAAACGCCTTTACTTTGTATTGAAAGGTTTTCACTTCACTATGAATTTGGCATCATTTTGATTTCACTTTTGAAGAATTTTATTTCGATCATCCATCAGGCGTTGGAAAGCCTTCATCGAGGTGGACCGATGACCTGTTAAGTCTGCCGGCCGGCGCACAGGATACATCTGGTTTCGGTCAGCCAGCTCCCGCATATGGATCCTCCGACTGCACAGCATGATTTTTTCTTGTTTACGTCTTTTTAGTTCGCTTTTTAAGCAGTCGGGTTTTTTGTTTTTTTTAATTATTATTTTTTTGTCAATTTTTTTTAGTTTAGTAACTACCTACGAACTGTAACAGCCGTATGCTGTGTAGGTATGTCTGTAACATTAGGTTACACACATAATATTTGAACAATGAAACCCACGAAACCCTTACAAACTATGCGCATAATTGTTCCAAATAATAATAAACACGAAGATTACGTAATATAACTTATATAAGCGATTGTCACACCAACTGTCGAAAGGTTTAATTTACGACAAGTATTTTAGTATGGCGATATGAGAAAGTTAGTTATTGAAATTGTCAGCAGGTATGAGGTCGCAGATCTAGTTCGCGTTGTTGCTTTGTTGTTTAAGTTTCACAGTTAATACGAAACTTGGAACTGGGACCCGTATAACTTAGATCGCTACAATACGCCCTCGCTTACATATTTACAAACTTGCCAGCGTTCGAGATGTGTTTACGTTTGCACAGAGCAAATTTTGTTCATGTTTGATTTGAAGGTTTGATATGAGCAGTATTATCGTAAGAAAACTTACTTGGTTATCTTTTTCCACCACGTTTCTACAATGGCTGATAATTAAACCGTAGGAGTCCTATGTAATTAAATTTACAAAAATATAGTACAACCGATCTGCGAAAACGAGAACCTTTAGATACTCGTAGCAAATGCAAAGCAGTCAAAAGTGTCGAATTTGCTTCACAGAAACATCGAATGAACAGTCTCGCTCTCCGTGAAAAACTACAAAATAAATACCTAGTCATCATTATTTTGTTTGTTTTATTGTTCGCAATCCCTGATACAGCTCTGCAGCCCGCGGCGAATGAAAATATTGTTCGCGTTTTTAAACCACAATGTAAGTATATATGTATTAATGTATGTAATGTATGTATTATCAACAGTATTTCTGCAAACGGCAATTTTAAACATAGTGTGGTTTCATAACACTTTGTGGGCTGCTGCGGGAGTGTATTTAAAGCATTCCACTCTCCGTAAAACTGTACGTGTAGAAGCATTTAATTTGGATGTTAAGCTGGGCATAAATCGGTACTGACGACGGGCGCCTAGTTTGTTTGACTAGTGCCTTCACTGTCCAAGTTGTCTAAGACAAACACGAAACTGCTAAACTTGGAGTTGCCTCCACAGGGTGTCGGATTCCCACCACAAGGACGTTATCTTAATTAGGTAAAGCTTTCTGCTGGGAAGTTCGGTGACGAATTTATTCAAACTTGTAGTTGACTGTCGTCTGCGACATTTTATTTAAGCGAAACAAAGATGTATCTTGTGAATTCGTGAACACTTTCAATAAAAAAAACTTTGTAAATTGTTATTCATATTTTTCTAAAGTTTTAAGTGCCACATAGCATGATAACGAATTGCAGCAAAATCCTGATCTAGGATACCTGCAGTGTAAATACAAACTTATGTACATTATAACCTCAAAAGTATTTCAGGAAAGCTAGATTTGCTATAAGCCAAGCCATTTTGGTTCTGGTTAAATTATTAGTATTAGTTTAAATTTACTGAATAACAAAGTAATATTGGTTTAAGAGGAAATGTAGGTTTAAGGTTTTTCTTTAAAGGTTAAGTTTTGGAAAAATGTGTACGCATAAATCTTTAGCGAATGTCACCCCTGAGTGCAAACATTAAATTTACGATACTTATGAAATATTGAAAAACAAATTAGAGAGTGAGTGAAGCGTTCTCATCCAAGGGATTAAGTATTTCACTTAGAGAGAAATAAGTAATGAATATGTTCACCTGATCTCTTTGTTGGGAACCCGTTTATTAATTCCAAAGCCTCAGGCTGTTGTCTTTAGGCCATCTCTTCATTCTAATGAAAAAATAATTTATAATTGAAGTAAAGAGGTGAGGACTTGGTATCTTTTAGGTAACATCTTCTTTATTATCTAAAAGTTGATTTAATGTCAATGTGCTAAATATCGTTTTGTCAGTGCCGAGTTTGTAATGCCAACGATTAAACCCAAATTATTTTTTAATCAATACTTTATTTTATTTCAGGATATTAGAGTTTATCGGAAAACCTTTACTACGTAAATTTATACTGTGAATTGAAGTTCTGGGAAAGAATGGAATTCTATTGGAAACACACACAGGAAAATACATTGTTATGCAGGCAAGACGTCGTAACATCGAACGAATACATTCCTGAAGCAAACACGACTTAAAAGTTTCCTCATCGCAGTACTTTATAACATATTTCAGCACTAAGAAAACTCACACCAAGAATCGAGATAGGGATTCGATTTCTTCGTTTTTTCAGCAATATTCAAATGGGGTGCGCCACGGAAATATTGCCCCGTAGCCTATATGCAAATTCTATTTGAAATGCGAAAGTTTCCACAAGAGCGTCGAACCTTCAATCGTGAAGGCAAACAGTTTCAATAAGATTAGTCGTGAGATGCTCCTTCTGCAGTCAATATTGACTTAGGCGGCCGTTGCAGACGGTGACTCGTTTAAACATGGAAAATATACCCAGTAGTGTAACGTTTCTTGGCTTTCACGTTGATTGTGTATCTGGCATTTTACTTTATAAAATGAAATGAAAGCAATAGGGTTGACATTAGAGTGGGTGCAGTCCTGTTTGGTTTTTACAATGTTGTTTGTGGAATGTAGTTGTGTTTTGAACTTCGCGGCGGATTCGATCGGGTTAAAATTATAGTCCAATTTCGTTGTAGTGCAATTTGTAATTGGAAAGGAATTGTGTTTCACAAAGAGCTACGCACTCACGAAATATGTCAGTCATACAATGAACAATGCATGGTTCAATATTTTTATAAAAGTACATTGTTTTTAAAGGGACTATTTTCATGTTTGTAATTCTAGACAAGCGCTTATATCAGCAGTGAATGTTGCAAATTTGTGATGTATGTTTTCATTGAAAACATCAAAGATCTGTAAATAATCATAAAAGGTGGGTACATTTTAATATCTAAATAGGGCGAGATTATAAAAGGTTGAAAAAAAATAACATAAAAAGTAGGATGACATCTTTTAAACCATGACCTAAGAAAAATTTAAATACACAACGTCATCTTCAAAAGTGCTCGTACAATTTTACACAGAAATTAAATTTCTTTTCAGAACACTCTTGTATTACTGTGCATTTTCTACGGAGCTTTGCAGTCTCCATTGCTGCAGGGATACTACTATTTTTTTTAATGTGTGCGTTTCCTTCGCTTACCGACTTATTGTCTAGCGGACGGCCAGCTGTTTTCATTGCGGCTCTAACATTCCGCATTATTTTGCTTGAAAATGTAAGGAATTACTGCATTCTGTGAGACGAGATGAAATGTGTAGGGAACTTGGGACGTCTCTTGGTTACTTGGATGTTTGTAGTTTAAAATTGGAATAAAGCTTTACAAAGAGAAAGAGTCGAGGGATGATGCTGCAGTAACCCGAAAGACTGGAAGATAAATGTGTTTTAGATTCTCAGTAATGTATATTCTTCGGTTTACAGCTGAGTTTAGTAAGAATTGAAATTATATTTATTTGAATTTGGCCGAGTTTCTCACCTCTAAATTAAAATAATTAATAAATAAATTAAATAATTAAGCGATAATTTCACTCGTTCCACTAGAATCCCCTAAATCAAACCCCCAGGGGATTCTACAGCACTCAATGTTCCACTACAATCCCCTATGCAGGGGATCCTATAAGTACTAATAAGTTCTATTCCTTTAAAGTATCTTCTAAATAAAAAAAACGTTTTAAAAAAAAATACTACCGACTTCCAACTAAAAACACTACAAAGTGTAAAATAATTTTCTTTTTCGAAGTCGGTGTCTTTGGTAGGTACCAATTTATTTCGTTATGGAGCCGACTTCGAAAAAGAAAATTATTTTACACTTTGTAGTGTTTTTAGTTGGAAGTAGGTAGTATTTTTTTGTAAAATCATTTTTTATTTTTCACTTTTTTGTTGTACCTATTAAGCAACTTGCTTTTAGTAAGGTAGGTACTTACAATGCCAGAATAGAATACCCGAATACCATGAACATAGCCGGCGAAATGAGAGTGTACCAAGGTGAACTGTACACATCTGCATACCCCTTATAGTGTACTGCCGTGATGTTATGTTAAGAAATGGTATAAACAATAAACAGACATGCGATTGCAGCAATTCCGAGAGATTTGCCGTTATTTATTGAAGAGTTATGTTGTATATCTCCGGAGTTCTTCCTCAGATCTTTACCAAATTAAAATGGGACCAATTTCGGAACATACTCTATAAAAATTTTTTTTTTTTTTTTTAATTTTTAAAATCGGTCCACAATTGACGGAGATATCGGTAAACATACACAAAAAAAAAAAACATACAAGAAGTTGAACATAGAACCTCCTCCTTTTTTGAAAGTCGGTTAAAAAATCCACCTATAATTAAACAATATGTAATATATAGAACAAAAATGAAAAAAAAAGACATAACGAATTTCTAGAAAATTACCGACTGATATTTGCCCATTCAACAATTTCAGTTGTGACTCTTGAATCCACTGATCTTTGAGTATATCTTCTGGACTTTGTTGTTTAGCTATTGGGCGGCGCTCGCATTCAAAACATGTACTAGCGTTGGTTTACGTTTTACCAATTTTTTTATTTATCTGGGAATGCCAGGTTTCTGCAACATCTGTAGTTCTGTGATATTCACCGAAAACTGACCATCTTCTAACAAATTCTTCATTTTGTAACCAGAACTGTGTAAACCGGACGCCTTAGGTGGGACTCGAACCCAACGCCACCGAGACGCTGTACTAGTCCAACTTGCGGAATTCTTCAACGCTTATGGTACTTTTTTTTAACATATAACTTATTTTAGAAAAATTAATTTACGTCATTTTAATCCCCTCTGTAGACCGATTTTTTATTCTATGTATTACATATTGTTATTTTATAGGTTGTTTTTTTATTTAGAAGGGACTTTAAAGGAATAGAACTTATTAGTACTTATAGAATCCCCTGCATTCAATCGATCGTAGTGGAACTTTGAGTGCTGTCCAATACCCTGGGGGACTGATTTAGGGGATTCTAGTGGAACGAGTGGATAATTTGAGGAGAGAAACCCGGCCTTTATTAGGTATCAATATCCAACACATCTCCTCAGTTTCGATGTATAGCTAATTTTCTCTTGTTCATGCTCCATACCTAAAAAAATAAAAAATAGGTACCAAACTAAGGGAAATTCTTCCGCATACATACATATATACAATAATTATGTCCGTAAGGATTCAGGTTACATCACATTAAAGACACTAGGAGACAATGCCGGAAATAATGTCACGAACAATACAACCTAGGTGCCTCACAGTATACAAGTACTATTTTCATCAATCTGCCCAACCAGCGTGGTTATTATGCCTATAGTTCGCTTTAAAGTCATTGTTTCAAAACAAACGGGTGCATTCCGGCGGCGTACTAAGCGTGCAGAGCTAAAAGGCTGGTATTGATTGCCCATGTTTGGTTCTACTGCACTGTATGTCTGCTGGGATTTAATACTGAATTGAAAATTTGTTGGACAGTTGTTGTCCTTACTTTTAGACCCCACGAATACTCCATACTTTATAGTTAGGAATCAAATTAAAGCTAACCACTATGTTAAACTATATTATATAATCTGTTTCGACCGAAATTTTGGATGTCAATTTTATGTTAGTAAAGAACAACAACAATATTTAGAATAAAATCAAACATTAATGCAATATCGTGTAATCCAATAACCTTCTTTTAATAATGCTCGTTCGCTCATTGATTGAAATGTTTTCCTGATTTAATTATATATACGTAGTACGGAAAGTAAGGAACCAAAAAATATGTCACGAAAAATTTTAATGGAAAACCTGGAACAACTTAATTGATTGTGACTCCAAAAATTAAAAAATAAATAAACCAATAACTAGAAATATTCGCTCAAATATGTAGTAGAAGTAGTATGTATAATTAAATGGCCAAGTGTTTGAAAAACTCAAATAATTAACAATTCGATGCCATTTTAATGCATTGAATATTTTTATTTTTTTTTTTTTATTATCAATAGGCTCGCGCTTGACCACTATCTCACCTGATGGAAAGCGATGATGTGGTCGACGGTGAAGCACGCTTGCCTAGAAAAAACCTATTCACTCTTGACTTAAAGACCCCTAGATTGTAGCTATCGGGAAACACAGACTCCGGCAGGGAATTCCACTCCTTAGCTGTACGCATAATAAAAGTGTTATTATCTAAAACATCGATACGACAGTATATAATCAGCACATTAGGCACTAAACTATAGTTAATGCACTGATTTAACAGGATTATATTAGCATAACCAGATCTCATTGTTATTAACGCACTTAACCTATTTAAACTGGTAAACAACATGATAGAGGTGACTGAGAATTGATTTAGTCACCTACTGAATTAATATATCATACTAGCAATTAGTATTAGAACTTGATAATATATGACCCTAAGAAACATTGATATCATACTAATACCGAACTTTATACTCATTGTCAAAACAATTGTAAACGTAGGTAAGAATTTTTATAAATTGGCTTATCAATAATACTGTTTGTCCGAAGTCTATAACTTCGATTTGATATTTATATAACTAAGGCAAGACTTCTGAATAACATATCGGTCAAATACTTTTGTTACTTAAAATGCTAGCTAACTTAACCTTGTCTAAAAATACACTTTAAACACAGTACATAATTCACGCTATAAACCTAAAATATTAAAAATACAGCCACTAGAGACTTGAAAAAAGATAATTAGACAATTTTCTTGAGTAAAGATTCACACTTAACGAAGCTTTACATACTTGATTGTATTCCAATGTCAAAATATTTCAAATTAATTGCACTAAGACTGAAAAAAAGATGTGTTTAAGCAAACAATTATCCTAACCAAACATAAACTGTTTGTAAAGACGAGTGTACAATTAGCATCACCCTGGCCGCCGCAGTCGGATAACGAAGCGCGACGCTGCTCTTCACATGCAACTTGACTTCCAAGCTTTATTAGAAACGGACTTTTATGGCCCTGGAAAACGCCAATCTAAAACAAACTTTCAGCGACAAGAGTAGAGTTTAAATTCGATTGGAAGTTTTAATAAGGAACGGGTCAATTTTGTGGTTACAGAAATTTGTAGATGTTGCACTTGCCTATCTCGCGATAGTGAAGGGTTCTTAACTGAAGTAGGTATACATAACTTTCAGGCAATGCTTGGATTTGGGATTGGTTCTGAATCGTTATAATGAAGATGATACTCGTTTGTTCGATGTTGTTCGTGGTTTAATGTACTTGTGGTTAGTTTGTTTTTTTATTTAATAGAAACAATAATAAATATTCCCTTATCGAGATTTAATCTCGTTAACGGTGTGTCAGTGGTGCTTCTTTTTCAAGATATAAATTAAGGTTGAGGTAAAATTGACGTAATTGTCTTTGACAGTACAATGTATGTTTGTTATTTAGTATTTGTATTTTATTCAGTTGTCATTTGGCTACCTGAAAATCTGTCTCCAATCTAGTCAAACTGTTCAATTATTTTACCAACATAAACTTATCAACTACTCAAAACCTCTATACTTCGATATAAGTTAATACAAAGTAACATGTTATTTGAGTAAACATGAACAAGAGCCAAGCGAGGCAAAAGGAAATCAAGTAGCTGCAATAAAAGAAAGCAATGGAGTCGCCTTTTGTGCAGCGCTGCAGCGCACAAAGTTGCAAACGTGAACTGAGGTATCAAGTTACTTGCAAAGTGTTTCAATTCTATATTTTATCTGTAATCAGCTCTAGTCGATAGGAAATATAGGAAAGAAAAAACGAAGAGATTCTTTAAACGCCCCATTTATTAAAAATGGGGCGTTTAAAGAATCTTGTCGTTTAAATTATTCAAAGACATTTGTTTCGTGTTTTAAAACGGTTGTTTTATTTTTACAAAATATTCATTTCATTTCAGAGAGAAACAGGATGGCGTACCAAAGACGCAGCCAAGGGCACCCAACAGGAGGACTGATAAAATCAAATCCATTGTAGGAGCGTTTTTTGAATTTTGAACATTACAGTGCTCCAGCAATATTGATCAAATCCATTGCAAGAGCGTTTTTTGAATTTGGTACATTACAACGCTCCAACAATGTTTTTGTAACTTTTAATAAATTAAATGTATAAATTAAAAATATGTTTTATGTCCCTGCATTCTTTTGAGATAAGCACTATATATGTCTCGGTGGAAATGGCAATTGCCTGTCTCGTATTAGTGAAGTCCTCGCTTACGGCTCGGCCTTCAATCTCATACTCGACCTGCCTATTTCCCAGCCTTTGCAATAATAAACTATTTTAGTAGTTACCTTCTGACTAAGTACGTCTAATACTATTATTTAACCCAAATAATATATATAAGATACAAAAAGTAATTAATTATGTTCCTATCTGTAAAAACAAACTTAAAGGTACAAGTTGGTAGCCGACTACACGCAGCAGCAGCAGACGACGTGTCGCAGCGACACTACTGGCTTCTATGTATTTCTATGAAATACCTTCCGCAGCTAGCGACACGTCGCCCGACTTCACGCTGGACGATCGCAGACGACGTGTACCCAGAACGCAGATCAGTAGTTACCAGTAGTGAGTGAGTTTAGTCAGACATTTTGTCTCATGGAACACTCAGAACCAATAGGAATACAGCGCTGCCGTCTGCTGCTGCCATCTGCAGTCGGGTTCGAAATCATGACTGCAGCGACAGGACGCAACGACGTATCGTGGCGACATGAAGCAACGACATGTCGTCTGCTGCAGCTGCGCGTAGTCGACTACCAACTTGTACTTTAAATATATATGTGTTTTTCTACTTATCAGTTATCATAGGCTATAGATAGTACCTATGTTTGCCGATGAAATATCAGCCTTTGACATGGAACGATTGCTTATCTGAACTGAAAAACCAAGTTTTCTGTTCTCTGATAAGACAGATTCTTAGACTTTCAGTCTTTTGTCAAATCGTAACTTTGATCGTCGCGTGTGGCTGTTATAATGTAATCACAAGACCCTATATCATCATCTTTCCAGCTGGAAGACCTTCACTGCTGAACATAGGCCTTCACTAAGTATCGCTACATCTGTCTTGTCTTTCGTTCATGTATTGTATACAGCGGATTTCCAAAGCCTTAACCAGTTCATCGATCCACGTATTAGGAGGTCTTCCAACGCTGCTTCTTCCAATACGTGCCACAATAGAACTTTTCAGCCCTGCATTGACCATCAGTTCTGCAACCAATGTGCCCAGTCCTTTGCCGCTTAAGAGAGACTCTCCAGCCTTCAAATAATCTGTATTTAAAAAATTAGCAAAATTGTTCGCTTTTTCTTACTTGCCTACATTGTGGCAACATTGACGCGGATGTAGGGAGCTTCATTTGTAAGTTTATAAATTAAACATACGGAAGCTGACGTCGAGGGTAAGTTTTAAGCGGAGTTACAGGAAACTGATAGTGTTGAGCGCAGGAACTAATGACTCATCTGTTTCTACGTTTTCGCTGTAGTCAAATAATATAGTACTGTGCTATTTGAATATGCTATTTCGATTTGCATGTTAGTATTTGGGTTGGTACTTGTAGTGATTCTAAATTTAAAAAGATACCCGAATCTTTCAAGAAAAATATTTATTATCTCCGTCTAAGTAAACTTAATGTTGTATTTTAGATCATCGGTAAATTACGTCGTGATTTTACCTTGGGGATGTATTAAAAATTACTTTGAATTTAGTGACCTACTCTAAAATATTATATCTATTTTTTAAACTAAACTACGTTAAAAGCTGTGCACATAACATGCAATATACAACTTTCCAAATAGATAAAATAATTAACCTACACAACAAAAGATTGCCTAAAGAATGCTTGTCACATCCTTTCACTTTAAAATGTTCTATGATTTGAATATCAAGCTGTACTAGAGATTTCGAATCACAACCGTGATGTTTTCATACAATATAATCAACGTTTTCGTACAGTAGTGATACCAGTCTTGTACGAGCAAACGCACATCTAAACATCAACTTACACAACTTTACAGGGTTGTCAGCTTTAGAGGTTTTTGTTTTCAAAGATATCAGAAAAACTCAGTGGAGAAAACATTCAACGATGATTCTATACAACTCGTTTATAAAATCAACGGGTAATTGGGGTTAAAATATGGGATTTTTAAATTTAATTTCTTAATTATATTTATTTCATCATCATCATCATCAGTTCAGCCGAAAGACGTCCATCCACTGCTGAACAAAGGCCTCCCCATGTGTCGCATCATCCACCGGATTCCCGCAACCTTAACCAAGTCATCGGCTCGCCTAATGGGAGGCCTTCCATCGCAGTATTTTCCGATACACGGTTTCCAATCCCGAACTTTTCGGTCCCATTGACCATCCACCATTGACGTGATATTTGTTGATCTAACTTTATTTACAGAACGAAGCCAAGACTTGTTAATCATACCAAGACCTTTGTGGCTGCAGCTGTAATGTTAGAAAAGGGTCAATTATTTTCCTAAGAGTTTCATGACTAAGAAAAATAATTACTAGAGGTCCTTTTAATTATGTAAGAACTGTTAGCTTTCCACTTGTCTGCATTCAGGATTTCATATCGTACAACCCTACAGACACGTCACAATGCAAACAGACATTTTACAGACAGACAGAGTTGGTATCTACAACATTATTCAGAACAGAATAGATAATATAATATTTACCGACCTACTCGTATGAGCTAACATTTGTTTCTCATTATGTCGGCTGTAACAGCTATTCGTGCCTACGCCGATTATTTCAATATTTTCTTTGAAATTATAAAGTTCTGCCTTTTGGTTCTGGTGGTTTTGTAAATACTCATTTATATTATACAAAAATTTAGGCATTAGATTTATGCAATACACTTATTTTGCTGTTCTTAGTACATTTGATTAATGAATGAAGTTGTTTAGGCCGATAATGAATTTAAATTAAATCTGACTTTTGACAGGTGAAGAACTGTCCTAGTAAAATTAATGTATTGACAAATGAAATTACCATGCTGACTGACAAAGTTGCGACAATAATTAGAAAGTACAAAATAAATACCATCTAAACAGAAGAAGATCGTTGCTCCAGTCTCCGCGCTGCAGTAGCAGGATTAGCCATGCGAATATTCATGACGATCGTCTCAAGCAGATGTCTGAGAAACTACTGAGCACGTGATCTTAGGGGAGCACCTAATGAGGACATTTCCTTGCTATTTGGGTCGCAAACGTGTCCTGAAGCATTTTGTTTAGAATTAAATTAAACCCTGCTTAGGAAATGCTGGGCTGATAAGGGGACAGAAAAGGACGACTAATGCAAAATTGACGCAGCTAGAGTCGTCGTGACATTTTATTGTCCCAGTCGATTGGAGTTCAATTGGACAAGAAGCAAATAGTTACAACCCATACAGAATTGTACTCAAAGGCTACTTATAGATTGCCCTGACTTGGTGAAGGTTGAGGGCATTCGCTGCGGGCAACAAAAGACCTCTTAAGATATCTTAAGGCTGATTGATGATGACGAAATAGGCTAATACTGACTCTAGTTTGAAATTAGCGAAGAAAAAAACCTATTGGAGTGACTTACCACAGACAGGTATAAACAATTTCCTAACATAATTTTTCAGTCTACATAGTATTTATATTTCACGTTCATTAGAATCCACTTTTAGTTCGCAATGTTTATGTTTCAGCTGCGAAACAAACTGTTTCATTTAGTCTGTTACTATAAATTATTTGTTTTAGAGTTTTACTGAGCATTTTCTCCAGTGAATTGAGTAATTATGTAATACAAGCATGTTTGTGATTTTACTGTAAAAGTTTTATTTGGAAAAGTACTTGTAGAATAAAAGTACTTCAATTCTTCAAGTAAATAGCCATAAAATAAAAGTTAATCAACTTTTATGTTATGGCATTTTTGTATGAATGATGAAAATTGAATAAATATTTTACACTGTTTTAAATATAAGTATTTTGTTTTTGGAAACATTCAAAGCCTTTGAACAGCGGGTGTAATCGGATGCATGCTTTGTACCCGCAAAGTGAACAACAGTATCTGTCTCTTAAATTCTTTCACTAAAATACCTCTTTATAATCGAAATAATATTACTTGCTTCATAATGAGAATGAAGTCTTTTTTACATTTTTAAAACTAAACTTGCTCTCGCAGGGCACGTTCAGAGACTCATCACAAAGGCTTCGTTGCACCACTCTACGTATTCTAATGCAAATTTCATTGAAATGCCCTCCCATTGTTATCACTTCCAGTCTCCACGGAGGACTTGGTACTCACACATCTGCAAACTTTATATATGCGACTCTCTACGAGATTATTAAAAATGTAATTCGAAGAGGGAAAATTTTGTGGCACTGTTCACGGGAATATTAAGGAGCAATTTGTATAAATTATTAATGTAAAGTTCTTGAGGGTTCATAATATAGGTATATTTATCTTATCACAAAAATGGTGCAGCTTCATTCACGTTTTGAAATAAACTGATTGTATTAAGATTTAAAAAAAATCTTATTTATAAAAGTTGGATTATGATGCTGAAGTGATGCCGCGTGTTAATTAAATTGTTTATCCTCAAATGTGTTTAGAACTACCCTATTAATATCTTCGGTGAAAAAGAAAAGGCGATTTTTATTTTAGAAACAATAATAGACATGCTATTGATGCGAGCATAGAAAAAGACACATGAAACAACTCGAAGTTCTATGTAACCAAAATGAAAATGGATGAGTAATTACGGACATCCGTCGCTAAAAATACGCCTGAAATAAATCTAGAAAAACAAGTTATTCACAAACATCTTGTTTTTTCCTTAAGCTTCCAAGTAAAATTGGAAATGTACAAAGTTAGAGAGGAAAATTGTTGCCTAATAGGTGTTCTTTTTGTAAACGAATGAGTCAGCTTTGAGGTCAAAGGACGGGAAAGTGTGATATATTCAGATCCTGTAAAAATAAATACAGAACTATATATATCTATATATAATATATAATGATATTATAAAGAGAAAAGATTTTTATGTTTGTTTATTTGTTTGTACCGAATAGGCTCCGAAACTACAAGACCGATTTAAAAAATTCTTTCACCAATTGAAAGCTACATCATTCTTAAGTGACATAGGCTGTGGGTGGGCAAACGGGTCCTGTGGGTGGTCCACGGGAGCAAAGCCGCGGGGAACAGCTAGTTATAGATACACAAAAAACAGAGACAGTGTTAATGTTATGGAGTAATTTTCCACCTGTGTGTTATGATTATTTTCTTTATAATGAAAGGTAAAGAATTTTGGAATTTAATTGGTTTGGTAAATTATTACGTACTTACCATTCAGATCTGTCTTTGCTTTCATCATCATTATTATCATTTCAGCCGAAAGATGTCCACTGCTGAACATGAGCCTCCCCCAAGTGTTGCCACATTAGCGGTGTTTTTACAGCATTAAGCACGGTAGACTTTATTGTGAAATACTGACTTTTAGTGTGGGGCTATTTCAGGTTTTAACCTTGCGGTAAAATGCTCTTCTTCGATGTTTTATCTGGTTATTCAATGCCGCCAATATTACATTTCATAAAGTCTGGATCTTTGTTAATCAAACACATCTCAAAAGCTGAAAGGAGCCTGGGTTAGGGTGTAGGACACTTTTCATCCCGGTAGTATTTTAAAATATTTGGATAATATTCGACTACCACGCAAGTGAAGCCGTTGGCAATAGTTATATTATTAACTCACCTGCACTCTAATTGCGTAACTATACAATATATATTAAAACCACAAAGCCCGCGCGCACGCTTTAATTTTCACAATAAAGTTTTAAGTAATTTATATTATAAAACAATATAGATTTATGCTGTCCAGTAGAAGGATTGCTAAAACATAATTATCAAGCAATAAATTATATTATTTTTACTATGTACTTCGATCTTTCAAATAAAGTTACGCAATATTATACTGCTTGTACCCGACCACTCGTTGATAAAAATAAAATAATAATTGAAAAACTTACTTTTTATGTTTCCTTAATGTTAATCGGGCAATACTTTTACTAAATAAAAAAAAAAAACAAGACTAAAAATATTTTGATTAGGCTAATTTAAAATAAAGGCTAAATACCTACCTTGCAATGGACTTTACTAAAAAAGGTTATCTCCATTTAAGAGTATTTATAATTAAGCAATACTTTTCATTACAAAACAAACAAAGTAAGAGTAACTAAAGGCCACTGTTAGATATCAGGTACGTTGTACAATAAACGAATACTCGATTTTACTTCAAACAGCACCCGTTTCAAGTTTCTCAGTAGGAACAGCGTACATACAGTGTTATAAGTCGTATACATCGCGAAAACAAATAATCTGTTGGAAAGTTCGTTTCGTTGAACACTCGTAATTTTCTCTATCTGTCCCTTCGTCTTGTTTCCTTTGGTAAATTAAATTCCACTTTATAATTGCACGTCGTGTTGACAGGACCAGTACTGTTTAAATTTACGTATGGCAATATTTAGTATAGTTATTTCAGTATAACATCTAAATTGAATTAATTGGGTTTAAAGACTTAACATATTGTACTTAGCATGGTATGACACATCCCTAAAATAATTTCTAGCCTTACAGGAGGATCGTTACTCGGAGGGCTTAGAAGCCAAGATCTTCTGATCATTGTGGGTTTAAGTCAAATTGCCATTATGCTTGAGAACATTAGGTAGGTGATATAGGAAAGCATCTATGAATCAAATATCATGTCGTGGTGGCCCAGTGGCTAAGACTTCGCCTCTCGTGCTTGAGATCGTAACTTCGAATCCGGGAAAGTACCAATGTGACTTTTTCAATTTATATTATGTACTTTCTTAGTTTATCTTGGACATCGCTGACAACGGTGAAGGAAAACATCGTGAGGAAACCTGGACTTATAGTGAGTTTTAATAAGATTATGCTCCTTTGGTGTAATTGCTGCAAGCGTTTAAGTGCGAGGGTAAGCTATAAAATAAATGACGCCATTTCACTAATGAAACTCTTTATCGGCTATCTCATACCAAGATGAAATAAATGCAAGCGAATCATTAGACGATACAGAGTGTCCATCTTCTCTCATATGTTCTGTTTCATTATTTTCGTAATCTCACAAATCTAATCAATCAACACTGGTATGAGACGAACTCATTAATAATATTTTCACACGGGCTCACAAGTTATTAATAACTTTTAATATATTTTTCTCACGCAACTGAGATATCTCTGAATCATTTCGTCTACGTAAACAAGAAGTATGATTATAAACGAAAAATACGAAAATATATGGCGTAATAAATGTAGATTTATTGCTCGCCATCCAATGCGGTATGTGTGACGCGGGCTGGATTCTAGCACTGGAATCTGAAACGTGAATCTTGGTATTTCAAAGTCCATTGCTTCATTTTCAGAGACTTTATAATCGACTTCCCAAAAAGGAGGAGGGACATTTATTTTTATTTTATGTGTGTTCGCGGATAACTTCGTCGTTTACGAACCGATTTGGATGATTATTTTTTTGTTGAAAGAAGATTTCCCAAGGGCAGTTTTTATGACCGCCTTTGTACCTTTATGCATAAAATCTAAATAAATAAATATTATAGGCATACATATAGCGATTTTGGTTTTTTTTTATCAATAATGCAATCATTTGCACTTCTTCTTAGCGTGTCGATGACAAACAGACTCTTTTTAGTTAAATGCCTTGCCTGGCCCAGAATTCAGCCACGGGAACGCCCACCGCCGATGCAGTCATAAGGTCTTCACGTGAACAGACAACAGGACGTTCGGCACAAGACGAAAGGTGGGCCATGGTCTGTGGGGAGACACCGCACAAGCACCGAAGATCGGAACCATCCGAGAACCCCCATCATTTGCACTCAGAAAGTATCATTTGTTGAATTGGAACTGATGAAGAAGACCACAATGGCCACTGAAACTCCATGATAAAACAATGTATCCTAGTCGTGTTTGGGCCTTTTGGAATCGTCATGAGATGTACTTTGGTTATAAAGAGAGGTACCTATCAAAACTAAAAAATTTGACTTCCGAAACAAAACACTACAAATCGAAAAATAAGTTTCTTTTCCGAATTCGGTGTCGAATAACGTAAAACATTGGGTACAAAAGACACCGGCTTCGGAAAAGATAGTTATTTTTCGCTTTGTAGTATTTTGTTTTGGCAAAATAAAAAGTTTTAAAGTTTTTTTATATCACGAACGAAACAATAAGAGCAATGGAAACTGAAATAAAAAAATACGAAATACTCACCTTTGTAATTTCGCTTCAGGCTCGCTTCATGGCCTCGGTGGGAATTATTCAATAACACTGACGAATGGGTTTTATAACGGAATTGATTACGGGCCAGATAACGAGATGTAATCGCACCGAGGGGAATAGAGACAAATGTAGTATTGGTTGCAGATTTACAGCGCGGCGCGCGCCATCTGGCGTGCCAATTTATGAGTTTAATCAGGAGCCGGCGTTGCCACCGGTTTGGGATCGCAGCGAGAATGGCGCCGGCTTGTTCACTGTTCAAGCTTGCAAGCCGCACGTAGGCACACCCCTTTATATACTGCATTGGCTTTTAGCTGCTGCAAATTGATTTTGAGTCGTTTTGCTCGTTTTTATCCTTAATACCTCCCTCGATTGCTGATTTAGATTCGGGCTTTTGAGGATTGATTACTTTTACGTATAATTCGATTTGATTTGATTCTATCAAAGCCTACTTTGATTAATGAGAAATAGCGTGTTTAATTTTCTACGTGGATTGGTTCAGTTTGATCTGAACCTTAAAATGTACCTACTAAGCATATATTTCAGTATACCAGAGAGGCTTAGCTGTGCAGGTCCGTTGCACAAGTAAACCGACGAGTATATTTGAATAGCTATACTTGTGCAGAGTATGCTGTTCTTTGAATATACAACATGTATATCAACCTACGCAGACACTTCCGTGGACCGTAGCGCTCTCAAAGATTCAGCATCATCATCATCAGCTTTTTAATGTGCCCACTGCTGGGACACAGGCCTCCTCTCTGTTAGAGAGGGAATGGGCCTCAAAGATTCAGCTTATTATTATGAAATTGTTGATATTTCCATTCGGTTTTTTGTTATCGAAGACGTGTGATATCCACAAACCTGTACTGTGTCATTCAAATGGGTCATTTCAAAATCCACCCGCTCAGAAGCTCTCTCATTCTGGCTTTTTTGCTGTAAACGCTTCCTTAGAGGTTGATGCGTATTCTATAAACCATGTCAATCAATAGGTATTCCTATTTCTTCAAATAATACCGTATAAATGACGTTCATTGCATAAACAACATAAGTGGTTTTGATAAACCGTAAAGGTTATTCGAAATTTCAATCTTTTAAAATTCGTCGGCGTTGCAACGTGTTGGCAGAAGCGGTTAGCATCGGCATGACGTGGAGCCAGGTGAAGCTTGAAGCTCAAGACCGATCGCGATGGAGAACTTCTATGGACGCCCTCTGCCCCATCTAGGAGACATATGATATTAAATCATGTAAGTCTTACTATTGATATCGCGTGACAATTAAACATTTTAATTCTGCGGTCATTAGAGCTACTATAGTAATGCCTAACTTCTAACGGAGGCATTCATTTTAATTGAAGTTGGTTGAACTTTAATCTCTACCAATACTCAGTAAATCCACTTCGTACATTACGATTAAGATCGCAATTCTCTACGTGTAATGGCAAATTGCTAGTTCATCGCTAACGGCCTCTGGAATAGCCCATTTTGGTTGAGCCTTACAAATTGTATGGGTAGGTCCACGATACGATTCGTGCTGCGGCAGCGATTAAACACGCAAACATTCGGACTAGGAACAGATATCTGTATTGGACCTGCATCTCTAAGTACTGGTGCCATTACGTTAGCAAATGGATGATCTTCTCTTGTATTGGCGAGCAATAGATGTGAATTGCTCACTGAGGTAAAGGATTAACAGTCAGCTAGGTTTATACGTTGCTTTGTCTCTGCCAGATGCACTTAAGTTAGAGATAGCAACCTTCTTGATGGCTCGACGTGATCCAATTTATATCAGATGGATAAGCGATTTTAACCCCCGACGGAAAAAGTGGGGTGACGTGCATACCTGTATATTTGTGTATATGTGTATCTGTCTTTGGCATCATAGCTCCTAAACGGATGAACCGATTTTGATTTAGTTGTTTTCAGGGTTCCGTATCCAAAAGATAAAAACGGGACCCTATTACTTAGACTCCGCGGTCCGTCTGTCTGTCTGTCTGCCTGTCCGTCTGTCACCATGCTGTATCTCATGAACCGTGATAGCTAGACAGTTGAAATTTTCACAGAAGTTGTATTTCTGTACCCACTACAACAACAAATACTAAAAACAGACTAAAATAAATATTTAAATGCGGCTCCCATACAACAAACGTGTTATTTTGCCGTTTTTTGCGATAGAGGTTGTTTAGAAGATGACTTTATCCAGAGTGTTCTTACTATGCTAGATGAAAATCGATTCAGCCGTTCAAAAGTTATGGCCGTTTTACTGTTTGAATCGGGGTGTTTTAGCAAGATATCCTGCCATAATTACGTGTTCAATAGTTTGTCGATCGAAGCGTGTCTACTATTAGATAAATTATGTGGCATACAACAAAAATGTGTCGGCAGATTTTTAAATTTGATTTGTTTACATTGATTTTCAAGCCCTCATCAAATGCAATACGTTCCGCAACTGCAACTGCACACATAATTATGTCCACAACGTAGGTACACTGCGCTGCGTTCTTGACATCCTGCGAATACACCGAATCTTTTGTGACATTCTCGAACAGGTACATTTTGAATTGGATTTATATCATTTAAAGTTACTGCACGTATGCGCTGCAGATGCAAATATAGTAAAGGATCCTAAAAGAAGAGTGTTTCCGAAACTGAGGTGGAATCTGAACTTACTCAATAAGGTATTCTAATGTCTAAAATATGCAGGGCAACGATTGACTTTGCACTAGGTGTTGCAAAAACTGGCGGCTGTCCCACAAACATTGTGAAATAGGTTTTTAAAATTGCCTCAGATTGTTTACCAATTTTAAAAACCAAATGCCAAAGCAAAACACTAAAAAGAGCAAAATATACTTTCTTTTCGGAAGTCGGTGTCTTTGGTACCTTTTTTTTTTTGTCTTTTGCTTTGGAGATCGGTATATTTTTTGTGATAAAGTTCTTATTTTTCTCTTTTTTGTTTTGGTACTACATCACTAAAAAGTGAACAAGTTCTGTAAGGTATCTAAAGTATCGAAAATACCCATTTAAACATACGTGCTGTTTGTCGTTAAGGAGTTCGGATGTATGTCATATGTTCCATATCTTGAAAACTGCTGAACTGATTTTGATCAAACTTGTACACACTGTTCCCTAAGTTGAGAGATACTTAATGCGATACAAAAATGATCACGAGCCGATGACAAGTTTCAGAGATATTCGTGGGCAAACATACGTACAAAACTGTTAGGCATACACAAATACATACATATATACACTTATGAAATTTGGCACACGTATTTAGAAGCCCACATAGAGTAATCTATATGAATATTGTGCAATTCCAACAATATTACATACATACGTATCGAATTGATAACCACCTTTTTTTGAAGTCGGTAATTAAGACCTCATCACTCCCAGTGCTTCTAACCCAATTATCCGCTTGAGTGCTAATAAAACAAAGGCTTCAAATGCCATATATGTCCCATTTAGCGCTCAAGCGTAAAGGTACCTTTTATACTTATTCAGTGAGTATCAGAATAACAACTACGCAAAAGCCCATAAACAATGTTGACAAAGTATACACTACTTTCATCAGTTTCTAGCCCGAGTACCGAGCCTGCCCGAGCAACGTTATAATTTCGAAACTTACTTAGATATTAGCACATCTAACTTTTCTAATCAAACTCGCGTAGACTTTTATAAAAATGTATGTGGTACACAGATGAAGTGAGAGAGGGCAAGCAACTGTGTAGTCTGTGAACCCCTAATTCGGGAAAAATGTCTCGTTTCGGTTACTCATGTAATGTTTCTTTTTTCCTAATCGTCCGTTAATCTTTTCTTATTAATTTCGTTGCGGGATCAAAGACCGTAAAGTTATTCTACGGGACTTCGTCGAGCTTCGTTGCCTTGGCGCTTTTCTGGTGGTCACCACGTAGATTCTGGCTTTCAGGAGTTGCAGTGGTTTGGGAATAATGCGGTGAAATTGGCCTAATAACAAAACCCATGCACTGAGAGATGGTCTGAAGAATAGTTTCAAATATAAATTATTTGCTAAATAACCACATATAGTGACATCAACAACATACTTCTGGTTGATTTTGCAGTCTTGGTAGACAGATAACCTATTAAACAGGCATAGATGCATAGGCAAGGCATCAGAGCACAGCAATGTGCCCTGCCCACTGTCACATAAGTTTCGCAATTCTTCGGGCTATATCGGTAACCCTGGTTCTCTTGCGGATCTCTACATTTCTGATTCAATCACACAAGGATACTCCGAGCCCTCTCCATTGCCCTTTGGGTGACTGTTAGCTTTTTGGCTTTCTGATGAGGCCCATTGTTAGCGACCATGTCTCAGAGCCATAGGTTATTACTGGCAACACACACTGGTCATAGAATTTCATCTTGAGACATTTTGGTAAGTTGGACGTCAAGATACCGCGCAACTTCCCGAACGCTGCCCAGCCGAGTCGGATTCGACAATTGACCTCTTTCTCGAAGTTGGATTGTTTGTCCCAAATAGACATAGCCGTCCACAACATCGAGTGTAGAGTCTCCGACCTTGATAGGAGTTGGTGGAACATGGGCATTCAACATCACCTTGGTTTTGTACATGTTCATCCTAAGACCCACTCTTTCGGAAGTTCTGCTGAGGTCATCGAGCATTGCACTGAGGCTCTCCATGGTCTCAGCCATGACCACTATATCGTCGGCAAACCGAAGGTGAGTGATGTATTCGCCAACATCAGGCATCTAGGCATCGACGTCAATACGTTAATGCCTAGCTCTCACTAGTCCAGAACCTTGAAGACATCCTCCAGTGCAGCGGTGAACAGTTTCGGAGATATGACGTCTCCCTGTCTCACACCTCGCTGCAGAAGGATTGGTTCCGAGGTCCGATATTGAAGTCGAACTGACATGGTGGCGATTTTGTACAAACACTTCGATGTACCGGTAGTCGATTTGGCACCGTTGGAGAGACTGTAGTACAGCCCAAGTCTCGATCGAATCGAAGGCTTTCTCGTAGTTCACAAACACTAAGCAGAGAGGCCGGTTATGGTCTTCGGTCTTCTGTATAACGTGCCACATCGTATGAATGTGGTCCTTGGTGCTGACGCCTTTACGGAATCCGGCTTATTGGGAAGGCTGGAAATCATCAAACCTGCGCGCGAGACGATTCGTGATCATTCTTGAAAACAGCTTGTAGACATGGCTATGAAGTGAGATGAGCCAATAGTTTTTCAGTAAGGCACTGTCCCCTTTCTGGAAGAAAAGAAAAAAATCTTCTGAAGGGCCTTAAGTACTGGTTTTCCACCCGCCTTCATGAGTTCGGGCGTAATTCTGTCATAACCCGGTGCCTTGTTGTTCTTAAGCTGTTTCAGTGCCATCCTAATCTCGTATACGCTGACGTCCAGAATGTCTGCGGTATAGTATCGGGTCAATCTAGCTCTAGAGAGAGTCATTTGCTAGAATCGCGACGGGTTTACAGGTTGACGTGTACAACTGCCTATAGAATCTCCAGTTTGGCGGATACAATCCTGCCACCATCGGTCTTCAATTTCAAGCTGGCTCTGCCCAAAATACAGATCTCTTAGCCCTTATTCCACTCAATCTTGTCTTTGATACTTTCGGTATTCGCAAAGCGGCGGAGGTCGCTTTTCAAGGACTTTGAAATCCGTCTATTTAGCTGCCGGTATTTCTACGTATCGTCTGAAGACTGCAGGATCATCTCACGCCTCTCTTTCATGAGCTTGAGAGTAGGATCAGAGAGCATTTTTTCGTTTCTATCTTTACGGCGGGTCTTAAAAACTTAGACCCGACAGTATGGACAGCTTCCACGAACCCATCGCTGTATTCGTCCACGGAGCTCCCTAGGCACTCGAAACGATTCTGGATTTCGAGCTGAAAGCTCTCAGCTAATTATTTCATCACCACTGCTCTCAAAACGGTGAAGGAAAACATCGTGAGGAAACCGGCATGTCCTACAACCCAAAATTTGCAGACATGTGGCATCCACCAACCCGCACTGGGCCCGCGTGGTGGATTACGGCCCATTCCTTCTCAGAGAGAGTAGGCCTGTGTCCTAACATCCACAACATTGTGAGAATGGCAGGATTGCGGAACAGAAATAATTACAGCCGCACGGGTCAATCTTCAAGTTCAAGCAACCTCGAAAAACGATAAGAATCACTTATCGAAATTGGTCCTTGGCTGAGTGACCATCTTTACATAATGAGCGAGCCTCAGAAAGCACGTTAAGCTTTTGGTCCCGGCTGTCATTTGTACATCTTTGATAAACGTTACGGATAGACAGAAGCCAGGCATTCTGATACCTACCTTGGGTATCGTGTTACTCAGTTTCTGTGTTTTCGTGGTCTGATAGGTAAACGCTTCATGTAAAATACTGGTACTCAGCAGAATCCAGTTAGACTAGAAGCAGACCAAGAATGGCATTCCCTGCCGGAGTCTGTATTTCCTGATAGCTACAACCTGGGAATTTTTGAGTTAAGAGTGAATAGTTTTATTCTTGGCAAGCGTGCTTTTTGTCGACCACATCATCGTTTACCATCAGGTGAGATAGTGCTTCCAAAAAAAAAACACTACCAAGTGGAAAATAATTTCAATTTCGGCAGTAGGTGTTCCTGTTTTTGTTTCTTAGCTTTTTGACACCGATTTCCGAAATTGAAGTTATTTTTCACTTTGTATTTGGAAGTCGATTGTATATTTTAGTAAAAAGTTTTTTTTTATTGGGACAATCCCACCACACTATTCCCAAACCACTGCAACTCCTGAAAGCCAGAATCAATAGTGGCGACCACCAGAAAAGCGCCGAGGCAATGAAGCTCGACGAAGTCCCGGAGAATGTATTTAACTGTCTTGGATCCCGCAACGAAATTAATCAGAAAAGAAAATGGAGGAGTAAGAAAAATACAAATTTCCACTTCCCTCCATATCAAGCAGGAGACAGAACAAACAAGACCAATAGGCACAAAGGGTCGTTTACAACTGGGATAAGCCCAGTTGCCTAGCACCACGGATAAAAAATTGCATTAATATTAATGGTTTCTAACATTGTGAGCTGTTATATTTGATTCCAATAATAGGTATGGCAAAAGCGCTTGAACGCTTGGAAATTTGTTCTAGTTTCCACAAGGTCCGTATAGTAAACAGCTCCTGATACAGCCTGTACATTATTCAACATAGTATTGCGTTCATTCTGCCAAAGACTACACTCCCATAAGATATGATGAGCAGATTGTACATATTCACAGTCAGATGTAGAACACTGACATAATGGCGAGGCAACAAGCTTGCAGGAAAAAAATTTACTTTAAAAGTTACCATGCCCTGTGAGAAATTGGGCAACACAGTGATCCACCTCCAGCCACGTCCTGGCCAGCCGCACGCGAACGGATGAAAATAATTGGTGGAGGTGTCGGCTCTTGATGGAATTATCCCACCTACATTGCCATTCGGATAAAAGTTCCTCCCAGACGTCAATATGTGGTTTAAATAATCTAGAGATTTTGGCACGGTCACTCCGCGTTAAAAAGTCCGCGTCCATGGTCTCTTTTGCGGAATAGTACATTGCAGCACGTCGCTGCACTTCAAGGTCGACCGGAAGTACGCCAGCAAGTACCGGTAAGGCCTCAGTACTAACCGTCCTGTATGCTTTGCATAAGAATATCATAGCCAAACGCTGACTCTGAAGTAATTTACGTCGCACCGCCCCTATTGTGGCCCTATCAGCCCAAACAGGCGCCCCATAGCAGATAAAACCCAAGTAAGTAGACCCATAAATAGTCTTTAAAGTCAAAAAAGACAGACCCCACGTAGATTTAGATATTCTCGTTAAGGCAAAGAAGTTCTTTTTTGCTTTTTCACCGACGATTTTAATATGATCTATAAATGCAAAATTCCTTTCTAACACTAGACCAAGATAGCACACGGACTGCTTTCTTTTTACCGGAACGTTATTAAATTTAATAGTAGGGCACGATTTAAGATTACCTTTCAAAATGAGGTGATAAGTTTTATGCGGAGCAAAGGTCAGGCGGTTACGATCGCCCCACTGAGATATTAATCGTAGGCAAGTGTCAGCCAAGTTCTCGAGTTCAGCTCGAGTACTTGATTGAATGAGCAGAAGACCGTCGTCCGCGTAACCGGTTAATGAACAGCCGCTTGGAAGAATCAAAGCCTAAATTCCATAAAGGTGGACCAATAACCGAACCCTGAGGACATCCCATGGTGAGAGACTTCGACATGGAATGATGGCCGAGTTTGAGTTTCGCGGAACCATTTAAAAAGTAAGAGTAAACTAAATTGTATATATTTCTATAGCAGCCTCGAGTTTTCATTTTAAGTAGTAGCATTGGCCACCATGCGTTATCAAAAGCCCCAGAAATATCTAGAAAAATCCCAATTACATACTTATGTTCAGATGTATTAACTATTTTCCGAACAGTAAGGGCCGCGTCTACGGTAGATTTTCCAATAGTGAAACCGAATTGATTATTATGAAATTTTGGTCCGTCCGGTAGCAACCGTGGAACGATAAGGCGCTCCCGGAGTTTTCCCAAAGATGGAAGCAATGTTATGGGCCGGTACGACTTCGGGTCGTCCGGGGGTTTGTTGCCACTTTTCGGGATTATTCGTATAAATCCGCGTCGCCAAATATGAGGAAATACGCCCTCCGCAATACAACGGTTGTAAACGGTTAAAATCGCATCACCGGCTGTTTTACACGCTTCTATAATCATCCGATTAGATATTTTATCTTCACCTGATGACTTGTTGAGTGGTAATCTCTTGACAACGTTAATAAACGCTCTGATCTGTTGATGGTATTCGTTGTCATTAGCTAGTAAGTCATCAGGTATAAGAGTATTCAGCAAAACTTTAGTTGTTTCCTCAATACCGGTAGTGTGTTTATTATTTACTTTAATATTCTGAACAAACGCGAGGTCGACTGATCGATTGGCTTTAAACTCATGATATAAAGGAGTACTTTACGCAATAAATTACCCTTTGATTTTTCCACCGATGCTCTGTAGCGGGACCTGGCAACTCTAAACTTCTTTAACGCAATGGAAAGAGGGTCACCGGTAACCTTACGTTTTTTAAGCTTGTTAAGATGTTTACGCACACGGCGATAATTTTTACGCTGTTCAGTTAGGTAGTCACACCACCAATCACATCTACGTATATTGGTCAAAGATCCACGACCAATGGCAATGTCAGCACAGTAAGTGAAGGTGTCTTACATAATTTCAGCACTTTCTTCAGCTGAAAGCCCATCTCGAGTGAAGTCTTTGGCGTGAGACGCAACAAGCGAGCTAAAGAATTCCCAATTCGCACCCTTACATTTATACCTAAAGTTACCAATGACATGTGACATACCCTGAGTAAAAACTGGAACAAATTCGTACACGATCAAGCGATGATCACTACAAGACGCGTCCGGTAGGACACGCCACCTATCCAAGCGTACGTCTGCACTAGAAAGTGTGACGTCAATACAAGATTCGCCCATTTGGCTGCAAAAAGTTAGTGGTGCGTCAGGGGTATTATGAATAGTCAGATTTCAGCAATGAAATCTTCAACAGCGCAGCGTCGTCCATAATCCGTAGACCGAACTTTGCCATACCAGAGTGATGATGACGCATTCACATCAGCGCCAACGATAACTTTGCAGCCCGCGAGCGACTGCAAGACGTGACGGAGGTTATGTATATGAGGAGCAACAGGGTCTGAATATTGAAAGTAGCAGCTCACAACGTAACCTTTAAAAGAAGACGATGAGACCTCCGCAACGGTACAATGGGGTGTCATAAGATTACGCAAAGACGTTTCTGTGAAGTTAGAAGAATGCTACTACTTTGTGACGTAAACGCGCGTTTTGATATTGTTCTTGAACAAGCACTATATCTAAGTTATAATCGATAATTAGTTTGTCCAGTTCAGAAGTCGCTACCCTATCGTTGTGGAGATTTAATTGTCCTATGGTTAATCTATCCATTATTTTAGTAGTTGGTGTTGAGGATAAGTTGTTCGAGTTTAAGTTTATAAGTGGCACACCCATCTGATCCACATCAATGGTCAGACGGTTTCTTAGAGCGTTTACACGCCACTCAAGACGGTATATAATTTAAATTGTCTTTATGCGGACAGTCTTTAGTTTCATGTGTCTCAGAGCAATTAGCGCAGGTAGGTGATTTAATAGTGCAGTGTTTCTTAACATGACCGAATTGTTGACAATGTGCACAACGTACTACATCGACATCATCAATGAAACGGCAAGTCGCCCAATCAATAAACAATTTGTCCTTGGTCGAGACTAAATGTTTCCGGACCGCGGACTCGAGTTCAATGCCTATCCATTTCCGACCGTTGTCTAACGAACGCCTACGTATGATTTTTGTTGATTTTATAAATTCGTCTTCTTTTAAAGACAACTCGTCTTTAATGTTTTGACAGTACAACGCATGCAAAAAGGCACTGTCCTCCATTGAGGATGGGACGTCTTTAACTAAAATACGAGGCTTAAGGCCTTTTGGTTTTTCAAGTCGCAAGCCAGCGGACCTAATGGCATCGACCGATTGCAACTTTTTGATTTGTAAATCGTTAGCACCACGTAACACGACGCCAGACTTCGCAGCCTTCTTGACACCTACAATTTGGAAGCCGTCACTAGGATCTATTGCTTTCATGAGCGCTTGTTTAGTCGCGGAAGAAGTTGCGAAATCAGTTGAACGCTCATCAGTGGGGTAGGCCACAAGACACGGGAGTTTGGCACGGGCATTCACTTGTGGAACTACTTTAGGTAAACGAAGTTTTAATTTGTCAGCATATGTGGCATTATTGACATCAGACTTGGCAATATCGACACCGGTATTAAGTTTTATTTTATCTAATTCGTCTTAGTCTCGTTGGCGGATGATTTTATGGCTAGCAATGAGACAATAGCCGTTTTGCGCTGAGTCATGTCCATAATTGCGGATTTATTTGCAACATTAATGCGGGACCCTTTTTCATTGACAAGATTGTTAATTTTAGACAGGTACGCAGACGCCTGAGTAACCAAATCACAATGGTCGTCCTTGCTTACATTAGTGATTTTTAATATCGGCGAAGACCTTACAATTGACTCTGATGTTTGCATTCGCTTAGATCTATCTTCGGGTGAAAAGTTAGAAGGAGACATTTCACTAAATAAACGCTTAGCATTAGCGGAGGTCGTCGGCGACCTTGGTTTATTTATTCGGCGGAATAATATTTCTCCACCACGATCAGGTGGGTCATCATTAGATAACATAATTACTTATGGAAATTAAACTAATAAGCGTATTGGAACGTAAAAAGTGAAAGATTAACGGACGATACAATTATTTCGATATACCCACACGTCACGAAAAGTAAATGTACTCACCGATAGCTGACGAAATTAACTAATTACAACTAAATAACGGACGTAAACACGTTTAAAAACTACGATACCAGCAGTTATCACAATGATATACAATTGACAGCAAATCACAAGCCGGAAATAAATTTCGGAACACGACAATTGCAATTGCAAAACAACAGGGAGCGAACAGATCACCGCTAACCAATGCGAGCGCGCGGAGAGAAGTGAAAGTAGTAAAAAGTTTATAATTTTTCACTTTTTAGTTGTGTTACCTAATGCGCAAGTTCTATAGGTACCTATTTTGTCAAAGGTAGGTCAGAATAGATTACCCGAATAACATTTAACTTGAACATAACCGGTGGAATTAGAGTGTACCAGGCTGAACTGTACACATCTTAAATGGTGTAAACAATAAACATACATGCGATTGCAACAATTCGGAGAGATTTGCCGTCATTTATTGAAGAGTTCTGCTGTATATCTCCGAAGTTCTTCATCAGATCTTTACCTAATTTAAATGGGACCATTTCAAAATAAACTTCTTTTAGATAAAAAATAATTTTGTAAAAACCCGTTAATATATGACGGAGTTATGCCGGAAAACAAAAAAGGTAAATAATATAATTATAAACATCCGAATTGAGAATCTTCTCCTTTTTGGGACGCATTCAATCGCAGTGAAGAAAAATATAGTGCTTTCCTTTATATACAATATTTGTGACGTGCAACTTTCACGAGGAAAAAAAAATTTTCTTTTTCAGTTTATTGAATAGAGTTTATACCATAACCACACAAAGGTCGTGTTAGGCATAAATATTGCTTAATTTATCGCTTAAGAGATCTATGAAGGTTTGCTTGACAGTTATTTTGGTTTTATGCCTGAAGTTAGGGAAAATCCTCTTTTAAGAACGAGATTTCATCTAATATTTACCATCACACATTTGCTTACCAAAGGAAAAGTGATAAAACTTTTGTATTTATTTGAATTACTAGATTTATTTACCTTTATTGAGGCAATTTGCGTTGTTTTTGACATTTTAACTCCTCCTCAGATTCATTCTCAGAGTTCCATTTCACAAAAGGAAAAAGAGGAATTCTTATACTTTATTAGATCACTTTGTTGTCTGTCAGTTCGTTTGTCAAGACCTTTTTCTCTGGAACACTTGCAGGTATAAAGTTGAAAAGAAATCCTAATATTCTCAGGTTTCTAATTAATTGCAGTTGGTAAACTGACTTCGACCTATGTCAATGTATGGAGACAACAGTATTCTATCGGCAAACTGTTTATTGTGTCCCTCAATCCACTTTATCTTTTCGTTAGAGCAATGTTCGGTGCTTTTATTGTTTATGAATTTCTTTTCTAAATTTATCTCTTTGTAGTCTGACTAGCACTTGGCTAGTTCTTTTTATAATAATTATATTTATCTATTTGCCTATAGGAATCATTTTGCTCGTTTGCCATGTGGGTTGGCTATAAGGGGTCGATGTGAAGACTTCTGAGGTAGTCCCATGTCTAGCAGTGGACATATTTCGGTTTAAATGATATTGATGTAATGAAACTGTATAAAAATAAGAGAATCACAATGTCAGCTGTCTTACTATTGAAAATGAAGACCTTCTGGATGAACCAGATGCATTTTTTAAAGCAATTTTATTTCACTTAGAACTTTTCCTTACAGAGCAAGACAGAGGTAGTCAAAAAGTCTCAGTCGCCCCAGATCTTGAGCAGTCCGTTGAACGTAAATTGTGCTCTACTTTGTATAGTCGACAAAGGAACCATGCAAGCAAGTTACAAAGTGAAATTCGCTTCCCTCTCTCACCTCTTCAGTTTCAAAGGAAGAACTGAATCGGAGCAATTTTACTCATTGTGTACTTAAGAGTTAACGTCCGAACAGTTTCAAGTTTAATGGCACAACTTTAAAGCTACATACTATTTTGAAGTTAACTGAAAATCTATGGGGTTCTTACTCATGGATTAACACAACAGATTGGTCAGAAAACAGAATAACACAGATATGGCTGTAAAATATTATGAAATACCTTAGGACAAAACAATTGAAAAATATGTATATATAATAAAAAATAAAACACAAGATAGAAAAAAAAACAACAAATTGCTGTAAAATATGTACCTTATATATTCTGTGTATCTTTGAGAATTGCGCGTTAAACCTCAAATCAACTAAATCGAAAATCAATCCAAATGACTTTTACCGAGCCTGAAAAACATAAATCTGCTCCATTTTATCTTCAAATATATACCAACGAATAAGTTAAGGCTTAATGTTCAATACATAGATAGGACGAAGCCATTAAAACGGACGTTCTCGTAAATAACTTATCAGAATAACACATTATTGTTACGTAATGCTTTCTTCTTCTATAGCTTATGTATGCAGCCATTTTCTTTATTTAATAGGTACTTGCGTTGTAACCCTTCGTAAAGCATAGTCGAAAATTAGAATGAAATATTAGATTGAAACGATTAATTAATTAACGATTTGGGAGTTTGTATGTTTTTAACTAGTTACTTTCATTACTTGCAGGTGTTTATACAGTGAGCACGCAAAATAGGATTACCCATCAGAAAAAAAATACGAATTTCTATATTATAAACTTTCATGCCAACTGTCGTTTACGGTGTGCGTTGTTATCCGTGAATTTAAGATTTACAAAACGTCTGTTTGCTGAATATCTCGCAAAAAGTTTATGTATTTAGTGTATTTTATTACACAATCCACCCAATAAAGGCTGTAGGCTGGTCGAAATACATTTAGTTTGAGCCTTTATAACAACCGGTTCCCCATTAGGCAATAAATTAACTTCGACAAAATGGGACAATCGAACAGCCATTAAAACAAACTATACAAGCAAACATGCATGTACAGGCTAGTACATAACCCTTTAATCGAAATACTAAACCGAAACATAGTCGAAGTTGGCTCGTAAACGTCAACATAAACTCGAACCCGTAAACCGATCTGTGGTCATTGTGATCACGCTAACTAATATTAAAATTAATGACGTCATCGAATTAGGCCCGACGCCGCACAGTTCCTGTTAATTACTCTGCCACGGGTTATTATAGAGGAAATGTATGCGTTCATTAAAATTCGACATCTTGTGACGTTGTTATTCCGTTGGCGTGTTATAATAATAGTAGGTGGCGGAATTAAGTGTAGCATTATTGAATTATTTCTTGTTAGGATGTTTTGGGTATGTAAGCTTTTACTATAGGTGCTTAACCCTTCGGCGAATACAGGAGTTATGTTATGACAGCTGTAGCTTACCACGATTAAGTTAGCTCTTTCTTCAGATACAGTGTAATATTCTGGGGCTACAGTACAAACAAGGAGCGTGCTTTCATTGGTCAAAAACGTTGAATCAGGTCTATAATAGTATTTCGCTTATATGAAATTGACTCCAGTAAGCCATTTTTTACAAAGATGAACGTATTAACACTGCCAAGTGACTATATAACATGTTGCTAAAACAATGCAGTGCATCTTTTGTTTCCATAACACTAGACTTTGGTCATCCCAGAAGAGTGTTACTGGCATATAAAAAGCCATGCCGGAAAATCAGGATAGTTTAAATTGATTATTGAAAGCTTATAATTGCACTATCATGTCTCATCTACATAGCACACGTCCAAAGCATCCAACAGGTGAGATTCCATAGGATAGATACCAGATACAAGAGACAGCAGATTCATGAAGACAACTTTGATGATAAGTTATTGAGTTTCTACGGAGATAATTAATGGACTTTAAAATTGCCATGGTTCAATTACTTTGACCACAAATCTTACTATTATAAATGTGAAAGTTTAGATGAATGGTTGGATGTATGTTTATTACTCAATCACGACATAACGCGAGCGGCTGAACGGATCTTGATGAAATATGGCACAGAGATAGATTATATAGCCTTGAAAAGTATTTAGGTTACTACTACTACTATATTTATGCCATATAATGTTATTTTGGGCAAATAAAATAGTTTCAACGCAGGCGAAGCCGCTGGCGGAAGCTAGTGTAACATAAAATGAATCTTTTCCTTCATCATCATGTTGAGTGCCTGTAAGGTATTTTTCCATCGTCGTCTTCCAGGTGATTAATCTATAATAATACCTATACTTCTATATCTATACTTAATATTATAAAGAGAAAATATTTGTATTTTTACTTATATAATAATAATATTATTAAGAGGAAACGGTCGCCGTCAGTTGGGATTGGTCTTAACTTAACTGCTTCGGATGCTAATGTTTTCCTAGTACCTATTATGTAACTGCACAGTACATGTGTGAATACTTTTAATACTTTGTACCTATACGTAGTATAGTGTGTAGTGATTATGGGTGCATTGTCCTCACACATATGAATTTATTAATGTATGTACTTATGTATCTAAATATTGTAAAAAAACATATATTATTTTAAAAGAGTAAGTATGGAGTTTCTTGTGCGTTCTTCTCCATAACAAGCTACTTTCCGAAAGCACGGTAAAATCAATTTTTATTCCTTTTAAATTTTAATGTATTAACGTTCAAAAGTGCCGCTTGGTGGCCTAGTTGAAATAAAATATCTATGTCTTTGTCTTTGGAAGATTTGTGTTTTTGTATGTAACGGATAAACTGAAATACTACTGGACCGATTTCAAAAAATCTTTTACCGTTGGGTAGCTGCACTATCCCCGGGTGACAAAGGCTACTTTTTATTCCTGTATTCCCACGGGAACGGGCAGCTGAAACCGCGAGGCGTCCGCTAGTATTTTAATTTTGTGGTGTACAATAAACTATATAATAAATAAATAAAACTTACTTTTTATTTGTCGTGTAGTTTTAATGCAGTTTCAAGGTCAAATGATTGAACTTTCTTCTTATTAAATCAGTTTGATTATTATTTAATATTTATTTTAGCTTGTTAGTAGTAAATATGATACGTAAATTAACAAAATTGCTGCCGTCGCAGCCTACTGTGCCTCAATGCGGGTACTTGTGTTACCAAATTTGAGGAGACTGGCAATCCAACGCTGCATCATTGTTAGCTAACAAGCTCTGGTTTAGCACTGCAACTTCGACTTTGTATACTCGTTTTACGAATTTTGACGTCATTGGATTACCAACGCGAAGTATTGAATTGTTTCAATATTTCGCGTTCTCTTTTTAAAAAGGTACAGTTTCATACTCGTCATCAACTTGTTTGGGGTTGAATTATATACAAAACCTTATCATGATATCGCGACGAATAGACCGCAATATGTAATGTTTGTAAATTAGTATACTATGTCAAAAGTTATAGTAGCAACTCCTAGGCATAAATGAGTTAGAAGAGAAACAAAAAATAGACCAAGTATTTTATTAGATAAAAATTATATAACTTACTACAAGTTACTATTATTTAACATAGATGTCTCATAAGAAAAGCATACATTTGAAAAATACATTCATAATATTTTTATATTGGCAATACAAGACGGGAGGAAATATTACTTACTCCCCAGTTTTCATAAGATTGAAGCAGCAAATAAAGAAGCTTGCAAATCAAACAAAACCCAAACAAATATACGAAACATTGAAACGCATTGTATCATAATACAAACTATAAGAAGCAGACGACATCGCGAAAGATTCAATTTTCTTTTCATATTTTCTCTACGTTTTATTCAAATGGTGCTCCGTTTCAATACTTTACATCAAAATGTATATCATTCACACAGCTCTGTATCTAGAATATTCTGCTAATCTTATTACTCACAGTCAGAACGCTGCAATAGACATAATACCTTTTAAGAGATTTATGATCATAAGGTTTGTTAAGAAAAATAAAGCCGTTTTCAGCACGATCTTGGGATAATGTCTTTTGTTTTTTATTTTTGTTTTGTTATATCATGGTACCGTTATCTTGAGATGTAATTAATGCCAGCTGTATTCTTTCTTCACCCTTATTTTGTTCGGTAAATAGGGATGTGACGTGTGTTTTACTTTTTATTTAAATTATTTTCTAATTAACAGTCTTGATTACTTTAATTTGAACTTATATAAATCTACTACTAGTTTCCACCATAGAGGTGTGTCCGATTGGCAATACAACATTTTCGGTCAAAATCTTAATGTTCGCGCTAAATAGTTATATAGAAGTGTGGTTAGGTCGTTCAATGTTTATTTCTTTGATAGAAATATAAAACATCGCGATATAAAATAGATACAAGTACATAATTCAAAACACTAAATAAAATAATGTTACAAATCAAATCAATCAAATCAAAATTTCTTTATTCAATTAGGCCATTGAGCGGCACTTTCGAACGTCAAAAAAAAATGTAATAATAATTGATTCTACCGTCCATTCGGAAATGTAGCTTGTTATGAAGAATAACGTACAAGAAACTCCACACTTACTCTTTAAAAAAAATATGTGTTTTACAAGTATTTGGTTACAATAATCTTGTTGAAAAAATTCATACATATATGTGAGAACGATGTAAAAAAACCGCACTTAAAAGCGTCTAGAATAAAACAAACAATTGAAAATACAATAAATAGGTAATTAAAAACAGGCGGAGGCAGCTAAGATATGACCTATCCCAACTGATGGCGCCCGTTCACGAACATGACACATGGATTGGCACCACTCAGCTCAACCATCATGAAGGGAACCGAATGATCCAACACATGTGCCACCATCAGAGAGACATTAGAGAGAGTACGACACACTCAACTGCCAGGCCACACTGAAGTCAACGAATGACACATAGGTACCGTAAATGGTAGATTTACAGTTGGTACATAGTACTCACATATGTGCTGTGCAGTTCTATAATCCAAAAATAAATTGAGTTTATACAACACAAATACATTCATACAGTCTTCAGCAGGTCCAACAATACTTCAGAAATTTTCTGCTTATCACTTGTTTTTGTGCCCTAGTGGCTGTGGAGCTGGCATAGCGTTGGGCCAAGCATTTTTATCAGCGATGTAATCCCCCAAACTATAATATGCCTTCTTGCATAGTGTGCGTTTTATACAAGTTTTGAATTTCGCCTCATTCAAATCTAGAAGGTGTGGCGGTATTTTATTGTAACATTTTATACAGTACCCTATAAAAGGTGACGCTACTTTAACCAGCCTGAAACCTGGTTGAATTAATTGGTCCCTATTTCTAGTAAAATAACTATGACTATCGCTGTTTTTACTAAAAAGTTGTAAATTCTTTCTAACGTACCCACATGATGTTTTCGTAAATATATTGACAAGGTCCCGTCATGATGTTAATGTCCTTAAACATTTCCCTTAGAGAATCGCGCCGTCGAAGATTGTATATCGCTCTGATGGCTCGTTTTTGCAGAACAAAAATTTACTGATTACATCTTCATTCATTGTTTTATTTTATTTATCTACAGAAAACTGGGAATTGTCTTCAATGCTTCATAGCCCATTTAGCATCTTAAAATTTTCCTTAAGATAATTTCAAGAAACCCTTCCATAATTGGAACAAAAACTTTAAAAGAAGAAGTAAAAACATGATAACGGCACATCAGGCAGTCTTTTTATTTTCATTTTGAATTAAGATAAAGATGGCGTCGAATGCTCGGCAAATTGAAACGGAAATAACTCGCGGTGGATGTTTTTATTCGTTGCGTGGCGCGGCTTGCGGGTCAATGAATATCCGCTATTCCACCTCAAGCAATTCGCCTGCAGATGAAAAAGTTTGACTTATCAATTCCACTTGCTATTCTGTATGCAGTCTTTAATTTTTCCTCGTTTTCCACTGAGTTTTTTAATATTCAAAGCAAGATGCTCGTTACCTCCATTTCATCATCATCATCATTTCAGCCGAAAGACGTCCACTGCTGGACATAGGCCTCCCCCAGGCGTCGCCACAATGACCGATCCCGTGCGTCTCGCATCCAGCGCCTTCCCGCAACCTTAACCAGGTCATCAGTCCACCTAGTGGGAGGCCTTCCAACGTATCGTCTTCCGGTTCGCGGTCGCCATTCCAGAACTTTTCGGCCCCATCGGCCTTCCGTTCTACGAGCAATGTGCCCTGCCCACTGCCACTTAAGTTTGGCAATTCTTCGGGCTATGTCGGTAACTTTGGTTCTCCTGCGGATATCATCATTTCTGGCGTGATCACGCAAGGAAATTCCGAGCATAGCCCTCTCCATTGCCCTTTGGGTGACTTTGAGCTTTCTGATAAGGCCCATTGTGAGCAACCACGTCTCGGTTCCATAGGTGATCACCGGCAACACACACTGGTCATAGACTTTTGTCTTGAGACACTGCGGTAAATTAGACGAGAAGATACCACGCAACTTCCCGAACGCCGCCCAGCCGAGTCGGATTCGACGGTTGACCTCTTTCTCGAAATTGGATCTACCCAACTGGACCGTTTGTCCCAGGTAGACTTATTCGTCTAAAACTTCGAGAGTCGAGTCTCCGACCTTGATAGGAGTGGGTGTTACGTGGGCATTCACCATGATCTTGGTTTTGTCCAAATTCATTTTAAGACCCACTCTTTCGGAAGCACTTCTGAGGTCATCGAGCATTTTACTGAGGCTCTCCATGGTCTCAGCCATAAGCACTATGTCGTCGGCAAACCGAAGGTGAGTAATGTACTCGGCATTAACGTTGATGCCAAGCCCCCTCCAGTGCAGAACTTTGAAGACATCCTCCAGCGCAGCAGTGAACAGTTTCGGATAAATGACGTCATTGTCGCCCTTTTTGAAGAAGAGTACCACCATACCCCTGCACCATGCCTGTGGCGTTTTGCCCTCGAGTATGACGGCATCCAACAGCTTCTGAAGGGCCCTAAGGACCGGTTTTCCACCCGCCTTCAGGAGTTCGGCCGTAATTCCGTCATCACCTTGCCTTGTTGTTTTTGAGCTGTTTCAGAGCCATGCTAATCTCGTACAGGCTGACGTCCGGGATATCTTCGGTATTGTGTCGGGTCAATCTAGCTTTTGGGTCGTTTGGTAGACTCGCAACGGGCTTGCTGATCGATGTGTACAACTGCCCATAGAATGTCTCGATCTCCCTGAGAAGCTCCGGTTTGGCGGATACGATCCTGCCATCGTCGGTCTTCAGTTTCGTGAGTTGGCTTTGCCCAATAGCCAGATCCCTTGAAAACACCTTGGAGCCTTTATTTCGCTCGATTGCGTCTTTAATACCCTCGGTATTGAAGCGGCGGAGGTCTCTTTTCAAGCATTTAGAGATCTGTCTATTGAGCTGCCGGTATTTGCACGCCTCATCTGAAGATTGCAGGATCATCTCACGCCTCTCCTTCATAAGCTTGAGGGTATGATCAGAGAGCTTTTTGTTTCTATCTGTACGACGGGTCTTGAAGAACTTAGACCTGACCGTATGGAAAGCTTCCACGAACCTGTAGCTATATTCATCCACGGAGCTCCCTAGGCACTCGAAACGATTCTGGAGTTCGAGCTGAAAGCTCTCGGGGTTTTGGACCTGGATCTGTGCTGGCTGGAGCGTGGACTTCATCAGTCGAGACCTTTCAAGCTTAATATTAATGTTCAATGTGCCTCTTACCATGCGGTGATCGCGCCCGGTTTTTACCGAGTTGATCACAGAGACATCATTGAACATTTGCTTCTTGGTTGATTTTTTTTGGACCATCGGGGCTCCGCCAGGTCCACTTCCTGTGTTCACGCTTTTTGAAGAAGGAGTTCATCATATAGAGGCCCTCCTTCTCCATAAAACTAGCCAGTAGGTGAGCCCGGTGGTTCCAACTCCAAATTGCCCAACTTGCTGCTCATCCTCGTCTCGTTTGCCCAGTTTCGCGTTGAAAACCCCCATGACAACGTTGAAGTGAGTTTTGAAACCATGCATGGCTCTGGAGATATCCTCATACATGGTCTCTACCTCATCGTCGGGGTGTGCCGAGGTCGGGGCGTAGACCTGTATGACCTTCAATGAATATCTTGAGGATATTCTGAGTATAAGGTACGCCACCCTGGTCGACACACTCTCGATCTTCACCACGATGTTCACAAGGGACTTGTGGACGATAAACCCGACACCACCCTGGGACTGCTGGTCACCCTCTCGGAAATAGAGCAGGTTACCGGATTTGAGGATTATCGAGTCCTCCCCCTCTCTTCGGACTTCAGATAACCCTATAATACTCCATCACAACCTGCTCAATTCCTCTTCGAGTTCGGTGACCTTCTCGTCGGTCCGAAGTGTGCGCGTGTTGTACGTTGCCAGGTCCAGTCATCGGTGATTGTTGGGGTAGCCGGATCTCTTCCGGAGATTCTTAGCACCCCTTGCCATGCCGTAGCCTCGACCGCTGCCGTAGTCGAGGGTAGGCAAGCTGCCGGGTACTAGGGGCTATTTTTTATTTGTGCTATTCATTGGGGGGGTTTTGTCATAATCGCCACGCTTGGCAGGCGGGTTGGCGATCGCAGAATGGTTGTTATAGAAGCACAGAGAACGCTGCTGCCAATTCTCTGGTTTGTCCCTTAGTCGCCTCTTACGACACCCACCCATACGGATACCTCCATTTAGTTCGTTGAAAAGAAAAGCCAACGAGCGGTTATTTCAGTTGGAATGAAAATAATAAATCAAGGGATAGGTAGATCGCAGAAGGCGCCTGGTCTATTTCATGCCCTCTGCATATATAATGGATCCTAGACTAAAGTGTTCGTAATTTATCTTAATTCTTTATTGTACACCAAAACAATACATTTACACAAGGTAAAATCAATATTAATGTACAAAGGCGAGCTTAACTCCAAAATGGAGTTTTCTGTCAGCAAACCTTTGAGTGATAGAGATTATAATAATTGAGGGCAGTAATCCAGTGTACAATTTTACAGTAAGATACTTGTACCGGACGGGCGATCTCGTGTTGGGTGAAACTATAGCGAAGTCCAAGCTGAGCCGCTGGCGTCCTGCACCTATAGGTTCCGGGTGCTGCGTCAGTTGTGTGAAGTATGGTGGGATGGAAGTTACTGTTACTATTGTTGTTTTATGGGCGGAGAAGGTGGAGATAAATAAAATACTGGTTTAATTATTATGACGACTAGCGAACAAATACTATGCGAAAGTACTATTCGAATATCAGGAGATGTGAACTGGTCGAGTACTAGATCCGAACTGTGTGAGTACTGGAAACGAACTGTCTTCAGCAACGACTAAAACTGAACTACTTATACGAATATCTAATGTGTAATGGTCGAGTACTGGAACTGAACTGTCCGAGTACTGGAAACAAACTGACCGTAATAGCGAGCGCGGTGCTCTTTTATACTACTCCGTGAGTCTACAAATATTCCAGAAAACTTGCCGTCAAAGTCGGCCCGCGGCGGTAGATAGCATTGTTCGCTTATCGTGATTTATTACAAATTTTACATTAAAGAGGTGCCGACATCAACAAAAGTGCATACAATAAACTATTCTCTGCGGTCGGCATACGGTGGAAATTCTATTTACAACACAGTCAAGACGATTCGAGATGCCGCGGCCGGCGCGGCTTCTTTGATCTATTGTATTAAGACGTGTGTCGGCTAGTTTAAAGATTTTAGTTACCGGCGGCGGCTCCTTTTACTCACCGATAACATTGTATCCACACGTGCGTCGCGGTGTCGGTACGTACAAAGGATTTTGGATACAGTCGGCGGCCGCTTTGAGCAATTAGATGGTTCCCGACGCCGCGGAACTGTTACCTACCTACAGCCGTGTATTTCTCGATCGTTCCTAATACTTTACTATTGATTCACTGTTCTAAACACTGTTATCTTTCAATTGTATCTAACGTACTGTCTTTACACTAACACTGAACACTCTGTCGCGAACAATACTAATTAAATATATAATAATAATACATAAATAAAAGAACTACGTTCATAAATACAAATATATATATAAATATACACGTATATATCTACTAATATTATTTATTGCGTTGAAAGAAAATGCTCCTTAATTTTCCTCTTGAAGACATCGAGAGAAGGGCTATCGCGTAGGGAGTGTGGGAGAGAGTTCCAGAGATTTATGTGGTAGTTAATTGTTTAAAACGTTAATTTAATTTGTATCACTGAACAAACTTGTGGCCGAATTGAAACTTGTTATTTTATTAGTAACTGAAATGTATTCGCTTGTCTGAAAATCTGATATTTTTTTTTTTACATTTTGTATCGGCCAATATTTCAATTATTTTTCTTGTTTTCAGATACGAAAGAGTAAAAAATCTGTAAAAAAGGCTTTTTCTGCAGTAGCGAGTATGATAAAACAAAGCCTGTTATATGACTTGGTAATGTTGCAAAAGGAAAATTAAAGGGCAAGTCGGTGGCATGCAGAAAAATGGATAGATATGGTTAGTAGAGAACCTCTGCTGTTAGAAGATAAGTAATTCTGTTTTACATTCACGAAACCATGACCTGATCTTGTAGTAATTGGTTATGCGTTATAACAGTAATACGTTACGATTTGTTAGTAAACATATTTGAGAATATTGGCAAACACTTATAGCTTAACATCCATCTTGTTTTCATTTTGAATGTTCTTTGCTGTTCCATATGCGGACGTTGAAAATCGTTAGATAAGTTACCGGTCATAAAAAAAGCCGAGCTTTGTTACCGAGAAAACACGGGTAAGTTTAGCTTTTATTGCTATTTCACTGAAACAACTATTAAAGCTCTCAATCTTGATTACGTTAATCAAATCATAAACCAGATAAACCTTCCTATTGTATCAGTGGTTCGGTAGTATTTAAGTTTATTGTGTTCAGACAGACAAAAAGACGTGACATAGATATATATACATATTTGTTATATGGTATGTTTAGATGATAGAAACATTAAATGCGGCTGTAACTGCAGAATGGTGGTATATTTCACCAAAATATTGACTGTTAAATAAAACAATGTCTTAATGCATTATAATATTTTGAAATATGGGATCCAATATGTAGTTTAAAACAATTTTACCGTTGGCAATTCTTTCACTAGAAATAAGAAATAAGTATTCTAGTGTCATATACTTTTTGTATAGTTTTGAAACATTGTTTAGTTGCTTTAATAAAAATAACAGTAACATGTTTGATACAAAATTATTTTATATTATGCACAGCTCTTCACATTTTGCTTATCAGGAGAGACAATCTTCAAAAATTACGTTTCTACGAAATACATGTTTTGACCTGTTGGCGCCAATTCCTATACGTATTTTCAGTATATTTCAGAGACACAATTTCATATTTTATTTCTCTTATATGTTATTCAAAACATCCCACGATATTCGTTTAGAAAAACAAAAAGTATACAAAAAAGAAAATTCCGTTTCATATTTTACAGATTGAGATTGACGTATGTAAGTCCTAACTGGTTTTGCCGAAATTTCGGCTTATTGGGTGCTCAAATTTGACGTGAAAAAGACAGAGGCCGATCCGTTGTCAGATTTGGCACTGAGTTCCAGGCTGTAGCTGAGTCAGCATTATGTAATATTGAACAAAATTCATTGCGAAATAAAAAAGCCTTTACGGTTTCAATTACGGAGGAAAAATAGGACAAAGACGGCAATTGTTGTCGGGGAAGACGGTGGTCAAAATGAAAATGGATTGCCTGTTAATATCAGCGTTAAATAACGCTATTATAAATAAGTATTTATTCCTTTGTTAAGTTACTTTATAAGCTTTTATTTTGTTCGCTCAAATATTTGCACAGAAACAAAGTGTTCGTGGATTTGTTAACAGGCGTTGAAATTGGTTGCTTTTTGAGATCTTGCCTACTTTTTTTGTTTTGGAATGTTTTGGTAACCTTGTTTCCATATAAATTGCCTGCTGCTATGCGGGTATTTGTATTGAAATGGTGCGAGCTACAGCATTTTGGGAGCTACAAACGGGGTATAAATACCATTTCAAGCTGCGTATACCGCATAGAATTTGGTAACGTTCATAGTTCTGGCCAAATCAAGGTAAACGCTTCATGTAAAATACAAGTACTCAGCAGAATCCAGTTAGACTAGAAGCAGACAAAGAATGGCATTCCCTGCCGGAGTCTGTATTTCCTGATAGCTACAACCTGGGAATCTTTGAGTTAAGAGTGAATAGTTTTCTTCTTGGCAAGCGTGCTTCATCGTCGACCACATCATCGTTTACCATCAGGTGAGATAGTGCTTCCAAAAAAAAACACTACTAAGTGGAAAAGAATTTCAATTTCGGCAGTAGGTGTTCCTGTTTTTGTTTCTTTGTTTTTTGACACCGATTTCCAAAATTGAAGTTATTTTGTACTTTGTATTTGGAAGTCAGTTGTATATTTTTGTAAAAAGAATAATTTTTCACTTTTTAGTTGTGGTACCTAATGCGCAAGTTCTATAGTAAGGTACCTATTTTGTCAAAGGTAGGTCAGAATAGATTACCCGAATAACATGTAACTTGAACATAACCGGTGAAATGAGAGTGTACCAGGGTGATCTGTACACATCTGAAATGGTGTAAACAATAAACTTACATGCGATTGCAGCAATTCGGAGAGATTTGCCGTCATTTATTGAAGAGTTCTGCTGTATATCTCCGAAGTTCTTCATCAGATCTTTACCTAATTTAAATGGGACCATTTCGAAATAAACTACTTTTAGAAAAAAAATAATTTTGTAAATACCCGTTTATATATTACGGAGAAAAATAAAAGATAAATAATGTAATTATAAACATGCGAATTGAGAACCTTCTCCTTTTTGGGACGCATTCAATCGCAGTGAAGAAAAATATAGTGCTTTCCTTTATATACAATATTTGTGACGTGGAGCTTTCACGAGTAAAAAAAATATTTTCTTATTCAGTTTATTGAATAGAGTTTATACGATAACCACACAAAGGTCGTGTTAGGCATAAATATTGCTTAAGTTATCGCTTAAAAGATCTATGAAGGTCGGCTGCGTATCGTTTGCTTGACAGTTATTGCGGTTTTATGCCTGAAGTTTGGGAAAAACCTCTTTTTAGAACGAGATTTCATCTAATATATACCTTCACTTTTGTATTTATTTGAATTACTAGATATATTTACCTTCATTAAGGCAATTTGCGTTGTTTTTGCCATTTTAACTCCTCCTCAGATTCAGGGTTCCATTTTACAAAAGGAAAAAGAGGAATCCTTATACTTTATAAGATCACTTTGTTGTCTGTCAGTTTGTTTGTCAAGACCTTTTTCTCTGGAACACTTGTAGGTATCAAGTTGAAAAGTAATCATAATATACTCAGGTCTCCAATTAATTGCAGTTGGTAAACTGACTTCGACCTATGTCAATGTATGGAGACAACAGTATTCTATCGGCAAACTGTTTATTTTGTCCCTCAATCCACTTTATCTTTTCGTTAGAGCAATGTTCGGTGCTTTTATTGTTTATGAACTTCTTTTCTAAATTTATCTGTTTGTAGTCTGACTAGTACTTGGCTGGTTCTTTTTATAATAATTATATTTATCTAGTTATCTATAGGAATCATTTAGCTCGTTTGCCATGTGGGTTGGCGATAAGGGGTCGATGTGAAGACTTCTGAGGTAGGCCCATGTCTAGGTAGTGGCCATATTTCGGATGAAATAATTTTGATGTAATGAAACTGTATAAAAATAAGAGAAACACAATGTCAGCTGTCTTACTATTGGAAATGAAGACCTTCTGAATAAACCAGATGCATTTTTAAAGCAATTTTATTTCATTTAGAACTTTTCCTTACAGAGAAAGACAGAGGTAATCAAAAAGTCTCAGTCGCCCCAGATCTTGAGCAGTCCGTTGAACGTAAATTGTGCTCTACTTTGTGTAGTCGACAAAGTAACCATGCAAGCAAGTTACAAAGTGAAATTCGCTTCCCTCTCTCACCTCTTCATTATCAAAGGAAGAACTGAATCGGAGCAATTTTACTCATTGTGTACTTTAGAGTTAACGTCCGAACAGTTTCAAGTTTAATGGCACAACTTTAAAGCCACATACTATTTTGAAGTTATATGTACATCTAAGGGGTTCTAACTCAAGGATTAACACAACAGATTGGTCAGAAAATTGAACAACACATATATGGCTGTAAAAGATTATGAAATACCTTAGGGCACACCAATTGAAAAAAATATACAAGATAGAAAAAAAAACAACAAATAGCTGTAAAATATGACCATATATGTACCAAATATATTCTGTGTATCTTTGAGAATTGCAAGCGTTTTAAACATCAAATCAACTAAATCGAAAATCAATCCAAATCACTGTCATTTACCGAGCCCGTAAAATATTAATCTGCTCCATTTTATCTTCAAATATATACCAACGAATAAGTTAAGGCTTAATGTTCAATACATAGATAGGACAAAGCCATTAAAATGGACGTTCTCGTAAATAACTTTTCAGAATAACACATTATTGTTAAGTAATGCTTTCTTGTTCTATAGCTTATGTATGCAGCCATTTTCGTTATCTAATAGGTACTTACGTTGTAACCCTTCGTAAAGCATAGTCGAAGATTGGAATGAAATATTGGATTGAAACGATTAATTTGGGAGTTTGTAAGTTTTCGACTAGTTTCTTTCTTTACTTGCAGGTATTTTTGTCTGAGCAAGTGAAATCGTTTTTTTTATCGTTCGTATTTCCATATAAACTTTCATGCATAGATAGGGCATGAATTTTTTATCTTTGGTATACACTTACTGTCCTTTACTCTTCGCGATTATGTTGTACATCTATAAAACTTCTGTTTGCTGAATATGACGGAAAAATTCGAAGTATATAGTTATTTTAGTACACAATCTACCCAATATAGTCTGTAAGCTGGTCACAATACATTTAGTTTGAGTCTTTATAACGGCCGGTTCCCCATCAGGCAATAAATTAACTTCGACAAAATGGGACAATCGAGCACCCATTAAAACAAACTATACAAGCAAACACGCATGTACAGGCTAGTACATAACCCTTTAATCGAAATACCAAACCGAAACATAGTCGAAGTTGGCTCGTAAACGTCAACATAAACTCGAACCCGTAAACCGATCAGTGTTCATTGTGATCACGCGTCTAGCTAACTAATATTCAAATTAGTGACGTCATCGGATTAGGCCCAACGCCGCTCAATTCCTGTTGATTACTCCGCCACAGGTTATTATAGAGGAAATGTATGCGTTCATTAAAATTCGACATCTTGTGACGTTGTTATTCCGTTGGCGTGTTATAATTTTAGTAGGTGGCGGAATTAAGTGGAGCGTTATTGAATTATTTCTTGTTAGGATGTGTTGGGTATGAAAGCTTTTACTATAGGTGATTAACCCTTCGGAGAATACAGGAGTTAAGTTATGTTATGAAAGGTTTAGCTTACCACGGTTAAGTTAGCTCTACGATAGAGCTAACTTAACCGTGGTAAGCTAAACCATAGGTGACAGATACGGTGTAATATTCTGGGGCAACAGTACAGACAGGGAGCGTGCTTTCATTGCTCGAAAACGTTGCATCAGGGCTATAAAAGTATTTAGCTTATATGAAATTGACTCCTGTAAGACATTTTTAACCTCCGCCGGAAAAATAGGGGTGTTATAAGTTTGAAAGGTGATTTTGTCGAAAATGTTTTTAGCTATGTTTGATTAAAATCGGTTTAGCCGTTCAAAAGTTATGGGCGTTTTACTATTTGAATCAGGGTGTTTTTGCAAGATAAATGTGCCAGGGGTTTTAAAATTTTGAAATTTTACTTGTATATAAAGATGAACGTATTAGCACTGCCATGTGTCTATATGACATGTTGCTTAAACAATGCTAAGCATCTTTTGTTTCCCATAATACTAGACTTTGGTCAACCCAGGAAGCGAGTTAGTGGCATCTAATAAGTCATGCCGGAAAATCATGATGGATTAAATTGATTATTCAAACCTTATCGTTGCTCTATCATGTCTCATCTACATAGCACATGTCCAAAGCATCCGACAGGTGAGATTCCATAGGATAGATACCAGATACAAGAGACAGCAGATTCGTGATGACAACTTTAATGATAAGCTATTGAGTTTCTACAGAGATAATTAATGGACTTCAGAAATGTCATGGTGGTTCATTGACCGCAAATCTTACTAATATTATAAATGCGAAAGTTTGGATGAATGGATGGATGTTATTTGTTGAAGTATTTATTAGTATATTTTATTTGTAAATGTGTATTATTAATAATATATATGTTAGTATATTCATTTTCTTATACAAGATGTTATTTTTAGATTTTTTGTTGACTGGTAGAAAATGCCTTGTGGTATTAAGTCCGCCTATGTACCACTATTGTACATGAAGTTTGAATAAATTACTCAATCACGCCAGAACGCGAACGGCTGAATGGATCTGGATAAAATTTGGCACAGAGATAGATTATAGTCTTACATATGCTACTATTACTACTACTATTTTTATTCCGTATAATGTTATCTTGGGAAGATAAAACAGTTTCAACGCAGGCGAAGCCGCTGGCGGAAGCTAGTGTAACATAAAATGAATTTTCTCCTTCGTCGTCAAGTTGAGTGCCTGTAAGGTAATTTTCCACTGTCATATTCCAGGTGATTAATCTATAATAATATCCATACTTCTATATCTATACTTCCTTACATACATAGTATAAAACAAAGTCGCCACCCGCTGTCTGTCCCTATGTATGCTTAGATCTTTAAAACTACGCAACGGATTTTGATGTGTTTTTTTTAATAGATAGAATGATCCAAGAGAAAGGTTTATATGTATAATACACGAGGGCGAAGCCTCTGGCAGAACTAGCTTCTGCTAATATAATATATACTAATATTACAAAGAGGAAATATTTGTATTTTAGTTTTATAATAATAATGTTATAAAGAGAAAAGATTTGTATTTTTGTATGTAACGAATAAAATTAAAACCTACCGGACCGATTTAAAAAAAAATTTCACCGTTGGGAAGCTACACTATCCCCGGGTGACCTAGGCTTTTTATCCCTGTATTCCCACGGGAACGGGAACTACACGGTTAAAACCGCGAAGCGTCTGCTAGTATTTTAATGAAACTAACTTATTATTTGTTGTGTAGTTTTATTGCAGTTTCAAGCTCAAATGATTGAAATTTCTTCTTAATAATTCAGTTTGATTATTAGTTAAACAAATATTTCAGCTTGTTAGTAGTAAATATGATACGTAAATTAACAAAATTGCTGCCGTCGCAGCCTACCGTGCCTCAATGCGGGTACTTGTGTTACCAATTTTGAGGAGACTGGCAATCCAACGCTGCATCATTGTTAGCTAACAAGGTTTAGCACAGCAGCTTCGATTTCGTATGCTCGTTTTACGAATTTTGACGTCATTGGATTACCAACGCGAAGTATTGCATTGTTTCAATATTTCGCGTTCTCTTTTTAAAAAGGTACAGTTTCATACTCGTCATCAACTTGTTTGGGGTTGAATTATGTACAAAATCTTATCATGATATCGCGACGAAAAGACCGCAATATGTAATGTTTGTAAACTAGTATAATATGTCAAAAGTTATAGTAGCAACTCCTAGGCATAAATGAGTTAGAAGAGGAACAAAAAATACACTAAGTATTTTATTAGATAAAAAAGTTATATTACTTAATACAAGTTACTATTGTTTAACATAGATGTCTCAGAAGAAAAGCATACATTTGAAAAATAAAGTCATAATATTTTCATATTGGCAATACAAGGCGGGAGGAAAGTTTACTTACCCCCTAGTTTTCATAAGATTGAACCAGCAAATAAAGTAGCTTGCAAATCAAACAAAACCCAAGCAAATTTACGAAACATTGAAACGCATTGTGTCATAATACAAACTATAAGAAGCAGACGGCATCGCGAAAGATTCAATTTTCTTTTCATATTTTCTCTACGTTTTATTCAAATGGTGCTCCGTTTCAATACTTTACATCAAAATGTATATCATTCACACAGCTCTGTATCTAGAATATTCTGCTAATCTTATTACTCACAATCAAAACGCTGCGATAAACATAATACCATTTAAGAGATTTATGATCATTAGGTTTGTTAAGAATCACAAAACCGTTTTCAGCACGATCTTGCGATAATGTCTTTTATTTTGTTTTATCATGGTACCGTTATCTTAAAAGGTAATTAATGCAAGCTGTATTCTTTCTTCACCCTTATTTTGTTCGGGAATTAGGGATATGACGTGTGTTTTACTTTTTATTTAAATTATTTTCTAATTAACAGTCTGATTACTTTAATTTTAATTTATATAAATCTACGACTAGTTTCCACCATACAGGTGTTTCCGATTGGCACTAGTTAACATTTTCTGTCAAAATCTAAATTTTTGCGCTAAGTTGTTATATAGAAGTGTGGTTAGGTCGTTCAATGTTTATTTATTTGATAGAAATATAAAATATCGCGATATAAAACAGATACAAGTACATGATTCAAAACACTACAATAAAATTATGTTACAGCTTCATTCTTTGTTTTATTTTATTTATCTACAGAAAACTCTGAATTGCCTTCAATGCTTCATAGACTATTTAGCATCCTAAAATTTTCTTTAAGATAATTTCAAGAAAACCTTCCATAATTGGAACAAAAGCTTTAAAAGAAGAAGTTTAAACAAGATAACGGCACATCAGGCAGTCTTTTCATTTTCACTTTGAATTAAGATAAAGATGGAGTCGAATGCGCGGCAAATTGAAATGGAAATACATCGCAGTGGATGTTTTTATTCGTTGCGTGGCGCGGCGCGCGGGTCAACGAATATCCGCTTTTCCACCTCAAGCAATTCGCCTGCAGATGAAAAAGTTTGACTTATCAATTCCACTTGCTATTCTGTATGCAGTCTTTAATTTTTCCTCGTTTTCCACTGAGTTTTTTATTATTAAAAGCAAGATGCTCGTTACCTCCATTTAGTTCGTTGAAAAGAAAAGCCAACGAGCGGTTATTTCAGTTGGAATGAAAATAATAAATCAAGGGGCAGGTAGATCGCAGAAGGCGCCTGGTCTATTTCATGCCCTCTGCATATATAATGGATCCTAGACTAAAGTGTTCGAGATTATTTATGTGGTAGTTTACTGTTTAAAACGTTAATTTAATTTGTATCACTGAACAAACATGTGGCTGAATTGAAACTTGTTATTTTATTCGCAACTGAAATATATTCGCTTATCTGAAAAGCAGATTAAAATCTTTCTTTTTACATTTTGTTTGAGTAAATGTTTCAAATATTTTTCTTTCTTTCAGATACGAAAGAGTAAAAAATCTGTGAATAAGGCTTCGTCTGCAGTAGCGAGTATGATAAAACAAAGCCTGTAATATGACTTGGTAATGTTGCAAAAGAAAAATTCTCTACGGAGGCAAGTCGGTGGCATGCAGAAAAATGGATAGATAAAGACCAGTTATTCCATTGGAACCTCTGCTGTTAGAAGATAAGTAATTCTATCATACATTTGCGAAACCATGACCAGATCTTGTAGTAATTGGTTATGCTGAATATTATAGAAATAAGTATTCTAGTGTCATATACTTTTTGTATAGTTTTGAAACATTGTTTATGTAATGTCGGTATCTGTATAATTATTTCTATGTGTCAGTTCAGTATTAAACTCAGTACCGTGAACACGTTGTTTAATTATTCAGCCTACCAAATAGTTCAGTGGCGACGAGGACAAAAATAAAAAAAATATAAGTATTCGGCGTGCGAAAATTAATAGCAAGCACAGTAATGACGATCGGGAAAATAGCAGAATTCGATGTGCATAAAGACGATTGGCGGTTATATATCGAACGTTTAGAACAGTATTTCATAGTGAACGAGGTGAAAAGTGAAATATTTGTACCGACGTTAATAACGATAATGGGCGCGGAAAGTTATGAACTATTAGTAAGTTTGTGCACACCTGACAAACCAAAGTCAAAGACGTTTACGCAAATAGTGGATATCATGGGAAAACATCTGCAGCCCAAGCCAAGTGAGCTGGCTGAGAGGTACAAGTTTAGGAAGAGGACTCAACAAGGTGGCGAATCAATAGCTGAGTACATCGCTGTTCTCAAGAAAATGTCCAAAACATGCGATTTCGGGGCGTGGCTCGAAGAAAGTTTACGGGACCAGTTGGTATGTGGTATAAGCTGTGAGACGATTCGCCAACGGTTATTCGCTGAACCTAAGCTAGATTTTTCGAGAGCCTATAGCTTAGCGATTAGCTTAGAATCAGCGGAAAAAGATGCGGCGGCCGTAGTTCAAGGTCAGAAAAGGGCACGCGGGGAGGTGACAGCGGCCGATTGTCTAGCAATAGAAGGCACAAGATGGCAAAGGAGGGACACCGCGAGTGGGGCAGGGGAGAAGACAGCCACGCGGTATGCAAGAGGTACGACGCGGGAGCCCTGGGCGCGCGGCGGGCACGGGGCGCGCGAGCGCCGTCATGGTAGTGGGGCGAATGCACCGTCGACGTCAGCGGGGGCACAATCTGAGCGCCGACATCAATGTCAAGCTTGTGGCGGGGCACATGAAACGTCCACTTGTCGATTCGGCCGTTACGTATGTCGTGTGTGTAACAAGATGGGTCATCTTCGGCGTGTGTGTCCAAATATAGTATCGAACCAATCTTACATGGGATCTAAAACAACAGATAGCCGTGTAGAATGTGAAAGTGATCACAGCGAAGAGGTAATTGACATTAATTTAAATCTTTTAACGTTGAGTCAGTGCAAACCGTTTATGATGTCATTAAAGGTACATAATAAAGTTTTAAGCATGGAATGCGACACAGGTAGTGCGGTGTCGTGCATTAGTTATAAAATGTACCAGCAAAAATTTAGTGATTTAACTATTAGCAAATGTAACATTGTCTTGAGATATTATACGGGCGAGCTAGTTTATCCTGTGGGGGTAATAACACCGTCAGTTATGTATAATGATAAAGTTGAAAAGCTCGATTTATACATTATCAGAAAGGGCAAAATGGCCTTACTCGGTAGGCAATGGATGTTAGAGTTAGGTATTCAGTTACCGACTGTTAAATTAACGTCAGTAAATAAATTGTGTGGCGAGGAGTTTAACGTAGAGGAATTCAGTTCCAGATACTATAATGTGTTCGCGGAGGGACTCGGCGGCTTCACCGGTCCGCCGGTGAGCATTCACTTGCGCGAGGGGGCGCGGCCAGTGTTCATGCGCGCTCGACCCTTGGCGTATGCGCTGCGCGAGCCGGTGGAGCGAGCTCTGCAGCAGCACGTGCGTGACGGCATACTCACACCTGTCGAGCGTTCCGACTGGGCGACGCCGATCGTACCAGTAGTGAAGAAGGACGGTAACATAAGAATTTGCGCAGACTACAAATTGACGTTAAATAAAGTTTTAGAGGTTGATCGTTATCCTTTACCACGTGTAGAAGACTTACTAGTTCGCTTGCACGGCGGCCAAAGATTCAGTAAAATTGATCTGTCACAGGCCTATGCACAATTTTTCTTGGATGAGTCTAAGAAGTATACTGTTATTAATACCCACAAGGGATTATTTATGTACAACCGTCTCGTATACGGACTGTCATCTAGTCCTGGAATTTTTCAGCGACGCCTGGAGGAATTGTTTGCAGATTTACCGCGAGTGGGGGTATTCTTAGATGACGTTATAATAACAGGATTATCGACAAGTGAACATTTGGAAAACTTACATAAAGTTTTCCAACGCTTGGAAAAGTATGGTTTAAGAGTTAAAAAGGAGAAATGTGACCTTTTTGCAAAGTCGATTAGCTATCTAGGATATGTAATCAGTGCAGAGGGCGTACATACGAGTCCAGACAAGGTAAAGGCAATTGTCGACACGCCGGCACCCGTGAACGTAGCAGAACTCCGGTCGTTTATAGGTATGATTATGTATTACGCAAAGTTCATAAAAAATTTAAGTACAATACTAGCACCTCTATACGAGTTGCTAAAGTCGGGGTCGAAATACGACTGGAATGTTAAATGTCAAGGGGCATTCGGAAAAGTTAAGGCCATGCTAACGAGTAGTGAAGTCCTAATGCACTATTCTGCCGAGTTACCACTTATACTAACGGCGGACGCCAGCAGCGTCGGGGTGGGCGCGGTACTGTCACAGCTAACGCCAGCCGGCGAGCGGCCGGTCGCATATGCCTCACGCTCGCTTATACCTGCTGAACGTAACTACGCGCAGATAGACAGAGAGGCTTTAGCAATAATATATGCAATACGCAAATACCATCAGTACTTGTACGGAAGGAAATTTACTATAAGAACTGATCATAAACCCTTGACATATATAATATTTGGTAACAAGGTAGGTATTCCGGTTATGTCGGCGTCTCGGTTGCAACGTTGGGCTGTGCTTTTATCTGGGTACAATTATGATATTGAATATGTGTCGTCTAAAAATAATTGCGCCGACGCTTTATCGCGATTACCTTCCAGAGTTGCTAACGAGTGACATACGAGTATTAAAGAGATAACGTATGCAAATTTTGTTGAAAACTTTTTGCCAATAACTAACTCTGATGTCAGTAAGGCTACGGCTAGGGATGTATTACTTACTAAAATTAAAGTTTACATAGAATCAGGCTGGCCGCATTTTTGTAGCGAAGAGGAGCTAAAACCATTTTTCAATAAGCGAAATGAGATATACATTGAGGGCGGTTGTATTATGTGGGGTTACCGAATGATTATACCAGAGTCCTTGAGGCAGACGGTATTGAAACAGTTACATTGTAGCCACATGGGCATAGTTAAAACGAAGAGCTGGGCTAGAAGTTACGTGTGGTGGCCGCGTACCGATTTTTTAGGACCGTATAAGGGTAAAACATTTTTAATATTGGTAGATTCGACATCGAAGTGGATCGAGGCCTTCGAAACAAAACAAACAAATGCAACAGCCATTATAAAAATTCTGACAGCTACTTTTGCGCGATTCGGGCTTCCGAGGGAACTAGTTTCGGATCAGGGTCCTCCGTTTACAAGTAGGGAATTTTCGGATTTTTTAAAAAGCAACGGTATTAAGCAGTCTTTCTCACCAGCCTACCATCCTTCTTCGAATGGGGCAGCGGAGAACGCCGTCAAATTATGTAAGCGTACGATTAAAAAAGCGTATAGGGATAACGTTGATGTAGATCTAGCCCTCCAAAACTTCTTATTAATCTACAGAAACACTATACATAGCACTACAGGGGAAACCCCAGCCATGTTGCTACAGAAACGTAGATTATGCTCACGTCTGGATCTGTTAAGGAACGATCAAACCTTGCTGGACAAAGTACGTTCTGCACAAGATAGCCAGGCACAGTATGCAGGTGGGGTTAAGCGTGATTTTATGCAAGGCGATTCGGTATGGGCGAGAGGCTTTGGCCAACAAGACAAATGGGTTAAAGGGCTTATACGGAATAGAGATGGCTCCCGTAGGTACATAGTGGAAAGTGATAGCGGTCAATTAATGAAACGTCATATAGATCAAATGCGTCGTAGATCGCGTTTTTCAGATGTTGCCTGTCCTAAGGTTGATACGGGCGAATCATCGACGATAAGGGGTGAGAATGCCGTTCCGCAGGTGAAGGAAATGGGGAATGAGAGCGAGAGTAGTGGTGCGATAAGTGACCAACAATATGAACAAACAGTAGAATCACAAAATAACGTACCAACTCAAGACGTGGTCCCGCCCGTCGTACGAAACGATATTGCAAGTAACACCACTACACTCTGTTCACCACTTCCAGAACTGTCACAGTCAAGTCCTAAGCGGATAAGAAAACCCGTGATTAGATATAGGTCTGAGTATGTTTAGTATTAAGTACTTATTGTTAGTAATTAAGATCCCCATGTATCAGTTAATTATAGCTTAAATTTAGTGGTGGAGGTGTAATGTCGGTATCTGTATAATTATTTCTATGTGTCAGTTCAGTATTAAACTCAGTACCGTGAACACGTTGTTTAATTATTCAGCCTACCAAATAGTTCAGTTTAGTTGCTTTAATAAAAATGACAGTAACATGTTTGATACAAAATTATTTTTAATTATGCACAGCTCTTCACATTTTGTTTATCAGGAGAGACAATCTTCAAAATCACGTTTCTACGAAATACATGTTTTAACCTGTTGGTATTTTCAGTATATTTCAGAGATACAATTTCATATTTTATTTCTCTTATATGTTATTCAAAACATCCCACGATATTCGTTTAGAAGAACAAAAAGTATACAAAAAAGAAAATTCCGTTTCATATTTTACAGATTGAGATTGACGTATGTAAGTCCTAACTGGTTTTGCCGAAATTTCGGCTTGTTGGGTGCTCAAATTTGACGTGTATAAGACAGAGGCCGATCCGCTGTCAGATTTGGCACTGAGTTCCAGGCTGTAGCTGAGTCAGCATTATATAATATTGAACAAAATTCATTGCGAAATAAAAAAGCCTTTACGGTTTCAATTACGGAGGAAAAATAGGATAAAGACGGCAATTGTTGTCGGGGAAGACCGCGGTCAAAATGAAAATGGATTGCCTGTTAATTATAGCGTTAAATAACGCTATTATAAATAAGTATTTATTCCTTTGTTAAGTTACTTTATAAGCTTATATTTTGTTCGCTCAAATATTTGCACAGAAACAAAGTGTTCGTGGCTTTGTTAACAGGCGTTGAAATTGGTTGTTTTATGAGATCTTGCCTACTTTTTTTTTGTTTTCGAATGGTTTGGTAACCCTGTTTCCATATAAATTGCCTGCTGCTATGTGGGTATTTGTATTGGAATGGTGCGAGCTACAGCTTTTTGGGAGCTACAAACGGAGCATAAATACCATTTCAAGCTGCGTATTCCGCATGGGATTTGGTAACGTTCATAGTTCTGGCCAATTCAAGGTAAACGCTGTGAATAGTTTTCTTCTTGGCAAGCGTGCTTCATAGTCGACCACATCATCGTTTACCATCAGGTGAGACAGTGCTTCCAAAAAAAAACACTACTAAGTGGAAAATAATTTCAATTTCGGCACTAGGTGTTCCTGTTTTGGTTTCTTCGTTTTTTGACACCGATTTCCAAAATTGAAGTTATTTTTCACTTTGTATTTGGAAGTCGGTTGTACATTTTTGTAAAAAGTTTATAATTTTCACTTTTTAGTTGTGGTACCTAATGCGCAAGTTCTATAGTAAGATACCTATTTTGTCAAAGGTAGGTCAGAATACTCTGAGAAAAATTTCCTCTGCCGCACTATGTAAAATAAGGACAAAAATCGACCACAATGACGTGTGTAACCCGGTCCATTACGCGTAACTAGTCAGTCATACGTAGTCGGCATACTGACGCTCATCATGAACATGGCGGGTTACGTAATTTACTCGTGGTCGATTTTTGTACGTACGTACGTAGCCCGACATCCGGCTACGTAATACGTAGTGCGCAAGTCGCACTGAATACTCCTGAAACTACGAATGCAATACCTGTATACTATTGTTGCGGGCACAGTAGAACACGGTGAACCTTACGTGTGTACCACGGCGGCATACGTACGACACTGTAGTGGCCACAGTAAATAATGGTGAGCCATATGTGTGTACCACGGCGGCATACGTACGATACTGTGGCGGACACAGTAAATCACGATGAGCCGTACGTGTGTACCACGGCGGCATACGTACGATACTGTGGCGGACACAGTAAATCACGATGAGCCGTACGTGTGTACTACGGCGGCATACGTACGATACTGTAGCGGGCATAGTAAAGCACGGTGAGACATACGTGTACACCACGGCGGCATACTTACGATACTATGGCGGACACGGTGAATCATGGTGAGACATACGTGTACACCACGGCGGCATACTTACGATACTATGGCGGACACAGTGAATCATGGTGCGTCATACGTGTGCAGCATGGCGGCATACGTAGGATACTGTGGCAGGCACAGTAAAGCATGATGTATCAGACGTATTAACTGTCGTAGTAGAGGTAAGGTACCGTTGCCGGTACAGTAAGGCATGATGAACCGTGCGTATGTACCACGGCAGTGGACGTACGATACTGGTGCGGGACCAGTAAAGTACGGTGAACCATACTTATGTACCACGCTAGCGTACGTACGATACTGCTGCGGGTATAGTAATGCATGGTGCACTATACGTGTTACGTATGGCACACCATGCCTTACGATACTCGCACCTGTACTTTCCTTATGCTGGCGCATGGTACATACAAAGGTGTTCAGATACTTATTTTGAATATTGAACACTCAAAGTCAATGAAATTTTGTAGAAATGTATAGTTTAAATACTGCAGGGACTTTTGAATAAAATATGAAAACCCCCTGCAATATTTAAACTATACATTTTTACGAAAATGTAATAAACCACAGACCTAGATATTAGTTTCTCGATCGTGTCTACAAAATTTCATTGACTTTCGTGTGTTTAATGTTCAAAATAAGTATCTGAACACATTTGTATGTACCATGCGCCAGCATAAGGAAAATACAGGTGCGAGTATCGTAAGGCATGGTGTGCCATACGTAACGCGTATAGTGCACCATGCCTTACTATACCCGCAGCAGTATCGTACGTACGCTAACATGGTACATAAGTATGGTTCGAAGGAACTCCTCAAATATTATAGGCAAACGGCTCGCGTGCTACATCGCCCGGTTCTTGAGCAGGCGGTCGAGCGATGCGGAGGATGCAGAGGGGATGGGACGGGGCAAGGAAGGAACGCTTGCTGACTTGCCGAGCTTTAAATTCGCTGTTAATTATTTTTAACAACTATATCTCAAAAACTAATACATCTGATTGATATAGTGTAAAGGGCAATTTTAAGTAAATAGTCATAAAAGATTCATATTATTTATTTTCAATCGTAAAAAAAACACAAGCTTAATTATTGTCAGTAACATAATTAATTGTCAGTCTCAATGCTGTTTAGCAATTCAGGGGAGGAACGAGACAACCCCCACACAAGAGTTATTAACTACTTACTGGGGCTGTTTCAATCACATTTGTTATGTAAATCTAATGCCGGCCATACACGGTACAAGTTTACTTGCGCAAATCAAGACTTGCGCAAGTATACTGTAACGTGTGTGGCTCAATAAACAATTTATTATTAATTAATCATACTATTCTAGAATTACATGGTAGTATAAACAATATCTCAGATCTCAGGTATTTGTTGCACGAGCTGGAGGCGGTTACCCGCCTTGCGTATGAGCAACCTAGGATTTCCGACCAAAGAATCACTAGTAAGAGCCAGTCCACACGGGCCGTTGCGTCATTTTACATACTAATAATCATAATGTACACACGGTGCGCTGCGTCAACCCAACGCACACACGACGGAACTGCAGCTCCCGAGACGAAGCGGGCGGTTGATTTGTAAGGTACATAATAGTGTCTAACTCCGAGCACTATTGGGCGTTTTGAAAGTATAATAATAATAAAAATAATCATAAGGGGTCCGCTAGCCAGACACTTCATAAAAACGTCATTCAATCAAATACTGTCGAGGTACAAAATATATCTTATTTATTTTCTTGAGGTACAAAATAATGTCTTTATGAAAAGCTATCACCTGTTGATAAATCTCGTTGGGGCCTGCCAGATAGACTCACACGCGATGTTTTTATAAAATGCTTGCCGCAACTGTGCGTCGCCGCTGCGATGTCGGAACGTTATTACTGCGTCGTCATGTGGACTGGCTCTAAGGGTACCTTGGCATCAATGGAGTCCGCGTGGTCGTCGCTGGAAACCAATGCGTCTAGGCCTACGGTAAACTTAACTTAAAGGTCGTTCGCATACGAACGCTAATACATACGCATAAACCTAACTAGTTGCGGAACCTATTTTGCAAGGCCCGACTTTAAACTGTAACCGGTATTCTACAAAAAAAATATTAAAATATTACAAAATGTGGGGATCGCCCCGTTTTGGTAGCGATCCGAGAGCCACCTTTTGGCAGTAGGGGCGGTGCTCCCCTACCCCATGGCCTAGGTGAAGGTTAAACATCAGTACCGAGTTTCGATATTTCTACTTTTACGAAATTTGACTGATTGATTTGAATTTGAATTATTGGGTTAGCATATACAGTGGAGACGAGACATGCAGCATGGTGACCAAGAGAGTTTTCGTCTCTTAGAGTTGGTAGAGATTCCATTGTATTTGCTGTTTCGTAAGTTTCTTTGCTTGACGTTGAAGGTAAATTTGAGATATTGGCTTCTGTATCTGTATCAATCGGTTTGTTACTATTTGGATGAGGCAAGACTGACAATGATGACTGGTGGTCTCTAACTAAGTGATTTTTGAAAGATGCAGAGGAAATATAATGACGATAACACCCTTGTTCACCACACCGGAATCCGGCAAATCCTACCGTTAATTTACAGAAAGTTCGCACATGAGTTATAAGTAAACTCGGAGACACACTGGCTTTTTTGCAATAGTAACAGGTAAACATTTTTAAAGTATTAACTCTAGATCATTTAAAAGTTTATTCACAGCCTGTGTGGGCCTGTCCAATTTAGTTTACAATCGTAGAAACCCAATTGAATAAAAAGCCATATGTCTCCAGCTTCCTCCGGGTAACAAGCTCCTATCGATTGAAATACTTTAAATGCACAGTCTACAGCTGTTACTAATTTGTTGAAACTATACAATATGTCATTTATTACCACATATGCTACTTTTACCTCAGTAACGGTAGGGCCAACAAAAATTACGTAGGATTGAACTGTGCGGCCTAGCCTCTGCAGGTTCTCCTTTTTTTGAATGATCTTGTTGGTAACATCGGCTTCAGAAGCAGATTGCGATATATATCCGTCGCATACCTCTGCTCTGGATGGCTTCCACGCTGGCTTTCCTTTCATTTTCCGTGCAGGTGAAATGTTGATTACATAAGCCAGCAACATCAAAGCAACATTGCTAGATGTCTCTGGTTCATCTTCTGTATTCAAAGAAAAAAAAAGATTCGGTTAATTTTTGAGACTTAATTTTACGAAGGTTTAACCTTCAACTAAAATAAAAAAATAAAAAAACACTATGGACGTCATTTTTTCAATACACTAACTGAGTGGCTCAGTGCTGAGGGGAAGGGGGAAGTCACAAATCTGTGCGATTTCTAGAATGGGCGGGGTCTAAGACTCCACTCCATAGTTAAAGGTTAATAATAAGAACTAATATTAGAGCAAAACTTCTTACCGTCAATCAGTGCAACTATATTTTCTATTTTTGTTCTCGTGTCTTGGTCTCTAATTTATCGTAATTTTAATGAAATATATTTTATAATTTCTTCTTTTTTGAGGGTGATGGAGGAAAATAATTTGTTTTCCTTTCCCGGATACAGACGACTGAAATCGTTCATTATCTGAAAAAAAGAATACAATAAATGTACGGTATGTTATTTCCACTGGTGAGAAAGGTCCGGATCGCTACCACAGAGGTAATTGGGTTGTTGAGCGAGAACTAGAATAGCTTTAGCTTGTCTCTTTTAGTGCCTGCACAATATCTCGTTCTGCTATGTCGGCAGCGCGCGAGTGTTGCAAGTGACTAGAGTCTGTGCGAAAAGAGAGGAATCGTGGCAGATACGGTAACTAACATTATGAATTTTACATGGCAATCGAAATTCAGATACTTGTCTTATAACCCATCGTTTTCACCAAGGTATAATACATGTATTTTACAAATTGAATGCAATGTTTTCGTTTTTGCATGTATTAAATATGTTTTATACAAAACATGTTATGAAACTATATTACATGTATAAAACTTGTTGAAAGTATACATAACTTGTATGAAACTTGTTGGTTGAAAACTTCTAGTCGCCTACATGTTTATGATCTCATGTACAGAAATTGCAATAAAATAAACAATAATTGTCTAAAACAAGGTTTTATTTTGTAGGTGAGAACGCTGTCAATGTATCAGACGAGTTAATACATGTCACAGACTTCATTGTAAACGCAAATGTGTTTTATACTTGTAAAAATACTTGTTGGCTACACAGTTGAACGAAGTAATGTTTGAGACAGTTTTGACAAGTATTCTACAAGTTTTTTATATTTGATTATGTAAAAAAAACTTTTTGCAAAAAAAAACTACCGAATTCCAAATACAAAACTACAAAGTGAAAAATAACTTAATTTTTTGAAGTCGGTGTCTTTCGTAGGTACCATTTTTTTGCGTTTTGGACACCGACTTCAAAAAATAAGTTATTTTTCACTTTGTAGTTTTGTATTTGGAAGTCAGTAGTATTTTTTTGCAAAAAGTTTTTTTATTTTCACTTTTTTGTTGTACGTACCTAATAGGCAAGTTAGTAAGGGAACTATTTCGACAGAATAGATTTCATGAAACTTGTACATGACCGGTGAAATGAGAGATCTGCTTACCCCTTAAGAGCGAACTGGCGTGATGTTATGTTATGAAATGTTATAAAAAACAAACAGACATGCGATTGCAGCAATCCCGAGAGATTTGCCGTTATTTATTGAAGAGTTCTGTTGTATATCTCCGAAGTTCTTCATCAGATCTTCACAAAATTAAAATGGGACCAATTTCTAAACATACTCTTTCAAACAAAAAAAGAATTTTTAAAATCGGTTCACAATTGACGAAGATATCGATGAACATACACACAAAAAAAAAAAAAACATAGAACCACCTCCTTTTTGGGAAGTCGGTTAAAAAATAAGCGGCTGCGGTATATGCTTACCAAGGTATAGCCTTGCGATTGTTTTAAGGCTGGGAAATCCTTGAAGTAATCCGCTATGTCACCTTTTCCACATTGGATGCGATTTAGGCGGTGATCTGCAGTTTCTGCCCACTTTTCTTCAACAGATTTCCATGGATCAACATTGTTTTTCAGCCATAGTAATGTTTCTTCATAGACAACACCTGTAATTTATGTGTATGGTAGGATGAGTCAACAAGAGGAAGGGCACCATAGTACAGTCGCCCGTGGTACATTTAAATCACGAAAAAGGTGACTAGCGATTATTTGCTTACCACTTTCCAGAAATTCCAGGCTATAAATGTCATCATCTGTGATAGTTGGCGTGGATCTGAGCGATGATCTGGACGACTTCGAGGATGAACGGCTAGTTCTCGGCAACTGTCCACTTTCTCGCAACTTTCTTCTTCGAGCTATATACTCGTAGCTCTCATAGAGCTTTCCGCTAGCATTTTTTTTAGCTACTTTATTTGTAGCTGATAAATATGCAGAATAATACACCACAACGCGTTCCTTGTGGAATATTGCCACAATTTCGGTAGCTAGTTTATAAAATTCATCACTGGAAATTTTCTTCGCACAATTGTTTTCAAGTTGGTGGTGTATTAGCAGCTGCCTCAATTTCCTTCGGGAACCCTCCGTGAGTAAGCCTCCTTTTCCCTCTTTGAGTATTGCTCTGCCGTCTAAACTTTCCTGTATGTAAAACACAAACACAATAAGTTGTTGAACAAATTGATAAATGAATGAGTAAATGGTCCAGTTGGAGTATAGCCTTCTGGGCTCTATGAGCAGTCAATAAAACAAAAAAAAAAATAGAATTGTGTAAGGTAAATGTAACAAAATTATTACGACACTCATCTGCCGTGTGACCAAACTTTTGCAAAAAGAGCATCGAGGTCGAGTTCGCTTTAGTTTTGTATTTTCATACGAACTAGGGTCAGATGTAGCACATGAAGGGTTAATATTGGATACTGTCGCAGCTGAAGGGTTAAACATGGAACTACTATTTTTAGAACTTTGTGTTGTTATTTTGTGATTATCAGCATGACTTTTATTATTATCGAATGGACAATCGGATCGCGTTGCAGGTTTAGTTATAGGTAAACAAACACTTACTTACCTCCGCCAGGGACTCTTCTACAAACCTTACTTTCTCGATCAATTTTTCGAGCTCGGTTGCCGAATCACGAGGCACACGTTTCCTAATCCTCCGATCTAAAAGTCCGTAAACTATATCTATCTTCATGATTTCTGGTACACTATACGGTAATTTAGCTGATAATGCACGAATTTTCGCGATAAACACATCAGCACGTTCAAGTTCTTGTTCGGCGGAAAAAAATTCGCGGAGTATCTTGTATCCCGGTTGCGGCGTTCCGTACATTCCTCGTAATCGCTAGAGAGCGTCGTTCCACGTCGTCACCGAAATCTTTATTCATTGCCACCACACGGCGGCGTCAGCAGTCAGTAGCATGGGCATTCCTCGTAATGCATGTTCATCGCTAACGTGCGAACATTCTTTATAGACTTCTATGGCGTCTATAAACACTTCCAGTACGTCTGCATTGCGGGCGGCGCCGTCGAAGCGTGCCGTACACTTCGCGAAGTTGCCGGGGCGTGGCTGGGGCATCTCGAACGGGTTAGGTGTCGAGCTACTTGCGCTGGCGTCTGGTATGTTGGAGTGGTTTTGATTGCTCGACGCGATGAGGTTTTCAATGAGCAAGCGGGTCGTTTCTGCTTGATTCTGCGTGATGGACTCCACGAGGTGGTTCACCTGCTGGTCGGTGAAAGTCATACCCGTTGGCGGCGATTCGTCTTCCGCACTGCATTCGTCTTCGTCGTTTTTTCTTGCTCGTGTTTTCCTCGGCGACGGCATCATGTCGGGCCGGCGGCAAAAGGACGGCGAACTACTTCAGCACGGGGTTCACACGCACACTGGATAGGTATTTCACGCGTACGCGTATCTCGTTTTCGTATCGTTTTATATGTCACCCACTGAGTTAAATAGTTAGTTATCTATTGTACACGAAGTTGGCTGCACGAGTTGGTCGTCACTGTAAGGGCTTTTTCTTCGGGGCACGAGATAAATAAGGTGAAAACTTTAGTTCAAGCCAAACTTCGTATATTCAAAAACATTGTCGTCACATACACTGATGACAAACACGAACATTGGTTGGAAAGGTATATATAATAGTTTGTGGTTAGTGGGGAAAAGATACGTGACTGAGCGAGTTCATGCCGGTGGCGCGGAGGCGCAGAAGACGTGTGCCGCGGTGCGCAGCGTGCGAGTCACTCTCTGTTTCAATCGCGAGCGGCGCGCGGGCCGCGATCCAACCTTTTGGTGTTGTAGAATGAGGGACTGATGTCCACGTGGCGAATTTAGGTGTTGTAGTATGACGAGCCGATGTCCATAATATTATTTTAAGAAGATTTTTTTATTTTTAACAAAAATGTATGAAAGCAGAAGTTCGCGTGCTACAATTGTAAAATTATTTTTTTTCGATTACCGATGATCCCTCCTTTTTTGCTCTTATTTAATTAAGGATACCCGTAAAAACAATTTAGGCTTTGTACACTTTTTTCGTAAAATGCATATTTTTCAAGTAATTTAACTTTGATGATTTTTTTACTTTTTTCTAATAATTAAATATATCGTGATAATAATTAAATAACTGTGAGTCGGGGACACATCATGCCCATGACATAAATTAATGGGGACAATGATCGAAAAACGATCAATATGCATTTAACGAAAAAAGAATTATAAGTTAAACATGTTCCTATATGTGCCCTAAATCGAATAAGAGGAAAAAAGTCATCGGTAACCGATTTTTTTTTTATTTAAAAAGTTTTTAAGTCTTTTTCCCCATAGCGTCCTACAGGCAACACTCCAACTGATTCCGACGAGTTGAGAACGTACTCCTTTTTAAAGTCGGTTAAATGCCGCGCAGTTATCGAGTTAAGCTAGCTAATGATAAATACTAAATACTATTGAATACTAAATATATACTACTTAGTAATGCAGGCCATATACGTTCGATTCGATCGTTCAATTGGCATGATACTGCTGATTGGATCCAATCTTGCAGTTCGTCCATATACCTACACCACACACGATTAATTCTAACTGTCCAATCGGACAAATAAAGAAAAATGGGATCGCCTACTACGATTATCTACGATGGTGCGGAACCCTTGATGCACGAGTCCAACTCGCACTTGGCCGGTATTTCAAGCCAAGCCACAACGCTGGCGAGAATAGAGCGCCCGTCTATTTTTCAAGCCAGTGAGACTGGCAGCCAGCGATGGCTTTTGGTCCATATCACAAACATAAAGTATAGCTCTCGCCAAACTTCTTGGCCGCCCTGAAGTTGGCTACAATGGCTGCGCAGTAGAAAATCTAATACAAAAACAGCACCATTTCGTGCCTCGCGCATCCGGTAAACCAATTTCAGGGCGGCCATTAAGTTTGGCGAGAGCTATACCTACCAAATTAAGCTACAAAATGAAAAATTAAGTGAGCACCAAAAAAGGGTAGGGCCGCCTGTCAGTATTGTATTACAATTACTGTAAACTATGCAAAAATGTACTTAGCAGGTTAACGAATTAGGCCGACGAAATACGTTTTGTTATCAAGCTGAGTAATGTTATGATTATGAGTAACTCACAGTGTTATTATCTGCAATAGTACAATCTGTAGAGATTTTTGCATTATCACTGACATCAGTATCCCGTACAGCGTTTTGAGTTGAGTCGTTTAGCTCAGCATTCTTAATTTCAAGGTTCTAGAAAAATAATTTAAAAGCTTTATTACAATGTATTACAAAAGTATGCGGCATTGCATCGGTCCAAGAGAAAAAAACAAAGAAAACATTTTTTTTTGCTAAAATACAAGTAAACAAGTAGGTACGTACATTGACACCGGTCGCTTTTTGATGTTGTAGTAGCCAATTTTAAATTTTATTCTGAGATTGGCATCTTTGGAATCAGTTCTTTCAAATCTTCATCGTTTAACAGAATGGCAGTTTCAAGCGTTGTTATACGATTGTCTGAAAAATACAAATACAAACATGTACAAAACTTGTTATATAGGTTGGTACTACATGTAATTGCCTACATGTTCAGTCGGAGAGTCAGGTTCAACAAAAACAAAACCTTTTTAACAAAAAATTGAACCAACGAAAAAGTAACAAAAAAGCAAAAAATGAAAAATTAACGTTTTAGTCCAAATTATGTATTTCGAGTTGGCGCCAAAGTTTGTATGGCGCCGCCTGTACACTGTTGAGGACCTCTTGGAACCAAAGACCTTATACGTATTTCTTACTACTAGACTGTGTACCAAAATTTTTTGTTTAGCTAAAATGAAATCTATCATCTTACACCTAGGTTAGCTATTTCCTTATAAGCGGTAGCTAACCAAAAGCGGTCCTGGCGAGAGGGTTTCCGCTGGTAGTGTGTCCTTGTCTAACCTATTGCTAGCACAACTAATCATTGGGTTTGGTAGAAATGGTAGAAAATTTTATGTTTCTTTTTATGTTATACCAAAACGAACAATTCATAGACTTTGACACTTATTTAAATATTTCTAGAAAATTATATAAATATTTCTACAGTTCCTATATTTAATCAATTCGTTGTATTTTCTAAAATTATCATTAATACTGAGTAAGAGTAGTACTTTTAAATGTTTGGGCCTGGTAATACTAAACGTAGGGTGGAGGTTTGCGGATTTTTTGGCGGACTTTATTCGAGTGAAATTCAGCGGCTGTTAATATTATTTGCAAATAAATTCCTAGTGGAATACAATTGGTGTAGTTTTATTTCTCAACTGTCTACGCAACTGGAATATATGTGAAATCATAGAGATCCTTTGAGGTCAAAGCACCGTCAGAAGACAGCAGGGTCATCTAACGCCTCTCAGAGAGCTTTTTGTTCCAATCTATATGATGGTCTTGAAGAGACTTGGGATTTGAGGATTATTGAGTCGGGGAGGACTCTCTTCAAACTTCAGATAACCCTATAGTACTCCATCGTAAACTGCTCAATTCCTCTTCGAGTTCGGTGATATTTTCGTCGGTCCGGAGTGTGCGCGTGTTGTACGTTGCCAGGTCCAGTCGCCGGTATTTGTTGGGGTAGCCGGATCTCGTCCGGGATTCTTAGCACCCCTTGCCATACCGTAACCTCGACCGCTACCGTAGTCGAGGGTACAGGCTGCCGGGCAATAGGGGGCTATGTTTTATTTGTGCTATTCATGGGGAGTGCTTTGCAGGCGGATTGGCGATCGAAGTATGGTTGTTACAAATGCACAGAGAACGCTGCTGCCCATTCTCTGGTTTTTCACTTAGTCGCCTCTTACGACACCCACGGGCAAACATGGGATGGTGAAATTCTTTACGCCCGACACCATACGGTTAGTGATGTAGATACCAAAAAATATAAACACTTTTTTATTATCTATAAATTATGTAGGTTTAGGTAGCGCAGTTAGGTAGCATCAACATATCGGAATACTTAAACTATCGTTTTTACAATCAATTTGTCCCGTGTTCTGTTTGGTCATGGTCACCTCATTAGAAAGAGACACACTACCAAAGGGAGCCCTCTCGCTCGGACCGGTTTTTGCGCCATAGTGCACAGTCTAGTAGTAAGAAGTATAAGGTCTTTGCTTGGAACTGACTTCACTACAACATAACAGGGATCTGGAGTTGATCTAATGATAGAGACTCTATCATCGGATCCGTGAGTTGTGGTGTCATCATACATCATAAATGTTTGGTTAATTTCAACAGAATCGGTTAACAATTGAAAATTTAGTAGGAAAATTATCAATAATCAATAAAAACAAAACCTACTAAAACTAAAACAATAAAAGTACCTACCTACTTGTCAAAAATACGTCTGTCTGTTGTTTGTGGGTGAAAAAGCTATCAAACAAGTTCAAACATGCCACACCAGAGAAAAAAAAATCTTGACTAAATAAAACCGAGAAACTGGCTTACCTACCTTCAAGGAATGGTATTATTTCATCTAAACCGGCGTTTAATATCTCTACCATAATTTCCATGATGCTCCGACGCGTTTTAGCACAAAATCACTCCGATTTTGAAAACATTGTGAAATAATGGTATCTTTTTTTATTTGTGTACACAAACCTGAGAAAATTTCCCTTACACTGACTTTACACAATATTTACAAATAAATTGCAAGGTAAAACTGGGTAAATCCCTATGAAATCTGATAGCTTATTTCATAACGATTCTAACAACATAACATTCATACATGGTTCCCATACAAAAGTTCCGATAAATCGGCGTTTTTCTGAGACCGGGGCGATCGCGAAAAATGGCGCCGGGGGGCTTCGAGGGAAGTGTCGGCGAGGCGTCTGGGGCCCCCCGGGTTGGACGGTTGAGGGGGTATGCTGGTCTGTGCGGAATCAATGAACCGCATACGTAAATGTTAAGAGTGCGCCACAGTAATTTCATGATGCGGCTTACGTCATAAAGATTATACGCACCGAACACAGTCAGTAAGTAAACGGAGTTCGTGAAATGAGCCAGGATACGTAATAACTGATGATGTAGGCGGAGACATTATTAATTATCCAGTGTGCGTAAAATGTATCGGCATATCCCTTACTCTGCTTGTACATTATGAGTACGTAACCGGGACCATTACCTAGTGAGACGGATTCAGTACAATGATTTGGCAAGCAGTTACTGTTTTAAAGAGCCTGGATACTGAAATAAGGCGGCTGTATAACGTCGTACGTATAGCGCATACATATTTTATGTTACGGGTTAAGTAAATTACGTATGCTGCTCTGTGCGGAATCAATGAACCGCATACGTAAATGTTAAGAGTGCGCCACAGTAATTTCATGATGCGGCTGACGTCATAAAGATTATACGAACCGAACACAGTCAGTAAGTAAACGGAGTTCGTGAAATGAGCCAGGATACGTAATAACTGATGATGTAGGCGGAGACATTATTAATTATCCAGTGTGCGTAAAATGTATCGGCATATCCTCTACTCTGCTCGTACATTATGAGTACGTAACTGGGACCATTACCTAGTGAGACGGATTCAGTACAATGATTTGGCAAGCAGTTACTGTTTTAAAGAGCCTGGATACTGAAATAAGGCGGCTGTATAACGTCGTACGTATAGCGCATACATATTTTATGTTACGGGTTAAGTAAATTACGTATGCTGCTCTATGCGGAATCATTGAACTGCATACGTAAACGGTAAGAGTGCGCCCCAGTAATTTCATAATGCGGCTGAAGTCATAAAGATTATACGCACCGAACACAGTCAGTAAGTAAACGGAGTTCGTAAAATGAGCCAGGATACGTAAATGATTATGTAGGCGGAGACATTATTAATTATCTAGTGTGCGTAAAATGTATCGGCATATCCCCGACGCATGCTCGTACATTATGTACGTAACCGGGACCATTACTTAATGACTCGGAATCAGTACAATGAATTGGCAACCAGTTACTGCTGTAAAGAGCCTAGATACTGAAATAGTGCGGCTGTATAACTTCGTTCGTATAGCGCATACATTTTTCCTGGTTCCGGGTAAGTAAATTACGTATGCTGCTCTGTTGATACATATGCGGAATCATTAAACCGCATACGTAAACGTTAATAATGCGGGCACAGTAATTTCATGATGCGGCCTCATTACAAGTAACTTGTTTACATTGTCTTTACAGAGCATTATGCCGCATACTTACTTAACATGGTGTCGTTTCATTATAAGTATGGCTCTTATAATTTTCATGTGAAAAGCACATTATACGTATCTGGCTGCCAGTACATTACAAATTTGCCAATTTTAAGTAGCCCGTTTTTCTCAGTGTAGATTACCCGAATAACATGTAACTTGAACATAACCAGTGGAATGAGAGTGTACCAGGGTGAACTGTACACATCTGAAATGGTGTAAACAATAAACATACATGCGATTGCAGCAATTTGTGAGAGATTTTCCATCATTTATTGAAGAGTTCTGCTGTATATTTCCGAAGTTCTTCATCAGATATTTACCTTATTTAAATGGGACTATTTCGAAATAAACTTCTTTTATACAAAAAATCATTTTATAAAAACCCGTTTATATATGACGGAGTCATGCCGGAAAAAAAAAAAACATATAATTATAAACATCCGAATTGAGAACCTTTTCCTTTTTGGGACGCATTCAATCACAGTGAAGAAAATTATAGTGCTTTCCTTTATATACAATATTTGTGACGTGGAACCTTCACGAGGAAAAAATGCTTTTCTCATTCAGTTTATTGAATAGAGTTTATACAATAACCACACAAAGGTCGTGTTAGGCATATATATTGCTTAAGTTATCGCTTAAAAAATCTATGGAGGTCGGCTGCGTATCGTTTGCTTGACAGTTATTGCGGTTTTATGCCTGAAGTTTGGGAAAAACCTCTTTTTAGAACGAGATTTCATCTAATATTCTATATCACACATTTGCTTACCAAAGGAAAAGTGATAAAACTTTTGTATTTATTTGAATTACTAGATTTCAGAGTTCCATTTCACAAAAGGAAAAAGAGGAATCCTTATACTTTATAAGATCACTTTGTTGTCTGTTAGTTCGTTTGTCAAGACCTTTTTCTCTGGAACACTTGTAGGTATCAAGTTGAAAAGAAATCATAATATACTCAGGTCTCTAATTAATTGCAGTTGGTAAACTGACTTCGACCTATGTCAATGTATGGAGACAACAGTATTCTATCAGCAAACTGTTTATTTTGTCCCTTAATCCACTTTATCTTTTCGTTAGAGCAATGTTCGGTGCTTTTATTGTTTATGAACTTCTTTTCTAAATTTATCTGTTTGTAGTCTGACTAGCACTTGGCTGGTTCTTTTTATAATAATTATATTTATCTATTTACCTATAGGAATCATTTAGCTCGTTTGCCATGTGGGTTGGCGATAAGGGGTCGATGTGAAGACTTCTGAGGTAGTCCCATGCCTAGCAGTGGACATATTTCGGTTGAAATGATATTGATATAATGAAACTGTATAAAAATAAGTGAATCATAATGTCAGCTGTCTTACTATTGGAAATGAAGACGTTCTGGATGAACCAGATGCATTTTTTTAAAGCAATTTTATTTCACTTAGAACTTTTCCTTACAGAGAAAGACAGAGGTAGTCAAAAAGTCTTAGTCGCCCTCAGAAAAAAAAAACAACAAATAGCTGTAAAATATGACCTTATATGTACCAAATATATTCTGTGTATCTTTGAGAATTGCAAATGTTTTAAACCTCAAATCAACTTAATCGAAAATCAATCCAAATCACTGTCATTTAACGAGCCTGAAAAACATTAATCTGATCCACTTTTATCTTCAAATATATACCAACGAATAAGTTAAGGCTTAATGTTCAATACATAGATAGGACGAAGCCATTAAAATGGACGTTCTCGTAAATATTTGTAACGTAATGCTTTCTTGTTCTATAGCTTATGTATGTATGCCATGCCATTTTCTTTATCTAATAGGTACTCAAGTTGTAACCATTTGTGAAGCATGGTTGAAGATTAGAATATTGGATTAAAACGATTAATTTGGGAGTTTGTAAGTTTTCGACTAGTTTCTTTCTTTACTTGCAGGTGTTTTTACAGTGAGCAAGTGAAATCGTTTTTTTTTATCATTCGTATTTCCATATAAACTTTCATGCATAGATAGGGCATGAAATTTTTCTCTTTGGTATACACTAACTGTCGTTTACGCTTTGCGAATCTTTTGTACATCTATAAAACTTATGTTTTCTGAATATGACGCAAAAAGTCTAAGTATATAGTTATTTTCGTACACAATCTACCCAATATAGTCTGTAGGCTGGTCACAATACATTTAGTTTGAGTCTTTATAATGGCCGGTTCCCCATCAGGCAATAAATTAACTTCGACAAAATGGGACAATCGAACACCCATTAAAACAAACTATACAAGCAAATACATGGCATGTAAAGGCTAGTATATAACCCTTTAATCGAAATACTAATACGAAACATAGTCGAAGTTGGCTCGTAAACGTCAACATAAACTCGAACCCGTAAACCGATCAGTGTTCATTGTGATCACGCGTCTGGCTAACTAATATTCAAATTAGTGACGTCATCGGATTAGGCCCGACACCGCTCAATTCCTGTTGATTACTCCGCCACGGGTTATTATAGAGAAAATGTATGCGTTCATTAAAATTTGACATCTTGTGACGTTGTGGCGGAATTAAGTGGAGCGTTATTGAATAATTTCTTGTTAGGATGTTTTGGGTATGTAAGCTTTTACTATAGGTGCTTAACCCTTCGGCGAATACAGGAGTTATGTTATGAAAGCTGTAGCTTACCACGTATTAGTTAGCTCTTTCTACCTATACGGTGTAATATTCTGGGGCAACAGTAGAGACAAGGAGCGTGCTTTCATTGCTCAAAAACGTTGCATCAGGGCTATAATAGTATACCATATTTTTTATTCCGTATAATGTTCTCTTGATATGATAAAACGAGTCCAGTATGGTATAATAATATAGAATTACCCTTGAACGTTATGATTGTCTACAAAAAGCATGGTTCAGCGTTGAATGGTAATACGAAAAACTATTAGTCAATATCATTATTTACAGACAAATGAATGTTTGGCCGATACCAAGATCTTCTATTTCCATGCATTTATCTTGGTCTATCTATTTTACTACTATTATAAACGTAAAAGTTTTTGAGGATGAATGGATGGATAATTTGTTACTCTTTCACGCAAAAAGTACAGAACGGATTAACATGAAACTTAACAGAAATATAGATTATACATCAGAATATCACATATGCTATAATTTATAAAGATATTGGGAGAAGTACTAATACGACGTGGGCGGAGCCACGGGTGGCAGCTAGTATAAAATTATATAAAAATAAATTACAATTTCCCTTGGCCAAGCCATAACTTGGGGCGACTTTACCGATTTCATTCATCTTTTTTTAAGGTTTCTCATACTTAGTAGAAGGTTCTTACGGAAAGAAAAATTAAGAAAAAAAAATAAAAAATGGTAGGTAGGGTTATTATCAAAAAATATTTTTACCATCGTAGTAGTAGTACATACATACTTACATACATACATAAACTCACGCCTTGTTTCCCATGGGTGTAGGCAGAAACTACAGAACGCCACCTGCTACGATCCTTACATACTACTTTTGCTTAACTCACATTCATGCATCTAGTCATACACACACGCCGGTTATGAGTACTGCGCACCTGGCCTTTTTGAAGAACATCACCTATAAGGTCTATGTATGTCTTTCTAGGGCGTCCCCTCCCGGCGTTTTTAGTAGTAGTAAATATCTTAAACTACCTACATACCGACTCTTACAAACATCCATCCATCCTCACAAACTATTACGTTAATAATAGTCTACTAAGATAGATAGATCAAGATAAACGCATGGAAATAGAAGTTGTAAAAGATTATTTAATTCAAGTTTTTTCCGGCGAACTATGACATCGGCAAATCTTAGTATCGGCCAATTACTCAATCTATGTAGCGTTTTTCGGCGAAACGTGGCGTCTGTAAATAATTGTATCGACTAATAGTTTAATCGTATTATCATTCAACGGTGAACCATGCTTTATGTAGACAATTATATCATTCAAGGGTAATTCTACGAGTATATACCGTACGGGATTCTGAGGAAACAGTTTTCACAGGAGCAAAGCCGCTGGCAGAAGCTAGTGTGAATCTTCTCCTTCGTCGTCAATTTGAATGCCTGTAAGGTCTTTTTCCACTGTCGTGTTCCAGGTGACAGATATCATTTTTTTTATAAAACTGACTTTTATTTATCGTGTAGTTTTAATGCAGTTTCAAGCTCAAATCATTGAACTTCCTTCTTTATAATTCAGTTTGACTATTAGTTAAAAATTTATATGATCCGTATATTCACAAAATGGCTGATGTCGCAGCCTACCGTGCCTCAATGCAAAAGTATTGAATGGGAATGTTTCTTGGGTAGAATAATAATAAAGGACCAAATTTTCATTTAGTCCGTCAGTGAGTTATCAAATCAATAAAAAAATACAAAAATAAAGCGCATCAAAGTTCAGGAGTGGGGGTTTGTTACGTCACTATGTCTGTATAAGGTGTACTAATGGCGTGACGTCTCACGATATTTCAACGCACTATATCGTCCTCATTTTTTATATACGTAGCAAAAGATAAAATACGTGTCCAATATTTTTATTAATCTACCTGATTGACAAAAAACTAATTTTCAGAAAACATCCCTATTGTTTCACTATTTCGCGTTCTCTTTTTAAAGAGGTACAGTTTCAATCATATCATCAACTTATGTGGCGTTGAAATATATACAAAATCTTATCATAATAATTATCACAAAAAAAAGACCGCAATATTTAATGTAGTAATAATACTCCTAGGCATATATAAGTTAGAAGAGCAACAAAAAATACACAAAATATTTTATTAGATACAAAAAATATATTACTTACTTACAGGTCATTATTATTTAACATAGATATATATTATATATATATATTATTATATATTTATTTTTCATAAGAAAAGAAAATATTTGACAAAATACATTCATAATATTTTCATATTGGCAATACAAGACGGGAGGAAAGTTTACTTACCCCCCAGTTTTCATAAGATTGAACCAGCAAATAAAGAAGCTGGCAAATCAAACAAAAGCAAAGCAAACATACGACACATTGAAACGCATTGTCTTATAATACAAACTATAAGAACCAAAAGGCATCGCGAAAGATTCAATTTTCTTTCATATTTTCTTTACGTTTTATTCAAATGGAGCTCCGTTTCAATACTTTACATCAAAATGTATACGTATAGTCGTTCACAACACTCTGTGTTTAGAATATTCTGCTAATCTTAATACTCACAGTCAGAACGCTGCGATAGACATAATACCTTTTAAGATATTTATGATCAATAGGTTTGTTAAGAAAAATAAAGCCGTTTTCAGCACGATCTTAGGATAGTGTATTTTGTTTTTTATTTTTGTTTTGTTATATCATGGTACCGTTATCTTGAGAGGTAATTAATGCCAGCTGTATTCTTTCTTCACCCTTATTTTGTTCGGTAAATAGGGATGTGACGTGTGTTTTACTTTTTATTTAAATTCTTTTCTAATTGTGATTACTTTAATTTGAATTTATACAAATCTACGACTAGTTTCCACCTTACAGGTGTTTCCAATTGGCACTAGTTAACATTTTCTGTCAAAATCTTAATTTTCACGCTAAAGTTGTTCAACGATTATTAGTTCGATACAAACTTAAAATATCGCAATATAAAGCAGATTCGACGACTACATGATTCAAAACACTACAGTAAAATTATGTTACATATTCATTCTTTGTTTTATTTTATTTATCTACAGAAATCGGCATTGCCTTCAATGCTTCATAGCCCATTTAGACTCCTAAAATTTTCCTTAAGATAATTTCATGATTAAAAGCAAGATGCTCATTACGAGTACCTCCATTTAGTTCGTTGAAAAGAAAAGCCAACGAGCGGTTATTTCAGTTGGAAAGAAAATAATAAATCAAGGGATAGGGAGATCGCAGACGGCGCCTGGTCTATTTCATGCCCTATGCATATATAATAGATCCTAGACTAAAGTGTTCGAGATTTATGTGGTAGTTTACTGTTTAAAACGTTAATTTAATTTGTATCACTGAACAAACATGTGGCTGAATTGAAACTTGTTATTTTATTCGCAACTGAAATATATTCGCTTATCTGAAAAGCAGATTAAAATCTTTCTTTTTACATTTTGTTTGAGTAAATGTTTCAAATATTTTTCTTTCTTTCAGATACGAAAGAGTAAAAAATCTGTGAATAAGGCTTCGTCTGCAGTAGCGAGTATGATAAAACAAAGCCTGTAATATGACTTGGTAATGTTGCAAAAGAAAAATTAAATCTCTAGGGAGGCAAGTCGGTGGCATGCAGAAAAATGGATAGATAAAGACTAGTTATTCAATTGGAACCTCTGCTGTTAGAAGATAAGTAATTCTATTATAAATTCGCGAAACCATGACCAGATCTTGTAGTAATTGGTTATGCTGAATATTTTAGAAAAAAGTATTCTAGTGTCATATACTTTTTGTATAGTTTTGAAACATTGTTTAGTTGCTTTAATAAAAATGACAGTAACATGTTTGATACAAAATTATTTTATATTATGCACAGCTCTTCACATTTTGTTTATCAGGAGAGACAATCTTCAAAATCACGTTTCTACGAAATACATGTTTTAACCTGTTGGCGCCAATTCCTATACGTATTTTCAGTATATTTCAGAGATACAATTTTATATTCTATTTCATTTATATGTTATTCAAAACATCCCACGATATTCGTTTAGAAGAACAAAAAGTATACAAAAAAGAAAATTCGTTTTCATATTTGACAGATTGAGATTGACGTATGTAAGTCCTAACTGGTTTTGCCGAAATTTCGGCTTGTTGGGTGATCAAATTTGACGCGAAAAAGACAGAGGCCGATCCGCTGTCAGATTTGGTACTGAGTTCCAGGCTATAGCTGAGTCAGCATTATGCTGAGTGGAAGCCTTCTTGCCACAATCACGACATGTATCTGCCTGGTATCTTTTCACCCTATTTATTTTCTGTTATAAAAAAATGTAGGTAGTATATGTTATTGTTGTTTGATTTATTTCTCTTCTTTACAAACTTAATTTAAGTACTACTAATACTATTGTTAAGGGTTTTGCATAAGCATGTTATTATAATGTATGTCGTTTTGTGACAAATAAACACTTTTTCTTTCTTTTCATTCTTTTTCTTTCATTATATAATATGTAGCGTAACGTTAGCTCTCCGGAGCTTACGTTACGTGTTCTATCTACATTTCAAATTCAAATTTCAATTAAGTAATAAAGACCAGAACGAATAAAAACGGGCGTCAAAGGGGTCTGTCTACGCTACCCTTATAATAGTGTAAACCTAGCTTAAAGGAGGTTTAGTCCATGGTACCTATGTTTCGGTCTATGGTTTTAAGAAAAATAAAATAGAGAGACATATGTCATGTCAGATGAAAATGTCACAGTAGAAAAATATTGCAAGAATTACCAATTATCAATATAATTTAAGTTTCAGATATTAAAACAATCAGATATAACTAAAAGTATGCTTTTCAAATGATAACAAAAGAAAGAAAACATAAAAATGAATTACAAAAGTTGATAAAATATCAAAATATATGAAGGTATGGTTTGTATAGTGTTATGAATTGTAAATAGAGTTAAAAAATGTGGATCTGTAAATCAGAACACCACAAATATTGAACAAAATTCCAATAGTACAGCTTTATGGGAGCTACAAACGGAGCATAAATACCATTTCAAGCTACGTATACCGCATGGGATTTGGTAAAGTTTATGGTTCTGGCCAATTCTAAAGGAACAGCATAAAACTGATAACAGCATAAGTCTAATATGTATTTACTTATCACCAGTAATGTTAAATGAACATGACTTGTGATGTCTCTTTTTTACAAGCTTTTATTTAACTTACAATGTATGTATGTATGTAAGTGTGCTCGGGTCAAATCTTGCAACTAAATTTTAAAGCAGTTTTCCGCCACCGATTAAGATGAAATGTATATGTATGTAAAATGTATATTTAAATTTATACATGTAAAGCGCAATCATTTACGTAACACTTAATTATTTTTTACTTTGCCTCTTATGGAAATGCATTTAAAAAATACATGAGATGGTCATTTTTCAGAAAACTGCTAGATTAAATAACAAAACTTCAAAGCGCAAGGGAATAGGAACTCACCAAGGAAAGAGCAAATTTAATTAAACCACTAATGAAAACGCGGAACCAAAGTTATGTGTTCATAAGTCTGGACAGTTTAAAAATTAATTAATTTATACGCTATGTTGAATTTTAAGATTAAAATATTTTTTGGGTATATTTTCTTCTTTGAAGAATTAACGCTTAAGAATTAACACTTTCAATTTCGCCAATTTATTGGAAAGACCAATGGTAGGTTAAACATCCAAATTAATTCAATTGTTTTACACCTAATTTGTATCAGTCGCTGAAAAACCCAACTTTATGTCCATCGGTCGATATTAGTTCATTGCTCAGTAGAAAATTTGACGGAACAAAGCAAATGTATGTCGACAGAGCACTTTGTCTATTTGCTAAAAAAACTCGTAGCACGCTACGCTTTTGCTACGACGTAGCAAAATTGTAATCAAATTGGTACAAAATGTTTATACACTTTTTCCAATTCTAGAAAAATTGCGGAGGTTGCTGTTTATCTCAAAAAGGAAACGTAAGCGTGAAAACACCTTCTGCATTGTTAAACAAACACAGCCTCTAATTATGCAAAAGCCACGGCTCTGTAAGTAAGACCGGCTGTTTCAATTTCGTCACGTACCGTTTGCTTTCATTTTACTCGTAATGGCGTCGTAAAAATAAAACTTCGTTAAGTAAAGGCAATTGTCACCGAGCTCAATTTTATACAAAACATCTTGTAGACTAACTATTTCACTCAAGTTGTTAATTTTGTACGAAACGGGTAGTTAGACGTATTTTTCTTAACTAAAAACAAAGTACGGTACTAAAGTTTCAACGTCCGTAAATGAGAACACAGGATATCCATTAACGAGAATATTATTTCTAATTACAAAAGGTGTGGAAACAAAGTTTGATAACTTCTTCAGATATTAAAGCAAAGGAGAGTCTCCTTGGGGCACATTGTTGTAGGAGCATTATCAGAGCGCTTTCTAAGATATATGAGTGGTGGCCCCGCCTTCTAACTGTGCAATGAACTTTAAAGCCCCTTTACACCTGGGCCCGCCCACCAAATACAGTTGTTGTGGAAATAAATGCGATAAAATCGTACTTTATACGACATGCAAAGCTGAACTTAGTTTGTTCAGCCGTGAATTATTGTTTGAGCGTGTGAGAGTTGAGTACAGTTCCCTAAGCGGCACAGTTCGTGAACCTCTTTGTTCCTGGCACGGCTGATGGTGACAGGCTCTGCCTCTGCCTCAACTTTTTCCGTCGCGAACAATAAAACTCTTTTGACGTTATCTGACGTCTTCAGGTGGGCAACGGTTAACGTTTACTTAACCAAATTAGGCTGGAGTTTGACTGTAATCGATTTTTATTTCGTTTTTAATATGGATTGAAATAACATTGGAACGGTTCTTTGACAAAATTTTTGGGTAAGGCTAGCAAATGATTGTGTAGTTTTTATTTGCTTTGTATTCATATCTTCTATGGTTAGTCGTGTAGGACATGGATCGAATAAATAACGCGTAAATGTTTTTAATATCTACAGAAACCGCAAAACAGCTTTTTACTACGGTAAATACAAAACCTCATTACATATCCTTAATCTTAAAAAAATTAAGAGCTCCTTACAACTTTCGCTAGAACTCTAAATGTTTCCCCCTTAAGGAAACGTATTAGCATTCCCGTCGGATAGTGTCGAGCGCGCAGGAGTTGAAACCAAATACGACCGACGGGCTACGAATCGCTTCCTTTACATTCAAATGCCGGAACAGCACTTTCCGCTGTACAAATCACTCCGTCACTCCTTGTTTTATTCCCATACTATTTTAGTTTTAATGTACAACGATATTTAACAAGTAATCTATTTAAATGTGTTTCCATAGTAACGTGGGAAATGCAAACTAGATTACTGTGATAACTGAAGTGTCAAAGGAAATACCTACACGGTACATGATAGAAGATTATCAATGTCAGTTCATATTACCTGATATACATAACAAAATTACAAAGGACTGCCGATTGCGGGTCTGTTTTGGAAATCTGCCACACCAATAAAGAATCGAAGACTTTTCAAATCGTATACCCTTAAAAAGTATCAAATGGTGAAACAAAATATTTCTGTAAAGTTGTAAACGGGCATACTGCCAAAGAGTTCACCGCACTGATTGGATCGGTTTTGCCAGATATCGCCGAATTTTTTAAAGAACCTTGAAACAATAACTCAGCATATACTCAAGTAAAATATATGCTGAAATGAAAAGCTCTGTTCAAATACAAAAGCTGTTTCAGGATATCTTTTGTATTACTGCTGCAGACAGACAAATGACACAGTACTGTTCTAATAAATGTAAGAAGTAAGTTCTCCGCAAAAAAAAACTAATTGATACTAAAACTACGCTTTTCTTTACAAAGCTATAATGTCCAGAACAAAAAAGCTACTAGAAATACAAATTAAACACTACCTTAGTCTCCGTCCAACACAGATTATGCACAATAATTTCTTTTTAAATGCAAAAAGCTTAATAGCAGCAAAAGAGGGAAGTTTCCACGTGAAAGTGCATTAACATTTCTTGAGCAAGGCTTCAGGGGAACAGATGTTAAAGCCACAAGTCAAATAGACGTTGGAGAGAAACAAAGGCGATGGTCCGTAACACTGAAACGTTGGCGGGATTATACAAGATTGAATATTACGTAGTACAGTTAGGAAACTGTTGTACATCGTAGTGATTTTAACTTTATTTTGCTTTGAGACGAGAATACGTTGAGATGTAAGCGTAGACTATTAGGTAACTACACAAAATTTAGGCAGACGAACATGGACAGATACTAAGCCCGTACATGCTTAATAAGAGGCTTCTGACTTGCTTTTACCTACGTCAGACTGACTATGGAGTGGATTTTGAGACTTAGCACTGTCTGGTCAAATGCTTTGTATGCCTTTGATAATAATCTTACAACGAATATTTTATTATCTGGTTTACATATTGGTCTATAAACGAATGTAATTCTTGTCGTTCGTATTGTCTAAACCAGTTATGGATGCATTAAATTGATTTGCTTTCAATAGAATGCAAAATAAGTTGTTCCCTTTTAGTTTTAATTTCTTTTGTTTCAATTAATCTTGACTTTTACCTCATTCATCACCTACCTTAATTCGTTCTTAATCTCATTCATATTCCCATACACCATCCATAAGGTATTACTATCTCAAAAGATTTTAGTCCTACAAAAGTAACTAAAACGATTCTCAAGTCTCAGGGTTGCCTCATAAATAATACCTGAATGAATACAAGGTAGGCTGTATACCGGGATCAAACTTATGTAATATGCCAGGCTCATACTTGTGCGAAGTTGTAGGATAGTGTGCTGGGGAATTCATAGCTCTTAGTTAATTATAACCGCGTTTGGTACGATATTGTACGCCGGCATTATCTTGGAGCTGTGTGAGAAGGGGGCTATTTGTAGGGCTGCTAGTAATATGATATTTAATAGAAGCCTGCTCTGTTTTGTGATTAAGGGAACTGCGGGAGCTGTAGGATTTGAATTGAGAATAGTTTTAGTGCTTGTGAGTATACATATCTACGTCCCTTAAGACACAAATTATATACTAGATCAGGGGTCTGATGAGTTATTGCCATACTGTGAAGTGAATCCGTGTAGTTGTAGGATAATCACTATTATGACGGTGGTTTCAGCCAGTAAAAGAAACGCCTAAGTAAAGTAGATTACAAATCCACTAATAGTTTGACTGCCCCAAACCAGCACCAAATCTAGATCCCAATGGTTAGCAGTAGCGCTTGCAAATACTATATCATCGAGAAAGCCCAATTACATACAAATTTAGTATCAAAACAAAAAAAAATAGATTTCAAGAATTAAAATATAAAACAAATCTGGCCTCAAATTTCGTAAAAAGGAACAAAAATATGGAGGGTGGTACCTATTTATCTTTTTGTGTTACTTATTAGAGACAGCTGAAGTAAATGGGTAACTCCTACTAACTCGACTCCGGGTTAAGTCGTTGTTGTAAGAAATTGCTTGTGGACATTGAAGAGGGTCGTTACGACCTCCTGTTTTTAATTTAATCTGTTTTGTAGATAACAGATACCGGTAATGTAAAGTGAAAGTATGTTTTAAATATACACTTGAGACACGTTTTATATTAAGTGACCAGTAGTTACTTTGTTCAAAGTATCTTTTTGATTTTGAACGTAGTTACCTATTGCTCAGTATAGAAAAAAGACTTATATTAAGGACCTCTAGAATTACTGGCATTCGGTCAGCGATAGCGATTATCGTAATTCAAAAATGTTTGGAATGGACTAGTTGACATTTCGGTAATGCATTTCAATACACTTTAACTTTTTAACCAACTTTCCAAAAGGAGGAGGTTATCAATTCGTTTGTATGTTTTTACTGGGTTAACCGATTTTAATGATTATTTTTTTATTGAAAGCTGTTTTGTAATGTGTTCCCATTTAAATTTCATCAAGATCGGATGAAGAACTTCGGCGATATAAATCAGAGCTCTTCAAAAAATGACGGCAAATCACTCGGGGTAGCTGCAATTGCATGTCTGTTTATTGTTTACACCACTTCATAACATAAAATCACACTGGTATGCTCTAAAGGGGTACGCAGGTGTGAACAGTTGACCCTGGTATACTCTCATTCACCGGTTTTGTTTAAGTTTCATGTTATTGGGTTAATCTATTCTGGCATCAATTTGGGCAATTTAGGGCTAGAATATACTACTGGTCCATTAGAACTAAAAACCAAGAAATCTTTTTTTTTTTACAAATACAAAAATATAACCGATTTCAAAATAAAAACACTACCAAAGGAAAAAATACTTCAATTTCGGGAGTCGGTGTCAATAAACGAAGTAACGAAAACAACAACACCTACTTCCGAAATTAAAGTTATTTTTCACTTTGTAGTGTTTTTATTTGGATGTCGGTTGTATCTTTTTTCGACAATAGTTATTGCTGACAGAATTTTTCGGATGACAATAGAGAAAACGACGTTTTCTAAAAATAAAACCTAGCTAGATCGATGAATCGCCCCTGAAACCCCCTGCATACCAAATTTAATGAAAATCGTTCGAGCCATTGCCGAGATTCAGATTATATCATCATCATCATCATTTCAGCCGAAAGACGTCCACTGCTGGACATAGGCCTCCCCCAGGCGTCGCCACATTGACCTATCCCGTGCGTCTCGCATCTAGCGCCTTCCCGCAACCTTAACCAGATCATCAGTCCACCTAGTGGGAGGCCTTCCAACGCATCGTCTTCCGGTTCGCGGTCGCCATTGCGGAACTTTTCGGCCCTTATTTGGAGCCTTTATTTCGTTCGATCGCGTCTTTAATACGCTCGGTATTAAGCGGCGGAGGTCTCTTTTCTGGTCTTGGTGGTAGGATCAGAGAGCTTTTTGTTTCTATTTGTACGACAGGTCTTGAAAAACTTAGACCCGACCGTGTCCACGGGGCTCCCTAGCCACTCGAAACGGTTCTGGAGTTCGAGCTGAAAGCTCTCGAGGTTTAGGACCTGGATCTGTGCTAGACGGAGCGTAGACTTTATCAGTCGAGACCTTTCAAGCTTAATATTAATGTTCAATGGGCCTCTTACCATGCGGTGACCACTTCCGGTTTTTACCGAATTGATTACAGAGACATCATTGAACATTTGCTTCTTGGTTGACATGATAAAGTCAATCTCATTTTTTGTTGCACCATCGTGGCTCTGCCAGGTCCACTTCCTGTGTTCACGCTTTTTGAAGAAGGAGTTCATCATATAGAGGCCCTCCTTCTCCATAAAACTGGCCAGTAGGTGACCCCGGTGGTTCCGCCGTCCAACTGCAAATTGCCCCACTTGCATCTCAACCTCGTGTCGTTTGCCCAGTTTCGCGTTGAAGTCCCCCATGACATGAAGTGAGTTTTGAAATCATGCATGGCTCTGGAAATATCCTCATACATGGTCTCTACCTCGTCGTCGGGTGTGCTGAGGTTGGGGCGTAGACCTGTATGACCTTCAGCGAATACCTTGAGGATATTCTGAGTATAAGGTACGCCACCCTGGTCGACACACTCTCGATCTGAAGATCCACGTTGTTTACAAGGGACTTGTGGACGATAAACCCAACACCAACCTGGGACTGCCGGTCACCCTCTCGGAAATAGAGCAGGTTACCGGATTTGAGGATTATCGAGTCCTCCCCCTCTCTTCGGACTTCAGATAACCCTATAATACTCCATCGCAACCTGCTCAATGCCTCTTCGAGTTCGGTGACCTTCTCGTCGGTCCGAAGTGTGCGGGTGTTGCACGTTGCCAGGTCTAGTCGTCGGTGATTGCTGGGGTAGCCGGATCTCGTCCGGAGATTCTTGGCACCCCTTGCCATACCGTAGCTTCGACCGCTACCGTAGTCGAGGGTAGGCAAGCTGCCGAGTACTAGGGGCCATTTTTTATTTGTGCTATTCATTGGGGGGGTTTGGCAGGCGGGTTGGCGATCGCAGTATGGTTGTTATAGAAGCACAGAGAACGCTGCTGCCCATTCTCTGGTTTGTCCCTTAGTCGCCTCTTACGACACCCACGGGAAGACATGGGATGGTGAAATTCTTAACGTCCGGCACCATACGGAACAGATTATATATATATGCAACAATTGCTCGTTCAAATGTATTAGATTTGTAAAAATATCTGGCGGACTATTAATTTTGCCATCGATCCAGTGACAACCCTAACTCTTACCTAAAAGATTGAGTGAAGTACTATTTCAGGTAAACGTTACCAAGGGAGATGGAAATACTAACAATAAGAAGGAATTAATTGGTCTTAATGGCTTCTGTCATTCCACAGTAATGGCGAGATGTGTTTGTGACGGAACCCTATTTTTTTTTGAGATTCTTACAAACAATGACAATATTGCCGGTACGTAGAATGTCTTTGTCCACTACGGACAAGCTGCTAGCGTGTACTTTTGAAATTAGATTCGGTGAGCACAAAAATTATATTGGAATATTATTTTTGCTGACTAAAATTGTGCGATATGTATTAAGGTCTACATGTAAATAATTAGAAAAATTTGATAAGCAGTAAACCTTGGTGATATAGCTCGACTAGGCAAGTTACTTCCAATAAAAATCATTCTGTTGCCAAGCGGATTTTCTATCCTGGTGAAGATGAATGTTGTTGGAGGTTATTTTTTGTTTTTCTTCTTATTTTTCATTGTATTGATGTAAAATTTATGTGTTTTGTAGGCATTGGTTGGTATGTAAAACTTTATACCATTTAGAACATTGGTCAGTTAAAAGGCAAATGACTTTTCAATGGTATCTAAATACTTTTTTAAGGTAATTCTTTGTTCAATATTTTTAAATAAGTTTGATTGAAGAGTGAACTACAAAAGCTACGGCAAGAAAGTAAACAATCTTGTTAGCCGTGAAAAGGTATGTTTGAGCTGCTTGTAAGAGTGATGAAGGACGGTAAACATTTTTAGAAAATTAAAGTATCACTTGAGGAAAGAGCGAACGGTGAGAAAATAAAATTTAACCATGTAAATCTCACCAACATTTTTCTCAATTTATTTAAATAATAATAATTAATCTTTATTTGAAAGAAAGAAAAAATAAATTATTTGCGACCCGCACAGGAGACTCAAGAAATAAGCAAATAATTGATTAAATACGCGATACCACTAATCATTCTGACATATAAATCAAACCGTCCTAATTCGTCCTTTACAATAGGCGAGCATGTACCAGTAATCCATGATCACAACACGACCGGCTTTCGGACCCCTGAGATTCGTGTAATAAAGCTCACCCCGGTTCGATTAAGACAGTAAATCAGACTGTCGTCCCACATAGATATAGTAGAGGGTTAACTTCTGATGGACGGAAATTGCCAAGAAAACATGGCGACCAGCCGAGGCCTGCTGGCTTCTTATTTATTTTTATTTCTTCGTCCGTGCCGGTATCCGGGCACAGCGGTCGGTAAATAAATTGTAGTTTTAGGGCGCTTTATATTGTCATTAAAGACGAATAGAGCGATTAATCAATTTATTACCGACTTACCGGGACGTCGCTAAATAGCCGTTTACCTGATTACGGAGTGCCTAACTATTATAGTAGAATAGGGTTTGTTATTACATTCAGAAGTACCTAATTACTTTTCAATACTACGCCATTTTTATGTTATTTATTCAAGTAAACTTAAGTACTAATTCGAACTTCATTTTAATGAAGGTTTTTTTTGGAAGGCATTAGCATGCTGATAATTCTGTCACATTAGCATGTCAATGACGCTGTCACATTAGCATGTTGATGACACTGTCACATTAGCATGTTGATGACACTGTCACATTAGCATGTTGATGACACTGTCACATTTTCATGTTGATGACACTGTCACATTATCATGTTGATGACACTGTCACATTAGCATGTGGATGACACTGTCACATTAGCATGTCGATGAGGCTGTCACATTTTCATGTTGATGACACTGTCACATTATCATGTTGATGACACTGTCACATTAGCATGTGGATGACACTGTCACATTAGCATGTCGATGAGGCTGTCACATTATCATGTTGATGACACTGTCACATTAGCATGTTGATGACACTGTCACATTAGCATGTTGATGACACTGTCACATTAGCATGTTGATGACACTGTCACATTTTCATGTTGATGACACTGTCACATTATCATGTTGATGACACTGTCACATTAGCATGTGGATGACACTGTCACATTAGCATGTCGATGAGGCTGTCACATTAGGATGTCGATGACGCTGTCACATTAGCTAATGTGGCTAAAGGAGTTTTCACTTCAAAATGTGACATTATTATTGAAAATATTATTATTTCTTATCTTATTCTTTTCTATATCTTATTGGAAAGCCAGTTGTATTTTTTTGTCAAAAAGTTTTTTTTTCACTTTTTAGTTGTGGTACCTAATAGGCAAGGTCTATACTTCTATAGTAAGGTACCTATAATGTCAGAGTAGATTACCCGAATATCATGAAACTTAAACATAACTGGTGAAATGAGAGTGAACCAATGTGAACTATACACATCTGCGTACCCCTTTAGAGCGTATTGGGGTGATGTTATGTTATGTCCATGATATAGTGTTGTTTGCGGATGATACTTCACTTTTGTTTAAACTTAAACGTCAGCAGCTGGTTACTGACGATGTAAATAGCGCGATCTCAAAAGTAGTTCACTGGTTCAATGTTAATAATTTACTTCTTAATGAAAAAAAAACCACATGCATTAAGTTTACCCTACCTCACGTTAGGCAGGTAAATCGATGTGTTGATAAAGGGCGAAGAATTGAATCCTGAAAATAGCACAGTATTTTTAGGCTTAACTTTGGATGCTAAGCTTCAGTGGGGCCCACATATAGATAAATTGTCAAAGAAGCTAAGCTCCGCAGCATATGCTGTTAGAAAAATTCGTAATTTAACTGACATAGAGACAGCCCGTTTAGTATACTTTAGCTATTTTCATAGTGTAATGTCGTACGGTATTCTGTTGTGGGGAAATGCCGCCGACATCCAGACTATATTTGTTTTGCAGAAAAGAGCTGTTCGGTCAATTTATAAATTAAGCCCAAGACACTCTCTCAGAGAGAAATTTAAGGAGATTAATGTAATGACTGTGCCTTCTCAGTATATTTATGAAAATCTTTTATACGCTCATAAAAATATAAAATTGTTTAAAAAATACAGTGATATCCATAACACAAATACTAGGAATAGACACAAATTTGTAGTACCTACAACAAGGCTCAAGAAAGTAGGTGGCTAGTTTAGATGTCAATGTGTACGCTTTTATAATAAGCTTCCAAGCCACGTACAAGATCTAAGTCTTAATAAATTCAAGTCTTTCATTAAACGTAAGTTGTGCCAGAAAGCGTTTTATACAACTAAAGATTACCTTGAAGACAAAAAGGCTTGGGATTGAGCTACTCCAATTAATTTTGTTTTAATTTATTATATTTTGCACCGTGAATTTTGTTATTATAATATTTTTTTTTTTTGGTTTTCTTGCAATGACAAGAATATTTACTTTTTAAAGTATTATATTATTTTATATTAATTATTGTGAATGTGAAGACTATGTACATCATTCTTTTTTGTTTTAATTTAAATTTATCTTAGTTTTTAATCATGGTCTGGCAGTTTGAGTAGTTTATGCGGCCTACCCGAATGTCCTTTCTTTGGTATTGTTCGTCGAATCGTTGAGCTCCTTAAATTCTGAGTTGAGCTGCTCGGTTATTGACAAATGCGTGCACTGACTGGACAGGTCCACTCAATCTGGTTTTCTTGCAATGACAAGAATATTTACTTTTTAAAGTATTATATTATTTTATATTAATTATTGTGAATGTGAAGACTATGTGGATCATTCTTTTTTGTTTTAATTTAAATTTATCGTAGTTTTTAATCATGGTCTGGCAGTTTGAGTAGTTTATGCGGCCTACCCGAAAGTCCTTTCTTTGGTATTGTTCGTCGAATCGTTGAGCTCCTTAAATTCTGAGTTGAGCTGCTCGGTTATTGACAAATGCGTGCACTGACTGGACAGGTCCACTCAATCTGGCTGGAGCTTTCCTCAAAAGACCATTTCAGACATCAGTCTACATGGTCTTCACATGATCTAACCAATATTTTGTCTGGACTTTAAAAGAGACTGTGACCTCTGAGTTTGTTTCGGCCTTTCTTTTCAGAGTAGTCAGATAGGAAACGCCGACCTCATCTAGTTTTAAAAAATATGTTCGACGTGTAAAAGTGTTTGTATAATTAACCTGTATGTGAATGATCTGATCGCGGAACTCAGAGGAACCAGAGTCGGCTGTCATTTAGGCAATGTCTGTATGAACAGCTTGAGCTACGCTGATGACATGGTTCTTCTGAGTCCCTCGATCAAAGGGTTAAGAAGATTGTTGTCGATCTGTGAGCGTAATGCTAATTCTCATGGATTGAAATATAACGTTCTCAAAACTGAAACCATGGTTTTCAAGTCTGGTGTTGGTCCGGAGAACATCCCTAGTCTTTATTTGAACGGGGCGACCATAAAGGTCGTAAAGCAGTTTAAATATTTAGGGCACATATTGACGGACAGACTCCAGGATGACTGCGATATAGAACGGGAGCGGAGGGCCCTCTCCGTGAGGAGTAACATGCTCGCACGCAGATTTGTGGGGTGCACCAATGATGTCAAGAACACACTTTTCAAAGCTTATTGCCTGTCGATGTACACTTGCCAGCTTTGGTGTAACTTCACAAAAAAGATGTACAGCACATTAAGAGTTCAGTACAATAATGCATACCGGACTCTTATGAAACTACCGAGATACTGCAGTGCTTCGAGCATGTTTGCAGAAGCAAGGGTCCCGGACTTCTACGCAATCATGAGGTCGAGAATTGCGTATTTTTGGCAAAGTTTGAGACGTTCCAGTAATAGTATTTTGAGGGCTGTCTCGTGCAACCTGGCTAGTCCCATATTTAAAAACTGGATTTCTGTACACCTGAACGAGAACAAAAAATGACGTTAGACTATATAGTTTTATAAGACTATGGGTACCTATACATACCTTCATATGTGTATATTTTAATGTGGTTTTAATTTATTTATTTTTATCTTGTAATGCTATTTTTGTATATGGGTGTTTTACCTGCAATAAACGATTATTATTATTATTATAAACCAACTTACAGAAATAAATCATTTATGAAATGGTATCTATACTTAATGTTATAAAAAGGTAAAGTTTGTGAGGTTATAGGGGGTAATCTCTGGATCTAATAAACCGATTCCGATGAAATTTGGCATGGAGATAGTTTGAGACCCTGGGAAGGACATAGGATTTTTCACGTTTGTATTTCTTTCGGATCATAAAACACTATTTACGCGTAGTTTTTAATCATGGTCTGGCAGTTTGAGTAGTTTATGCGGCCTACCCGAAAGTCCTTTCTTTGGTATTGTTCGTCGAATCGTTGAGCTCCTTAAATTCTGAGTTGAGCTGCTCGGTTATTGACAAATGCGTGCACTGACTGGACAGGTCCACTCAATCTGGCTGGTTCTTTCCTCAAAAGACCATTTCAGACATCAGTCTACATGGTCTTCACATGATCTAACCAATATTTTGTCTGGACTTTAAAAGAGACTGTGACCTCTGAGTTTGTTTCGGCCTTTCTTTTCAGAGTAGTCAGATAGGAAACGCCGACATCATCTAGTTTTAAAAAATATGTTCGACGTGTAAAAGTGTTTGTATAAACCAACTTACAGAAATAAATCATTTATCATTTATGAAATGGTGTCTATACTTAATGTTATAAAAAGGTAAAGTTTGTGAGGTTATAGGGGGTAATCTCTGGATCTAATAAACCGATTCCGATGATATTTGGCATGGAGATAGTTTGAGACCCTGGGAAGGACATAGGATTTTTCACGTTTGTATTTCTTTCGGATCATAAAACACTATTTACGCGGGTAGAAGCTAGTATACAATAAACAGACATGATATTGCAGTAATCCCGAGATTAGCTGTTATTTACTGAAGAGTTCTGTTGTATATCGCCCAAGTTCTTCACCAGATCTTCACCAAATTTAACAAAAAAAGAATGATGAAAACCTGCCCATAATTGACGAGGAACAAAAATTAAAAGAAGCAAACATAAAATCAAACATAGAACCTCGTCCTTTTTGGAAAGTTGGCTAAAAGTAGTAATCTGCCCCCTTTTCATGACATGTCAAAACTATCATGGTTTGACTGAGAAAAAGTGACTGATGTATACAAGTCAGATACATCTGTCCCTAACGCACACTCAAAATAACCTTGCTCTAAGAGCTTAAGGTCACCCCCCTGTAATGATGGTCTTTATTGTTATAGTACTCACATAGGTAGGTACTTTGAGAATAACTATGAACCTACGTTAAAGTAGCAGTAAAAATGCATTATGGCCCGTTTTATGATCTCATGCAGACAGCTCGAGTGCATGCCTAAGTACACTTATGGTTTAAATGTCTATCTTTATAACTAAATATATAGAACCTACTTCAGGTGTGAGTGGAATGTTAGTTAATTTTTTGTTGTTTTAAATCGATCCTTATAAAACTTTGGTTATATTGATGGGTAAATCCTGGATGTCTCTCATATTATTATTTTTCTAATACAATACAGTGTCAAATTTGATTAACTTGCGAAACTCCAAAACAAGTATAATCTAACAAAACAAAACCAATATTATTTTTATTTTAAGTAACAATAGCCTACGGGGTCAATGGCCACTGGTAGTGTTGATTATGAGATAATATTTTCATAGTTTCGTCGTCTTACGATATCAATACCCATCTTATCTGCATAGTTCCGCTTGTTAATTTTATATTATCTTGTATAGTAATATCAGTCCACTGATATTACTACATTAGATATATGAGCTATAGACTGATTCGTTGTAGGTACTAGGTATTTACTTAAACCCACTATCTCAAACATTGATTCAGTTCGTTTGGACGGGCTGGCAAGGGTTTATTGAGCGGCCATGCATTGCAACCAACAGAACAGGTCCTTACCTGTTCTGTTGGTCTGGAATGCATGGCTGCCAAAAAAACATTCCAACATACGTTCAAAAGATATATATATCTCCACAAAATGTGTTCGCAATTTCATAAAACGTTATTTAAAACGAGCATTAGGATATCAGGTGGTTATCTTCCCACGCAAGTCAAGCATCCCTGCGACGGAGGGGAGACTCCTCTTTGTTGTATTAAACCTTCGTATTCATGACTAAAAAACCTTGAATAACAGTTGTTTCAAAATGTTTACCGTAACATAAAGAAAATTATGCCCATAGGTATATTGCATAGGAATCATCATGCATTTTTCCTGGTATGAAAAGTAGCCATTCAGCAATCGTCAGCTTTATTGAAAAAAAATAACAACCAGAACTGCATGCCAACACCGTCTGCTGGCGCTGGCCTGGTATGGGGAAAAAGTTAATACTCAACTTGCACTACTGGCGGCCAGCGCTGACTTCATGTGTGTAAACCTGTCTTTAAGATTAGCACATACCCTACCATTCCTTGTTGTCTTATATTAATAACGGAGGGATACTTAGCCTACCTACCCTTATATGTTTATAAAGGGGCATTAATCTCCCTGACGCTGTTAACATAAGGGTTAATCCATCGTATTTGAAAGTGGAAAATAGTATTACATTTGCTTACTGTTTTTGCAAAGCTGACTCATAAGAAGCTTACATTAGAGATGTAGGAAATGTTTACGGAATTATTGGGTTAAAAGGTGTAACCCTGAAAATAATAATGAACATGTTTACGGTCTTACGTAAAAAGCATGTAGTAACAAATACTTTTTCAGCTACGTCTGCAATTAAGCAAATAAATTGAGCAATATTTATATGTAATATTAATGATATTACCTATTTAATAAAGGCAGATCCCATGATTGTCTGTTCGGCAATTCATGTGCTCCCTGCTCCCATTTGTCAAAAAGTTGTGGTACCTACACAGCACACAAGCATCCTAAGAGATGAATATGGTATCAGAAGCGTGCAATAGTTAATAATAAAAGGTCCTTCTAGTTCTAGTACCTACGTAACTGTCATTCACAGAGCCACTAATTAACTTCATCAACTGTTACACAACATCAAAGTCATCGCAAGTAGAACCGGTAACTTTGAAACAAAGTACCTAAAGGGTCATAACAATATCAGCTCTAAAGTTTTTGAAATCAATCGGTCTTAATTATTAACTTTCGTTCAATGTGATTAACAAATGGCTTTAATCCTGAGTTCGACAAGATAATTAATTTGAAACGTAAGTAGAGGAGTTTAGGAAAACGATTTTAACTTGACTGATTGTCTTTTGCAAAAAACAGCAATTTTCGGAGGAATGTGAATTACTTTTGAATTCTACTTTTGCGTGGTATGCGAAAGTGTTGTTACGAGTGTGATGCGTGTACGCGGAATTTATTAGGGAGACTAGTCCTGTGTTATTAAGACAATAGCTTCTGCCAGCGGCTTCGCCCGCGTGAATGTCGAAAATTATCCCAAGGAAACATATTCCCTAAGTAAAAGGTATCCTATTTGCTATTCCAGACTATAATAATCTATCTCTGTGCCAAATTTCATCCAGATCCGTCCAGCCGATTGAGCGTGAAGTAGTAACAAACATACAAAAACACACACAAAATTATGCCTTTATCTTATCTTTATCTTTTATCGAGCAATTCTTGAATATACTCGTATATATGTATAATCTGAACCTTGGAAACGGCTCCAACGATTTTCATGAAATTTAGTATGCAGAGGGTTTCGGGAGCGATAAATCGATCTAGCTAGCATTAATTTTTAGAAAACGTCGTTTTCTATTTTCACCCGAGTAGTGCTCGGTCGCCCAGGTACTAATATTAGTGTGATGTGATTTGTCCACCAATACCTAGCCTTTTCCTAAATATTTTAGGATCGACTACCAGTCTAACTGAATGCAACTAAGTACCAGTATTTTAAATGAAGGGACTGACTATCTGACCTCCACAATATACTACGGTGGCACGGAAAATTCCCATGGTAGGTCGGTCAACCATCCACGTATAGCCCAAGGCAAGCGTTGCTTAAGCTCGAAGATGGCTCCGTGTGTTTTATTATTTAGCCATTATTATGATGGTCTATACAATACTATACAACGAGACAATCAGTCCATAGAGCCGTTAGTCATCCAAGGAAGAGTGGAAGGCACTAGACCACGTGAAAGGTAACCCATGTGTTGGATCAACCAGATAAAGTCTGCTGTGGGCGGTCCCGTGCACGAATGTACCAGGATGACTTCTAATCGAGGCATTGTGAGACGCATTACATGTACCGCAAATACTAACAACACCTCATGATGACCACGACCCATCTGTCAAGAGCGTAACGACTAAGAAGAAAAGAAACAATATAGTGTACATTTAACATTACCAGCCTTTTTCGGCGGCGGGTAGTTGTGACAGTAGGCACGAAAACATTTGCTCATTGGAAATTTTATAATTATAATTTAATATTAATAGTTAAAGTAATAGAATAGAATAGAATATACTTTATTGTACACCAAAAACTAAAGTTACACATCTCTTTTACATAATTTTATATGTATTATTATATTGTTTAATGATAGCTAGTTTGTGTTATTTCGAAATTTCACTGATTATAAATACACAATATAAACAATGGAAGCACAAGAAGGGGTCAATGGCTGATTTAATTACCCTTTTTCAAGACAGAATGTCATAATTTCAGGCAGAACTGGCCAGAACATCCAGCACAGCAGCCAGCAATCCAAATGAACTAGCGGCTGACTATACGTCATTCAAAACCATCGTGCTCAATTTCAACCTACCTTAATTTTTTTTTTACTTATTTTTATATCTTCGTGTTTATATTTATTTTATATTTACGTATTACATAATGGTGGATAGTGATAATGGCAGCTTCTTACCAGCGTATAGTGACAGCGACAGCTTTAGCAGTATCCCGTCTCTATCTGATACTCTTGAGTCTCAGTTCTCCGATGTTCCAAGGAATCTTAATGTAGTCCATATTAATGCCCAAAGTATTCCGGCACATTACTATGACATGCTGGCTAGTCTGGACTGTAAGAACATACATGCAATCCTTGTTTCTGAATCATTGCTAAAGCCATACTTTCCATCCACTTCCTACTCTCTACCCGGATACCAACTAATTAGAAATGATCGCACGGGCTGCGGTGGTGGCGGTGTTGCCATATATCTCCGTGCTAACATTCCATTCACAGTTGTTCATAATTATGTCATCATAGCCACCACCGCCGAACGCTGGTGAGCATCTCTTCTTGGAATTCAATCTTCATCATTCGAAGATTCTGCTTGGTGTCTATTATTGTCCCTCTTTACGTATCGACAATTTTTCTTCTTTGAAAGTCTCCACGTTAACTTAATTCCTCTTTACAGTCACACTATTATAATGGTGGACTTCAACACTTGTCTTCTCAAAAAGGATTCAAGGTCTTCCTTCCTCCAATCTATATCACATTCTTGCAATTTGTCCCTTCTTCCCTCAGGTGCCACTCATAATTTTCCTAACTGCACTCCTTCACTTCTTGATCTTATACTTGTTTATTCTACTCAAAATATCGCTAAGTATGGACAATGTACAGCTGATGCCTTCTCCTACCATAACCTTTTATTCCTTTCTTACAAAATTCGCCCTCCAAAGGCTAAACCTAAGATACTCCTCCGGCGTAGTTTTAGTGGTATGAACCTTGAGAACCTCCGTGAGGATGCTGGCAGCCTTGACTGGTCTGATGTAATTGCTGCTGAGTCGATTGATGTTAAAATCAGTATACTCAATACCAAGCTTCTCCAGCTATACGACGTCCAGGCACCTTTTCGGTCCATAAAAATGAAGCACCTGCCGGCCTCGTGGCTAACAGACGACCTAAAAGACCTACTGCAGAGGAAAGTAGCAGCTAAAACAAGATTTAAAAGCAGACCAAATATTTTTACTCGAGAGAAATATGTTGCAGTCCGCAATCGCAGCAACGTGGTGTGAAGAAAAGCTCAACGCCGCCACATTCATAAGTCCATTGAAAACGGTGACCCAGCTAAAGTCTGGAAATTTCTTAGATCAATGGGGGTGGGAAAATCGCGCCAAGATTCTATTCCTAAAGATCTAATCTTGAATTACTTAATCAAAATTTTTCTACTTCCTCTAGCTTCAGTGTTACTATCAAAGCAAAAACATTAAATCATCATTCGTCTCTTCCCACTTCCGATTATTCACCATTCGTCTTTAATCAGTTCTCCGATTGTCACGTTAAGAAGAGCATTGAATCTATCTCGTCTAGTGCTGTTGGTAGTGACTGCATCAGTCGCAAGATGATACTCCCTATCCTTGACGAAATCCTTCCTGTCATCTGCCATATCCTTAATAATTCCCTATCCAGCGTTTTTCCTTTTTCTTGGAAAGAAGCCCAAATCACACCTCTTCCTAAAAAGCATAATCCTGTTTCCTACTCTGAATTCCGACCTATCTCCATGTTACCGTTTCTGTCCAAAGTCCTAGAACGCCTTATCCGTAACCAACTTAGTACATTCCTTTGCAAGAACCATCTCCTTAATTTTTCCAATCCGGGTTTCGTCCAGGACATAGGGACTACAACAGCTCTTGCTAGCATTACAGACAATATTAGACTCGGTATGGAAAATGGAAATCTGACGGTTCTTTCCTTATTAGACTTTAGCAATGCTTTTAACACCGTCGACTTTGATATCTTACTCGGCATACTTGGCTGTCTTAACATATCTCCAACGCCAATTGTTTGGTTTCGTAGTTACCTGTGTGGCCGCCGAAACGTATTTGCATTGAAGGTTCGTCTTTGTCATGGTGCAATACTTCTGCAGGTGTACCACAGGGGGGCGATATATCTCCTCTTCTCTTCGCTATTTTTATTAAATCTATTTCCAATGCACTTCTCTCGTCCTACCACCTGTACGCTGACGATCTGCAAATATATTCTCAAGCTCCGGTAGAAGAATTGTCTGAGGCAGTTAATAATTATGGTCAATAAAGATTTGGCTTGTATTTCTGAGTGGAGTTTGGCTCATGGTCTGAAGATAAATACTACGAAGACTCAAGTCATTGTTGTCGGTAGTCCTAGGTTGCGCTAGAAAATTAACTGGTCGCAGCTCCCCCGGATTGTCTTTGATGGCTCAGCTATTCCATACAGCGACTCAAAGAAAGATCTTGGTATTTTAGTTGACAAACACTTTTCGTGGGGTCCTCAGCTGCAGGAAGTTAGCCGCAAGATGTTTGCGTCTGCGGGGTCTTTGCGCAGACTGCACAATTTCCTTCCAACTGCCACCAAAACTGCACTCGCCCAATCCCTCCTTCTCCTAATCCTCGATAATGCCGATGTCAGCTATTTAGACCTAACTGAAGTGCAGCTAGATAATTTTGAGCGACTCCAGAACTTTTGTATTAGATTCATATTTGGTTTACGCAAATATGAATATATATATATTTGTGTGGTGTACAATAAAGAATATAATAAATAAATAAATATGACCATGTTTCCGAATTTCGAATTAAGCTCAAGTGGCTGCCAATCCGCTTTTGCTGGCATGCCCATATTTTATCATTACTCTGTAGTATTATCTCAAAGAACGATTTAAGTTCCTTCATGACACACATTCTAGACACTAGAGATCATCGGAGAAATTAAAACTTTTGATGCCTGCTCAATCCACTAAGTTTTACGACAAATCGTTTACCGTCCAGGCTGTGCGATTGTGGAATGAGTTGCCGTTTTCAGTTAGGCGAGCCCGGTCACTGGTTTCTTTTAAAAACCTGGTTAAAAACCATTTCCTTTCTCTCTAACGCTTTTCTATTTAGATCAAATCTCTGTCATAATTATTTAACCCTTTTTCTTTTTTGTTTCTCTCTCTTTCTATGAATTTCATGTCATATTATGTATGTATGTTTATATATAGTATTTTTTATATTAATATAATTTTGTATATATTTATGTTTTTATCTAATAGCAGTACACCGCAGACTACCCCCTTTTTATTTTAAGTTTTTTCAGTCCATCCAAAGGTTGTCTGGTAGATATGGCTGTCAGCGATAAGACCGCCGTTGTACCGGTATAAATAAGTTTTTCTTGTATTTTTTTATAATTTTATTGTGTACAATAAAGTATATTCTATTATATTCTACATCACAGTTTATAGTTAAGCACATATGTTTTATTTTCTCGGAAATACCAATTAACAGGAATTTAACAAACCAAATTTAAAAACAACAACAGCACAAGTGCCTTTCGTCTACCTGACACCAATTCGTACAACAAAAAAAAATATTTACAGCCAAAATAAAGCTGAAACCCAATTAATTCGAGTGACGTAACGTGAATCCACGATTTTGTCCTGTCACATCACATCAAGGCGCGATTCGCGTTTGTGTCGCGTTCGAAACAGCAACATCGAGGCGAATTAACCAGCGTTAACGCGGAACTGCTCAGTGGTTGCGTTAAATGTAACATTAATTACTTGTTATACAGGTTTTAAGCGAATCGAGGCTTTAATATGTCTCCGATAACTTTAGTGGTTTGGCGATGCAAAATTTTCCTTTGTACGCTACAGCGTAAAACTACAGTTTGTGTGGTAATTGTAAGCATCGGAGGCGATAATTGTGGTTTTGTTGAATTATTTTGTTAATTCAAAGCAGAGGCGAAGCTGAGGTTGGTATTCGTCTTATGTTACACTAAATTGGGTATAGAGGTATCTAGGCGTCGTCGCGCGATCAACGCATTGTCTGCCACACCTGCGTTGTGACGACGCACCAACGCAAGAAGGCGACGCATATCGTCGCAGCGCAGCGTCTCAGTGTGGATTTCAGATTCGAAAATGGATCGGAACAAACACTGTCCGTCGTCGCACCGGAGCTCCAACAGCTCATCGTATCTATTTCCCCCTGCTTCGTCTCTCGTCCATCGATCCGTTAAAATGTCGCGTGCGACGACGCAACTCATAATGTGGCATGTCACTAAAAATATATGTTAAACGACGCAGCGTTGACGATGCGAAGACGCAACGCACCTAATGAGGCCTCAGCCTTAGCCTGATCTCAGACGAATGTATAATGTGTAATACTCGTAACTATATGACCTATATTTATATCTGACGGTTTCATCTCAGTGTTGGAACGATTTAATTTAAAATAGTCGTGAGAAAAATATAGCAATTTTTTTAATAATTGTTGTCAATTCATTTCGGTTTGGTGACATAGACCAGCCATTTCGATTGGCGTCAAACGGTGTAGTTCCAACGCTCTGCGGCGAGATAATAATCTGGGCATTCCAAACTGAGTATAGCTCTACATATCGCGGGTTCATATATTCCGATAAAATTGTACTGCATTGTTACAACATTGCTGACTTTGCCGGGCTAAGATATTATCATACAAATAATAAGCTATATTATAAGTCGAAAACTTGAAGATACTATCTTCAAGTTTTCGACTTTTTCAAGACACCTACATGCATGCATACATGTAGACCCATTTATGTCAAACGTTTTCAAATTATTGGTTCTATGTAGATACTTTATGGATTTTTCTTGATATCAGGCAAAACTCATATTACGAATCCTATTTTCCCACTTATTTTAAGGATGTTTCATATTACCATACCAAAACCTTAAAAACAATATGTTACTACATAACCAGCCAGGACACTAAACTACAACTTTTTATTGGATACAAACAACAACAATTGCATAGTTTTTATTTCAAAGAACTTGAAGCCCTGGTCATAAAACCGGTGGTCTTTCGTGTAGGTCCGTTTTAATATTTTATTTCGGTTCCTTGTAACGCAGTAAGTCGGCCGGAATGTCGTCTGTGATTAAATGTGTAGTGTAACATATAATGTTACACGATCTGGTTACGGATTCTCTTAATGTTGGAAACTTTCGGGAAATGAGTAAAGGAAAACAGGAAGCTATAATATATGACTTTCAAATCTTTAGTTGGCATTTGTGAGTAGTTTCAAGGACTTCCATTATTGTTAACTAGCTATTTAGCTATATGGTTATTTAAGGGTTTCGTACGTACATTGCGTAAGTAGTGAGAAACTTGTTACTTAGAATATGTTACTACGGCAGCAATAACATTTATCATCATCATCAGCCTTTTAATGTTCCCACTGCTGGGACACAGGCCTGGGCACAGATAGGAAATGGGCCTTAATCCAACACGCGGGCCCAGTGCGGGAGTAGGATAAGCCGGTGTCCTCACGATGTTTTCCTTCATCGGTTTTAGAGCAGTGGTGATGAAATAATTTACACAAATTAAAACACCTACTTGGGTTCGAACCCACGGCCTACGTTACGTTGGTCGGGGTCGTTATTACTAAGCCACACTGTTCTTAACATTCATACTTCCACACAATCATGCTATCCGTGGCGACCGTAAGCGGTTGCGATCAGGATAACCCGGGGCTTTGCACTTTCAGGGTCATCAATGCAATTTATTTTATTCTATCCACTGTAAACAGTTATTCGTTACAATAAAAAAAAATGTTTTATATAATAAAACTGTATATATTGTGACAATTCTATAATTGGACAAGAATTGAGTGAAATTTTAAAGATGCGTTACGCTTAGGAAAATTTCGTAACATGAGAAGGAAGAAAGGTACAACTATATCCTGCTCTCAAACTAAAGAAGGTATTAATATTATGTTATTGTATGGAGGTTAGGCTTTTATCCGATACTGCTGTAAACAGAGACGAGGCTATTTTTTATGGAAGTACTTAAATAAGTGGAATTTATATATAATTTTAAAGCACCCGTCTTTAATAGCGTTATTCTAAAATAATTATGAAAAAGAAATGCAACCCACATAAATTATTTATTTTGGCAATACTGTTCTGTTGGATGTCATTATTGTCATTGTGAACGTCAATCAAGCGTCAAATTCAATACAATGCGTGACAACTGACAAGTGTGAAAATATTACTGACACAGGTTATGTTTTCATAGATCCCATTAGGAGGAAAAGGAATCAATGCCATACATCCAAATCATGGAGAAAAACCGTTGGTTTTATTTTAAAGCCATTTAATTTTGTTTAAATATATTTTAAATATACTAACAAAGTTATTTACAAGGCATCTAGTCTGTTTAAGGATGCAGGAATGATACAACATAGTAAGAATGTTGAGGCAAGAAACATTCCGTATTATTTATTCAACTAGAAGTACACTGCTTTTTCGCCTGCCACACTATTTTCTTCAATTTTCAACAAGTTAGTTACATAAAGAATATTCACACTGCTAAAATAGGATTTCTTATGGAAAATTACAACTGAATTAATAGATGCTCAAAAAATCTGTAGGCAAGTTACCAAAAAAGACAGCTATAACATATTGGTCCTTCGTTTCTTTTGTGGGTTTTGGGACAGATTTTTCTGAAATGCTGAGGTTATTGACTTTTTGTCGATACAAATACACAATACCTACCCTCGAATCGACAAGCTCGTCGACATAAATCATGTACACTTCTACGGGCCGACAGAATAGCGTGGCAGTATTCGGGTATCGAGGTATTTCACCTTACTAGAAATAAATAATACTTCTGGAAACGGTTGAATAGTTTATAAAGTCTAGAATATAGATTAGTGGTACATGATCTGATGTATTGTAGTGGTTGCTATTATAGTACTATGTGAGAAAATATTACTTTAGTTTTTTAAATCTTTTTTTAATTTTTGATCATTTTAACTTTAAAACTTTCGCGTTTCATAATTGAGAAACAATATACCACGGTTATTTAACGCGATGATTACGATTATTTATTTACCTATTTCACCCGAACTTTCGGCCGTGTTGCAACGACTGTGGGCCGACCATAATCGAAATCGCGCTAAATGCCCGTGTTATATTGTTTCTTTGATCATTTGTTTGAGGCACGAGAGAACAAATTGTGAATTTAAGGCAAATGATAGAGAAGAGCCGCGAGTTTAATGTTCCAATGCTCTTTTGTTTTATCGGCTACTCCAAGGCGTTTGATTGAGTGAGGTGGGATTGCCTATGGAGAATACTCGAAGAAATGGGAGTACCTTCGCACTTGACAACATTGATCGCAAACTTATACGAGGATGGTAAGTCGCTAGTCAGAATCAAAAATGTGGTGTCGGGCCTTTTAAGCCAGAGAAAGGAGTACGCCAGGGCTGTATTCTGTCCCCTCTTCTTTTTAACATCTATGGTGAATACATTACAGGAGAGCCCCCATTTCGCCAAAACACTTCACATATTTATTTACAAACATGTAAAATATGTTTGGAAAGTAAATCGCGAAAGTAAAGAGAGTAAATCGCGCATCAAATGAGTGCACTTACACTCGCTTGTTGTATTGACTTAACCTTCTGCATCTCTCTTTTCAGTGCTTCCAATTTGTGTACAATGGAAATGCGACTGGAATTACACTTGATACGGGCTGTTTTTATCGCGTAATGAAATGTTGTTGATTTAAATTATCGGGGTACTTGTTTTTCTTTTTTGCTTTTTGTCATTATTTAATCCCATGACGATCGGATTTTTTTGGATCTCTCTGTAAACATATCATATTCTATAACACTAATTATTTGGTTTTAAGGATGACAAATTCATTAGGGACTGCCGAGAATTTCAGAAAGGCGAGGTTACTCATAACCGGTGTGCGTGTATGACTAGATGTATGCACGTTAATGCAGTAGCTATTTTTGTGTCAATGTTGAAGGTGAAGATAGCATTGTATAACTGTATCTTTCACTCGCTTACGTTTGTCGCATGGTCCTATCTCGCTTACTTTATGCTGTATACTCGATGACAAACTGTTTCTTGCGCAATGGTTCAAGTCAACTTCAGAGACACAAAGATCCTCTGTGACTATTATAGTTATGTGAATCGTAGCAGGCGCGGCGGGTTCGCGGTGAGTGCTAACGCCATAAGCGGCACAGGAGGACACCGTGATTTTTTAGGGGGTTAGAATTATGTTAGTGATAGCGCAGTATGCATGAGTAGGATCTGTAGTTTCTACCTTCACCTGAATGGGAAAAACGTGTGAGTTTATATATCATCATCATCATTTCAGCAGAAAGAAGTCCACTGCTGGACATAGGCCTCCCCCAGGCGTCACCACATTGACCGATCCCGTGCGTCTCGCATCCAGCGCCTTCCCGCAACCTTAACTAGGTCATCAGTCCACCTAGTGGGAGGCCTTCCAACGTATCGTCTTACGGTTCGCGGTCGCCATTCCAGAACTTTTCGGCCCCATCGGCCATACCTTCTGCGAGCAATGTGCCCTACCCACTGCCACTTAAGTTTGGCAATTCTTCGGGCTATGTCGGTAACTTTGGTTCTCCTGCGGATATCATCATTTCTGACGTAATCACGCAAGGAAATTCAAAGCATAGCCCTCTCCATTGCCCTTTGGGTGACTTTGAGCTTTCTGATAAGGCCCATTGTGAGCGACCACGTCTCGGTCCCATAGGTGATCACTGGCAACACACACTGGTCATAGACTTGTGTCTTGAGACACTGCGGTAAATTGGACGAGAAGATACCACGCAACTTCCCGAACGCCGCCCAGCCAAGTCAGATTCGACGGCTGACCTCTTTCTCGAAATTGGACCTACCCAACTGGACCGTTTGTCCCAGGTAGACATAATCGTCTCCAACTTCGATTGTAGAGTCTCCGACCTTGATAGAAGTGGTTGTTACATGGGCATTCACCATGACTTTGGTTTTGTCCATGTTCATTTTAAGACCCACTCTTTCGGAAGCTCTTCTGAGGTCATCGAGCATTTTACTGAGGCTCTCCATGGTCTCAGCCATGACCACTATGTCGTCGGCAAACCGAAGGTGAGTGAGTGATGTACTCGCCATTAAAGTTGATGCCCAGCCCCCACCAGTCCAGAACCTTGAAGACATCCTCCAGTGCAGCAGTGAACAGTTTCGGAGAAATGAAGTCTCCCCGTCTCACGCCGCGCTGGAGAAGGATTGGTTTCGAGGTCTGATCCTGAAGACGGACTGACATGGTGGATTATACACAGTTTTATAACTGTTTAATTATCCCGAGGGATCATTTTAACCAGTAAAAAATATGACAGAAATTATTATTATTAATATTATTTTAGAAATTATTATTATTAATTATTGGCTATTCCAGACTATAGTCTTTAGTCACTATGACTCCCTGGTCTAGAGTCCAGCAAGTAATTTTAAATGGGGCCCGGATAGTGTTCAAATTTACTATCGAGAATCAGAAAAAAAATACTCATTTTATTAAAACAAATAATTATGTAAGTTAACCGTAAATTAACAACAGAAATATTTTTTTACAGTTTGATTTACGAGGAGAATAGCTAATGTAGATGAATGCCTAGAACGGAATTTATTTTTTAGAAAAAAATTACAAAGATGATTCTCAAACATAGTAGCCAGATTGAGCATTTATTTATAATTTTCTTATTTTCTAAAACATGTCTACTCTAAAATTCTGACAAATATAAAACAATATTATTAAAATTTAAATGGTGGATAAGATATTTGACAATTTTTGGCAGTCCAAATGCCAGTTGCAGTCCGGATACCGACCGCGGTCCACATGTAGCCGACCGATGCCCTAATCCTTTGCTCTCATAATGGGCGCTCATTATTTTTGGACTCGATTAATGTTTCCCTGCTTATTGTGGCCTGCTTGGTAAGTTTCAGTTGAGCTATTCCCGCCTGTACAAACAAGAACCACCAATCAGGTTGTCTTAATCAGTATTTACAATGCTACTCCTGCAATTCTCGTTCATAGTCTCTGAATCGTGGCCTCATTCCAGCAGATGCCTAGCTGCCTAGCTGTCTTAGAATGCATTACGAAACTGTGTTCAAGATGTATGAGAAAAAAAAAAAATGTTTGAATGGATGGATGGATATTTGTTAATCAAACACGGCAAAACGGTTGAGCGGATTTGGATGAAATTTGACACAGACATAGATTTTACCGGTTTTAATTATCGCTCGGGATAATTAAACATATTTCTCACGGGCGAAGCCGCGGGCGGAAGCTAGTATGGTTATAAACATAAATCACATAATTTTCAGCTTAGCAACAGAACAAGATGTCTTTTCTAATCACGACGATCTAAATAAATGAATTTCAGTCCAATTTGAATAAAAATTCTTGAAGACAGGAAGGAAAATGCATAGGAAATATGAAAAAAACAAAAGCTGGTGGTTTTGCAGAAGACTCTCAAGGTGGATGAGAAAAAGCTGAAAAGAAAAGAGGTCGACAAAGCGTTCTATTACGGTGTAAATAACCCTTCAGCTCGGTTATTACCCTTATGTTGGTACTATTGTGCTATTCTGTGTCAATGCCCTATCTTTACTTCTGTATAGTCCATAAATAAGAAATAAAAGATAATGTTTGTGACATTTTGAGTACGAAAATATTCTTATGTTTGTATGTAGAGACATTATCATTATCTAAATTAAGTAATTACTAATATAGTATTGTTGCCAACGCGCGTAGAACCTGGATATGCAGTGGACGAAGTCAGGTTGCGGATAATGATGATGAATATTGTGTATATTCCTAGTCTAATCAGCCCCTGGTTATAATCAGTAGCTGCCCCAGCTACTACCTGGAAAATATATTCAAGCAAACAATACGCTCAAGCAAGTGTTATAAACAGTAGATTACAAAATTTCAAATATTAAATATCGTATGCATAATTACCTTTAAATTTTCATAAAACTCATAACGTAACGAAACAAAATATTGTTATTTTAAAAACCTATCAAACTGGATTTATTTCAAAAACGTAGTTATCAATATTATACGCAGTAAAAAAATTATTCATAGTACCATTCCGATATGAATAATGTAAACTATACGGCAGCTGTCTGAAATATTAAAATCAAAAGCTCTCATATTATATTTTTATTTAAACTAGGGACTATAGTTAACCGCACAACAGTGGTAACTTTGGCACTACGAAAATCGCCCTTTCAACTGCGACTAAAGGCGCTGCTTTTGTTAAATTGTTGCCACATTAATGTGCGGTTGCCTGTACCGTATTAAAATGATACAAACCATTAATATTATATAGATTTTGCTAACATAGCTACCCCTAACGTTGATAAAAATCAGGAACATTTAATTATATTAGGTACCTACCTCACAGATTATCAGAATCACCGTCACAATTTATAAAAATATTAATTTTGTGATAACGATTTTGTTTTCGACTTCTTTGTCGAAGTGAGGTCAAGCATTTTTCTGTCGGTCTCAAGACCAGCTGATGCAGTTTGATGACATAGTCCGCATTGCAGGGAAGCTCTCGGTGAAAATAGTATAGGGCACGGAAAAGTCGCACGAAAAAGAAAAAGCTTAGGTCACGTCGAAGATTTGAGAAGGCTAAAATTGAGGTAGCGGGTTTTGCAATCTTTGTTGCTCATTCATTTAACAATAGTCGTGATAAAAAGTGGAATAATTTTTGCATTGTTATCTTCGTTTTGATTCGTTTCTACTTTTATTCTCAGTATCGCCCAAAGGTTGACTGGTAGAAAATGCATAACGCAATAAGTTTGCCTCTATATGTTTGTGTACGTAAAGTATTAAATCAAAAAAAATATTTTTTAGGTATTTATTCTGACCACCTACCCACCTGCCAACTACCAACTAAGCAATTACATTTTCTGCCCAGTTACCCAAGTAATTCATATTATGTTTTGAACAAATTCTTTTGAATGACGACACATAAACAAATCAAACATTGTCACATTCCCAAGTTTCAAATGGCCGCTATTACTCCATAAACCCGTTAATTGTAGCGTCTTTAAACGCCGCATAAAACGAAGCGTGACAATGAAACAGATTTGCTCACATCCACATGGCCATTTGCTCTTATTCGCGATTCCAATTGTGTAAGGCTGACGGACCAAACATGTTGGTTTTCTCAGACCATTAGTTATGCAAGGACTATAGCCATTCGTATATTGTGTCTGTTGGAAATGGAATGGTGGAGATTGCAAGGGAGTATTGAATCTGTAGATAGAAGTACAGATTATTACGTAAACACACAGCTTGACTTGATTCAAGCTATAATAGAAATTGGAATCAGAATGCCAATTCTCGTATTTATCTTATCGTATTAAGGTTCATAGATTATGATAACTCGGACATTTTGACCCATTGCGATCTTTTGTGGTCCCCTAGATAAGTCACCCCTCCCCAATCTGTCTCCTGTCCTCCCAAATCTCGATGAAAACCTCCTTCATGAGTGAGAATTCTGGTATTTAAAAATCGTTCAAACTGGAATCACAATCTCATCTCAGCGACAATCATTATGTTGTCAAAATGAAGATTTAAATTAGGGTGCAAAAGTTTTTTCAAAATATTGTCTCATTGCTCCATAGTTATGAAGTCGAAATCTCTTCTCGGCGATAATCAATGTCAAATATGACTGAAATTACAATGTGAACGTTCTTGAAAATATTAAATACGGGAATTGATCGCCTGGTGTTCGGGCAGTGTTTTTCAAATATTCGTTCCCATTACAACTACCAACTGTAATCCTTTCAATCAAATAAATGTGCGTGTTTATTTATAGAACACCGACATCGGGAAAACACGTCGGAGAATTACATTGTATTTCAAACTGCACTAACTTGTTAAGCACCCCACACGTGTTAGTGAATTGTTAAATCGCACCCGACGCTGCTTAAAGTAATTCGACTAAGGTATACTACGTACTATTTCTAGTTTTATAGTGACTGTTTCTATTTTACACCGGTTTTCGCTGAGAGTATACGATGCTTCCGTATTAAATCGAGTGTGAGATAAAGTAAAGGTGAAATGTTTTGATGTCAGAGATGTGCTTTGTTTAGAAAAAGATTTGACTGTACAGTGTAAAGTGAGACTAAAGATAACAATTTTAAAGTTTATTTTGCTTTTTTAGTGATAATTACCTGTGTAGACTAATGTGTACTAATAAAATTGCATCCTCCGCATTTCTAATAACAACAAACTGCATGGTGAGTATTTTCTTTCAGCCATCATTTTAGTAGTATGAAGAAAGAAATTTTTTTGGAACTCTACTTTTTTAATGTAATAGCATCGTACAAAGTTACTTAGCACTATATACATCATCGACGAAGACGTAAAAATGATCTTCTACAAAAAATATCAATCCACTTACGATTAGTCGATCGTCGTTTTGAACCCCCGACGGAAAAAGACGGGTGTTATAAGTTTGACGTGTGTACCTGTGTGATTGTGTATTTGTGTATGTGTCTGTGGCATTGTAGCTTCTAAACGGATGAACCGATTTTGATTTAGTTTTTTATGTTGCTTGAAAGGTGACTTTATCGAGAGTGATCTTAGTATGTTTGATGAAAATCAGAATCACGATTGGAAACATAATGGATTTTTTTTGCCACGATGAAGAATTATTCTTATGCACGTTTGGCGCACCATGGGAAATTACTTAGGCAATCGCTACGAACCTTGCTGTATGCATTTTCATAACGGAGTGAACAATGTTTGGTTAGGTTAGAGAGAAGAAAACGACATGACAGTGTAATCAAAGCATAATACAATACAAAATATGTAATACATACTAAGAGCTAATCGCATAACCAATAACGTACGTTTAGCGGGTTCTACGAAATAACCGTAGCATTCGTAGAAGAGCTACGCCACGTAGCATATTCGCTACGGCGTCGCGCGCTGTATTTAGTTCTGAGCGTTAACACATACATACAATATTCTGAGTTAGTGCACTAATGCGTTTACCGTGTTTAACAAGACGTGGTCACGATGTGCGTAGGTGATAGTTATTTATAAATTAATTTGTGGCCTGTGTTTGTTTTGATTATGTTAATTTTGAGAGTACAATCTATACTAATATTATAAAGCTGAAGAGTTGGTTTGTTTGTTTGTTTGTTTGAACGCGCTAATCTCAGGAACTACTGGTTGGAATTGAAAAAATCTTTTTGTGTTGGGTAGTCCATTTATCGAGGAAGGTTATAGGCTATATAACATCACGCTACGACCAATAGGAGCGGAGCAACAATGAAAAATGTTCCAAAAACGGGGAAAATTTATTCTTTTTGAGACGCAACGTATTTAGAGTAGGTGGGCCAGCTTGGTAGGTAGCCAGTTGACGGGAGCGAAGCCGCGTGGGACAGCTAGTACTTGATATAAATCGTTGAAAACATTATAAATTACCACTCATTAAGAAAATTGAAAATGTGTTCCTTGATGCCTGTTTTACTTAAATTTCTATTTTGCCATTGCTCTCTCGCTGCTGGGCAAAAGCCTGTCCTAAGTTCTTCCATGCACAATTTTTCATTGAAATGGAAATACAAAGAGAAATTGAATAATGATGTGGGTGCTGAAAATATTCTCAATGTCAGAGACCCAATTTCAGTAACAATATTCGACTCCAAATAATTGGCAACATTGCCACTCCAATGACAAAGCCAGTAATTTCTTTGTCTGATTACCGTCGAACACTGTCAGAGGAGTTTGAGCGATGGTTGCGTTGATACCTGACGACAACCGTATTTGTTTCTGGCGAACATCACTACGCATAATGAACGCTTGAATTTCACATGCGGGTTGGTAAATACTACCGAAGGCACGCCCCACAGAGCTCGGAATAACTGTGTCGGCAGCGAGACTAGAGCTATCTTTTGTAATAATATCCTCCCCTGCGCTATTATGCTTTGAGCATAAGTTTTGGCTGTCATAGGCATTGTCAGAATAGGTTTGACTACCATCAAAACTGCATAATACGAGTATGTGTTCTTCTTCTCGAGTCGATTAAAAACATTTTATAAATTTTGGGCCCAGCACATGAGTGAAAACTTATTTTAACTCCTATACAATACGATTTGTAAAAAAATAAATTGGGCAAATTAAGAAATTATACTGTTTTGATTTAATACTTTTTTTTTCACATTGGCCTACATGGGCACTTATAAAACGTCGACAAAAGGTGCACGGTTTGGGTTGGTCGTTTCCTATGGAGAAGAACCGGCAAGAAACTCCATGGCGAAAAAGCTTACAACATCGCTATTTTGTTTTCCTGTATCTTATATTTTTCTGGCTTTTGAGAATTCTTATAAACCAATCAATATAAAATACCCTATATTCAAAATATCAGCAAATAGATTGATTCACTACAATAATATGGAAAGTTTAAATATCGCTGTCCCTAGCAGTGGCCGCAGAGACGTCGCGGTGGTCTGTGCCATTCTCGCTATCTGGTCTGTGTAATTTGCCTCACCGTGTTTATATATACTTACATAATCGGTTATATCGCGTCGAGATAATGGGGAGCTGTAATGTGTCGTCCAATTGTCGCCGTTGATGTAAACGTTGCGGTCAACTTGAGATTGAAGTCACCGGGACTTAGGAGCTTAAAAATTACCTATTGATATTTTGGAAAACCCTGTGTGCCTTCTGCAAAATACAAGTTTTTTTCTGTAAATAACAATGAAAATATATTTCGTCTATTTGAGACATAGGGCCCGTTTTCTAAATTGAGTATTTGAAGTCAAAAACGAGGCTCGAACGAACCTACTGTCGAACTTAGACAGGTTTTGAGACTAAAGTAAAGTTTGAAAAATTCTTAGTTGGGGCACAAAGTACGTAAGCGACGGCGCGCCGCAGACAGAGAGGCCACTACGAAAAAAGCGTAATTTTGCACACACACATTGACATTGCGATTTTACAAGGAATATCGGGCAATATTGGACAAAACCAACATTAAACTAACAAAAAAGACATACACATACAACCTAAGAAATAGAAACGAGCTGGTTCTGCATTCTCCTAGGACAGTACAATATGGAAAAAATTACTTTTTATATGAAGGGGTCCAATTGTATAATAAAATGCCAAATGAAATTAAAGAGTGTAAAAGTATTAATATTTACAAAAGAAAACTAAGGGACTATATAATATCATTAAATTGAATTACCAAATAAAATTACTTAAATTAACTTACTTAAACTGAAATTATTAAATAAAATTACTTAAATAACGCGGCTGTCACGAGTGCTTTGTTCGGGCGTTTGTCAAGTCATTCATAAAGTACGTTAGTATTTATTTCCATTAAATGAACAAGTGTCCGAAAGACTGAACAAAAAAATTGCCGAGAAATTACTTGTGCCTGCTCAGAGATTGTAGTTATATATACGGTAGAAATGCCAGTTGCATGACAATTAAAATTTATAATAAATGACCACCTGCCCTGAGAATGCTACCAATAAATAAGTTTAAATGTAAAATGTTTGCTTGGCTCTTGGACATGTGTTTTTATTCCGTCAATGAATTTTTAAATCATCAATCATCATTAGTATGTTATTAGTACCTACTTTGACATTATTATGAATTCTATAGCATTGTATTTTTTTTTTTAATGTTATGTTTTATATTTTGACATGATGATTTATTTTCTGACATTTTGATTAATTTTTTGACATGATGATTTGTTTTCTGACATTTTAGTTTTTTTTTTTGACATTAAGTTTTTTTTTTGTTGACTTTTTTTTTGTTTATTGTAATTTTTATATTATGATTTATATTTTCGACATTATACAAAATTTCATATATTTATATAATATTCTTATAATGATACTAATTTGATTTGCATGTACCTAGCTTATTATTTGATATTTCTACACCAGCAATGGTAGTATTTGTGAAACAATGTTAAATGTAAGATCTCAATGTACCATATACTGAGAAATAAACATTTACTTACAGTTACGAGGTTGCATTGGCTGGGTTACCTTTATTAATTGATACAGACTGAATATACTTTAAATTAATTCTTTGAATTACGTTTAAAGAATCTTTATTTCTCATAAGAACATTACAGTTCACTTACATGAGTTTTAATTTTTTACATTATAAATATCGTCGTCTAATGAAGAGGCATGCAAAGATAAAAAAAATACAATAATTATCGTCACAAACCAAGAAAAAGTGTACTTCTAAACACAGCTGGCTAATTGGTCATCACCACGGTACCCACATATTTATTTTGTTAGGACCGTAAGTAAATACGGTTGACAAGAACACCAGTTTCTGCCTATATGCGATAACTATAGTCTCGGAGACCGCCGTTCTGTTTATATTTATCTGAGTTTATATTAGGTATGTATGTATTATATTTATATAGATGTCGCATCAAGGCTGGCCGATAGATGCAAATCATCGGGAAGTCAGGATGTATTCCCTTAGGTTAAGAGATCGTGTGTGGGCAGGTCGTTGGGTACAATCGTGCAAATGAAATCACAGAAATTATTCAATACACTGGGTTTATTTTAAATAGTCACAGTTACAATCTTGCCCACTAATATTACGGATCGACACTGATTCTACGACGTCTTCGCTCTAAGGCTGTCCGTACTCGACTGCTCTATTCCACTGTCCCCACCGCGCAAGCGCTTAGTAAAAGCGAGCCAATGCGTAGTTGTTCTGGCTTTGCCGCCAGATGGCGTGCTTAAGATTTGTTTTGACGTCTGCACTGTTGACTAAACCCGACTTAGATATGTAGGTTATTTGTTAGGAGAGTTTGTATATGTGTGTTGGTGTTGTTTGTCTAAAGGATGAGTGTGTTGTGATTTTGTGAAAGTTAAGTTTTACTTTAAAATTAAAATTTGATAACCAAAGTATACCAGCAATAAATTAATAATAATAATAAAATTATAAATCAATAATAATATTAAAATCATAAATAAACAACAATAATAGTACCATAAGTAATATAATTTATTTGGTAACAGGTATAATTTTATTTAATAATTTCAGTTTAAGTAAGTTAATTTAAGTAATTTTATTTGGTAATTCAATTTAATGATATTATATAGTCCCTTAGTTTTCTTTTGTAAATATTAATACTTTTACACTCTTTAATTTCATTTGGCATTTTATTATACAATTGGACCCCTTCATATAAAAAGTAATTTTTTCCATATTGTACTGTCCTAGGAGAATGCAGAACCAGCTCGTTTCTATTTCTTAGGTTGTATGTGTATGTCTTTTTTGTTAGTTTAATGTTGGTTTGGTCCAATATTGCCCGATATTCCTTGTAAAATCGCAATGTCAATGTGTGTGTGCAAAATTACGCTTTTTTCGTAGTGGCCTCTCTGTCTGCGGCGCGCCGTCGCTTACGTACTTTGTGCCCCAACTAAGAATTTTTCAAACTTTACTTTAGTCTCAAAACCTGTCTAAGTTCGACAGTAGGTTCGTTCGAGCCTCGTTTTTGACTTCAAATACTCAATTTAGAAAACGGGCCCTATGTCTCAAATAGACGAAATATATTTTCATTGTTATTTACAGAAAAAAACTTGTATTTTGCAGAAGGCACACAGGGTTTTCCAAAATATCAATAGGTAATTTTTAAGCTCCTAAGTCCCGGTGACTTCAATCTCAAGTTGACCGCAACGTTTACATCAACGGCGACAATTGGACGACACATTACAGCTCCCCATTATCTCGACGCGATATAACCGATTATGTAAGTATATATAAACACGGTGAGGCAAATTACACAGACCAGATAGCGAGAATGGCACAGACCACCGCGACGTCTCTGCGGCCACTGCTAGGGACAGCGATATTTAAACTTTCCATATTATTGTAGTGAATCAATCTATTTGCTGATATTTTGAATATAGGGTATTTTATATTGATTGGTTTATAAGAATTCTCAAAAGCCAGAAAAATATAAGATACAGGAAAACAAAATAGCGATGTTGTAAGCTTTTTCGCCATGGAGTCGCTTGCCGGTTCTTCTCCATAGGAAACGACCAACCCAAACCGTGCACCTTTTGTCGACGTTTTATAAGTGCCCATGTAGGCCAATGTGAAAAAAAAAGTATTAAATCAAAACAGTATAATTTCTTAATTTGCCCAATTTATTTTTTTACAAATCGTATTGTATAGGAGTTAAAATAAGTTTTCACTCATGTGCTGGGCCCAAAATTTATAAAATGTTTTTAATCGACTCGAGAAGAAGAACACATACTCGTATTATGCAGTTTTGATGGTAGTCAAACCTATTCTGACAATGCCTATGACAGCCAAAACTTATGCTCAAAGCATAATAGCGCAGGGGAGGATATTATTACAAAAGATAGCTCTAGTCTCGCTGCCGACACAGTTATTCCGAGCTCTGTGGGGCGTGCTTTCGGTAGTATTTACCAACCCGCATGTGAAATTCAAGCGTTCATTATGCGTAGTGATGTTCGCCAGAAACAAATACGGTTGTCGTCAGGTATCAACGCAACCATCGCTCAAACTCCTCTGACAGTGTTCGACGGTAATCAGACAAAGAAATTACTGGCTTTGTCATTGGAGTGGCAATGTTGCCAATTATTTGGAGTCGAATATTGTTACTGAAATTGGGTCTCTGACATTGAGAATATTTTCAGCACCCACATCATTATTCAATTTCTCTTTGTATTTCCATTTCAATGAAAAATTGTGCATGGAAGAACTTAGGACAGGCTTTTGCCCAGCAGCGAGAGAGCAATGGCAAAATAGAAATTTAAGTAAAACAGGCATCAAGGAACACATTTTCAATTTTCTTAATGAGTGACTTATGAATGAGTGGTAATTTATAATGTTTTCAACGATTTATATCAAGTATTGTACTCTCAAAATTAACATAATCAAAACAAACACAGGCCACAAATTAATTTATAAATAACTATCACCTACGCACATCGTGACCACGTCTTGTTAAACACGGTAAACGCATTAGTGCACTAACTCAGACTATTGTATGTATGTGTTAACGCTCAGAACTAAATACAGCGCGCGACGCCGTAGCGAATATGCTACGTGGCGTAGCTCTTCTACGAATGCTACGGTTATTTCGTAGAACCCGCTAAACGTACGATATTGGTTATGCGATTAGCTCTTAGTATGTATTACATATTTTGTATTGCATTATGCTTTGATTACACTGTCATCTCGTTTTCTTCTCTCTAACCTAACCAAGCATTGTTCACTCCGTTATGAAAATGCATACAGCAAGGTTCGTAGCGATTGCCTAAATAATTTCCCATGGCGCGCCAAACGTGCATAAGAATAATTCTTGATCGTGGCAAAATTTTTCCATTATGTTTCCAATCGTGATTCTGATTTTCATCAAACATACTAAGATCACTCTCGATAAAGTCACCTTTCAAGCAACAGATTAAAACTAAATCAAAATCGGTTCATCCGTTTAGAAGCTACAATGCCACAGACACATACACAAATACACAATCACACAGGTACACACTTCAAACTTATAACACTCGTCTTTTTCCGTCGGGGGTTCAAAACGACGATCGACTAATCGTAAATCGATTGATAATTTTTGTAGAAGATCATTTTTACGTCTTCGTCGATGATGTTTATGCTGCTAAGTAACTTTATATGATGCTATTACATTAGAGTTCGAAAAAAATATCTTTCTTCATACTACTAAAATGATGGCTGAAAGAAAATACTCACCATGCAGTTTGTTGTCATTAGAAATGTGGAGGATGCAATTCTAATCTACTTTATCTCACACTTGATTTAATACGGAAGCATCGTATACTCTCCGTGAAAACCGGTTTAAAATAGAAATGGTCACTATAAAACTAGAAATAGTACGTAGTATACCTTAGTTGAATTACTTTAAGCAGAGTCGGGTGCGATTTAACAATTCACTAGCACGTGTGGAGTGCTTAACAAGTTAGTGCAGATTGAAATACACAGTAATTCTCCGACGTGTTTTTCCGATGTCGGTGTATAGTCGCTATAAATAAACACGCACATTTATTTGATTGAAAGGATTACATTTGGTAGTTGTAATGGGAACGAATATTTGAAAAACACTGCCCGAACACCAGAGGATCAATTCCCGTATTCAATATTTTCAAGAACGTTCGCATTGTAATTTCAGTCATATTTGACATCTATTGTCGCCGAGAAGAGATTTCGACTTCATAACTATGGAGCTATGAGACAATATTTTGAAAAAACCTTTTGCACCCTAATTTAAATCTTCATTTTGACAATGATTGTCGCTGAGATGAGATAGCGATTACAGTTTGAACGATTTTTAAATACCAGTAGAATTCTCACTCATGAAGGAGTTTTTCATCGAGATTTGGGAGGACAGGAGACATATTGGGGAGGAGTGACTTATCTAGGGGACCTCAAAAGATCGCAATGGCTCGAAGTGTCCGAGTTATTATAATCTATGAGCCTTAATACGATAAGATAAGTACGATAATTGGCCTTCTGATTGCAATTTCTATTATAGCTTGAATAAAGTCAAGCTGTGTGTTTACGTAATAATCTGTACTTCTATCTACAGATTCAATACTCCTAAATTTACACTTGCAATCTCCACCATTCCATTTCCAACATACACAGTATACGAATGGCTATAGTCCTTGCATAACTAATGGTCTGAGAAAACCAACATGTTTGGTCCATCAGCCTTACACAATCGGAATCGCGAATAAGAGCAAATGGCCATCTGAATGCGAGCAAATCTGTTTCATTGTCACTCTTCGTTTTATGCGGCGTTTAAAGACGCTACAATTATTGGGTTTATGGAGTAATAACGGCCATTTGAAACTTGGGAATGTGACAATGTTTGAATTGTTTATGTGTCGTCATTCAAAAGAATTTCTTCAAAACATAATATGAATTACTTGGGTAACTAGGCAGAAAATGTAATTGCTTAGTTGATGGTTGGCAGGTGGGTAGGTGGTCAAAATAAATAATTAAAAAATAAATTCATTTATTTAATACTTTACGTACACAAACATATAGAGGCAAACTTATTGCGTTATGCATTTTCTACCATTCAACCTTTGGGCGATACTGAGAATAAAAGTAGAAACGAATCAAAACGAAGATAACAATGCAAAAATTATTCCACTTTTTATCACGACTATTGTTAAATGAATGAGCAACAAAGATTGCAAAACCCGCTACCTCAATTTTAGCCTTCTCAAATCTTCGACGTGACCTAAGCTTTTTCTTTTTCGTGCGACTTTTCCGTGCCCTATACTATTTTCACCGAGAGCTTCCCTGCAATGCGGACTATGTCATCAAACTGCATCAGCTAGTCTTGAGACCAACTGCAAAATGCTTGACCTTATTTCGACAAAGAAGTCGAAAATAAAATCTTTATCACAAAATAAATATTTTTATAAATTGTGACGGTGATTCTGATAAATAAGTGGACTTCCCAAAATAAAATCTGTGAGGTAGGTAAATAATATAATTTAATGTTTCTGTATTTTATCAACGTTAGAGGTAGCTATGTTAGCAGGATCTATATAATATTAATGGCTTGTATCATTTTTGTACGGTACAGGCAACCGCACATTAATGTGGCAACAATTTAACAAAAGCAGCGCCTTTAGTCGCAGTTGAAAGGGCAATTTCCGTAGTACCAAAGTTACCACTGTTGTGCGGTTAACTATAGTCCCTAGTTTAAATAAAAATATAATATGAGAGTTTTTTAACCGACTTCCCAAAAAGGAGGAGGTTCTATGTTCGACTTCATGTTTGTTTTTGTTTTTTTATGTTTGTTCACCGATTACTCCGTCAATTGTGGACCGATTTTGAAATTTTTTTTTTTGTTTGAAAAAGTATGTTCCGAAATTGGTCTCATTTTAATTTGGTGAAGATCTGATGAAGAACTTCAGAGATATACAACAGAACTCTTCAATAAATAACGGCAAATCTCTCGGGATTGCTGCAATCGCATGTCTGTTTGTTGTATATAACATTTCATAACATAACATCACGCCAGTTCGCTCTTAAGGGGTAAGCAGATCTCTCATTTCACAGGTTATGTTCAAGTTTCATGAAATCTATTCTGGTGAAATGGTTCCCTTACTAACTTGCCTATTAGGTACGTACAACTAAAAAGTGAAAAATAAAAAAAACTTTTTGCAAAAAAATACTACCGACTTCCAAATACAAAACTACAAAGTGAGAAATAACTAAATTTTTTGAAGTCGGTGTCCATAACGCAAAAAAATTGTACCTACGAAAGACACCGACTTCAAAAAATTTAGTTATTTCTCACTTTGTAGTTTTGTATTTGGAAGTCGGTAGTATTTTTTTGCAGAAAGTTTTTTTATGTTTTTAATATTTCAGACAGCTGCCGTATAGTTTACATTATTCATATCGGAATAGTGCTATGAATAATTTTGTTACTGCGTATAATATTGATAACTTCGTTTTTTGAAATAAATCCGGTTTGATAGGTTTTTAAAATAACAATATTTTGTTTCGCTACGTTATGAGTTTTATGAAAATTTAAAGGTAATGCATACGATATTTAATATTTGAAATGTTGTAATCTACTGTTTGTAACACTTGCTTGAGCGTATTGTTTGCTTAAATATATTTTCCAGGTAGTAGCTGGGGCAGCAACTGGTTATAACCAGGGGCTGATTATACTAGGTATATACTCAATATTCATCATCATTATCTGCAACCTGACTTCGTCCACTGCATAGATCCCCATGCTCCTGTGCCACCCTTACCCAGGTTCTACGCGCGTTGGCAACAATACTCAATATTAGTAATTACTTAATTTAGATAGTGATAATGTCTCTACATACAAACATAAGAATATTTTCATACTAAAAATGTCACAAACATTATCTTTTATTGCTTATTTATGGACTATACAGAAGTAAAGATAGGGCATTGACACAGAATAGCACAATAGTACCAACATAAGGGTAATAACCGAGCTGAAATGTTATTTACAACGTAATAGAACGCTTTGTCGACCTCTTTTTGCTTCAGCTTTTTCTCATCCACCTTGAGAGTCTTCTGCGAAACTACCAGCTTTTGTTTTTTTTCTTATCCATTTTCCTTCCTGTCTTCAAGAATTTTTATTCAAATTGGACTGAAATGCATTTATTTTGATCGTCGTGATTAGAAAAGACAGCCCACTTCATCTTGTTCTGTTGCTATGCTAAAAATTATGTGATTTGTTTAACGCTAATTAGTTTCTGCTTTTTTCATAAAAATAAACATTTTCACGTTTGCGATCGTGTCATAACTAAATTGTTGATCATGATATGTTGATCAAAATATACTGTAACTTGATTTTTAAAAAGCCACTACGAACTTCAATTTCCTAGAATCTGGATCAACGAATAGTTTTACACAGATTTATAACCATACTAGCTTCCACCCGCGGCTTCGCCCGTGAGAAATATGTTTAATTATCCCGAGCGATCAATATAACCGGTAAAATCTATATCTGTGTCAAATTTCATCCAAATCCGTTCAACCGTTTTGCCGTGATTTAGTAACAAACATCCATCCATTCAAATATTCAAATTTATAGAACTTTTCAGTTCCATCGGTCATCCGTTCTGCGAGCAATCTGCCTACTGCCACTTAATTTTCAATGAACCCGCGGGATAATTAAACCGTTATAAAACTGTGTAAAACTATTCGTTGAATTTCCTAGAATCTGGATATTCTAGGAAATTCAAACTCTTAGTGGCTTTTTTTAATCCAGTCTCAGTTACAGTATACATATTTTGATCAACATTACATTTAGTTTTGAGACAATCGCACACGTGAAAAGGTTTATTTTTATGAATAAAAGAGAAACGAATTAGCGTTAAATATAAATCACATATTTTCCAGCTTAGCAACAGAGCACGATGTAGTGGGCTGTCTTTTCTAATCACGTCGATCAAAGTAAATGAATTTTAGTCCAACCTGAATAAATATTCTAAGGTAAATGAATAGAAAAAAAACAAAAGCTGGTGGTTTCACAGAAGACTGAGAGTCTACTGCGGTGGATGAGAAAAACTGAAATGAAGAGAGGTCGACAAAGCGTTCTATTACGTTGAAAATAACACTTTAGCTCGGTCGTTACCCTTATGTCCTAGTCCTAGTGCTCCTATATGTAACTGCTAAGTAGTTGAAATGACTTGTCATGTGGGTCGGCCAACAATTATACTTGACTGTAAGTGATCGACTGGTATTGTAGAAATACCAAGTAATTAACAGCATACATATATAAACTCACGCGTTTTTTCCCATTCAGGTGAAGGCAGAAACTACAGATCCTTATTTTATTTTATTAGCTTAGAGAAATGCTCATGCATACTCCGCTATCACGGGAAGGTAGCGCAGTTATGTGGGACTCCAACCCACTAAAAAATCACGGTGTCCTCCTGTGCCGCTTATACAAGCACGCGTTAGCACTCACCGCGAACCCGCCGCGCCTGCTACGATTCACATAACTATAATAGTTACAGCGGATCTTTGTGTCTCTGAAGTTGGCTCTGCCAACCATTGCGCAAGAAACAGTTTGCCATCGAGTATACAGCATAGAGTAAGCGAGATAGGACCATGCGACAAACGTAAGTGAGTGAAAGATACAGTTATACAATGCTATCTTCAGCTTCAACATTGACACAAAAATAGCTACTGCATTAAAATGCATACATCTAGTCATTCACGCACACCGGTTATGAGCAACCTCGCCTTTCTGAAATTCTCGGCAGTCCCTAAAGAATCTGTCATCCTTAAAAACGAAATAATTAGTGTTATAGAATATGATATGTTTACAGAGAGATCCAAAAAATCCAATCGTCATGAGATTAATAATGACAAAAAGCAAAAAGAAAAACAAGTACCCCGATAATTTAAATCAACAACATTTCATAACACGATAAAACATCCCGTATCAAATGTAATTCCAGTCGCATTTCCATTGTACACAAGTTGGAAGCACTGAAAAGAGAGATTCAGAAGGTTAAGTCAATGCAACAAGCGAGTGTAAGTGCACTCATATGATCCGCGATTTACTCTCTCATTTACTTTCAAAACATATTTTACATGTTTGTAAATAAATATGTGAAGTTTTTGGCGAAATGACTTTAAAATACTTACGTGTAAACTGCAGGTTCCTCTTCAATGTTTTATAAAGTTAAAGTTCTATACGTAATTTTGAAATACATTGGTTCAATGATATTATACCTAAAAGTAGCCCGGGAAAACAAGACATTTGCTCAAAATCAAAAAACCTGACTCCTTAAGATGCAAACTAAAAAGACGTTAACGAGAAGGAAATCATGCTGTGCAAATTTTTAGTATTTTTTTCCGAATAACATACATTTAATTGTTATATATTTTTGAAATCACCTCTTAAAACCCTTTATTTTCATACCCCACTTGATGGGTTTGGAAGTGACACTCGCAAGATTAAGAGGAATCGATTGACATAAAAACCATCAAAAACGGCCAACGCGTTTGGTCTCTAGAACGCCACATAGGAACAAATATACATACATACATAGTCTGATAAACACATAACCCTCCTTCGGCAGTCGGGTAAAAAGCAAGTTTTCTCAATGGCACTAAACTTTTCGCACGCGAGTCTGACTTGCACTTGACCGGTTTTTTCAGTCTGACCTTCTGCGTCTACCTTTTTGTGTGATACCATGATCCGTACACAAGTCGGAAGGGCTTGATACTTTGACGGGAGTGATAACGTTGTTAACGATACAGCGATACCGTGAGAGTTGGCTTTTTTATTTAATATCGAATATAACGGTTGACAGTTATGCTGCATTTTATCAACAGTTTCTATCTGAGTATTTGCTTTCAGTTTTTATGGTGCATTCCTAGTATCCGTTTAATGGAATACTAGCTTTCACCCGCAGCTTTGGCCATCTGCGTACGTCTCCGAATTTCTCGACTGCATCCCCCGTAATCGCTGATCATGGAGCCCAGGTACACAAACTCACTGACGAACTCTAGATCTACAAGTTCCCCCGAGCGTGCTATTTGTCCAGCTCTGTCGATGATCATGACTTTGGTCTTGGACTTGTTGATCGACAATCCGACCATCTTCCTTTCACGCTCTATCCTCACAAATAGCTCAGCAAGTTCGCGCTCCGAAGATGCAAACAATGTGGTGTCATCTGCATATCGGAGATTGCTGTTTTTTTGCCATCTACCGCTATGCCTCCCTCCCACTCTTCTAAGGCTCTCCTGTAATGTATTCACCATAGATGTTAAAAAGAAGAGGGGACAGAATACAGCCCTGGCGTACTCCTTTCTCTCGCTTAAAAGGCCCTGACACCACATTTTTTATTCTGACTAGCGACTCACCATCCTCGTATAAGTTTGCGATCAATGCTGTCAAGTGCGAAGGTACTCCCATTTCCTCGAGTATTCTCCATAGGCAATCTCACCTCACATAATCAAACACCTTGGAGTAGTCGATAAAACAAAAGAGCATTGGAACATTAAACTCGAGGCTCTTCTCTATCATTTGCCTTAAATTCACAATTTGTTCTCTCGTGCCTCAAACAAATGATCAAAGAAACAATATACTACGGGTATTTAACGCGATGATTTCGATTATGGTCGGACCACGGTCGTTGCAACACGGCCGAAAAGTCGGATGAAATAGGTAAATAAATAATCGAAATCATCGCGTTAAATACCCGTGGTATATTGTTTCTCAATTATGAAACGTGAAAGTTTTAAAGTTATTGATCAAAGATCAAAAAACGATAGATCAAAAAATAAAGTAATATTTTCTCACATAGTACTATAATAGTAACCACTACAATACGTCAGATTAAGTTTTTTTTATCTAATATAGGCTCGCGCTTGACCACTATCTCACCTGATAGTAAGCGATGATGTGGTCGATGGTGGAGCACGCTTGCCTAGAAGTAACCTATTCACTCTTGACTTAAAGACCCCTAGATTGTAGCTATCGGGAAACACAGACTCCGGCAGGGAATTCCACTCCTTAGCTGTACGCATAATAAAAGTATTCCCAAAACGTTTAGTGCGTATGGGTGGGATGTCCACCTATATCGATGACGCATCGCCGTACGTCTGGTAGTCCGATGATGGAACGGGCTGGGTGGAATTAAATCATGCAATTCCATCGCACACTCCCCGAAATGTAACCGATAAAAAACCGACAAGCTGGCAACTCGGCGACGATGTTCAAGGCTCTGGAGCTTTGACTTAACAAGTGCCTCATTACTGATGAGCCTCTTGGCCCGCTTTTCGATCGACTCCAGTGCATCAAGCTGGTATTTGGCAGATCCGTCCCAGAGATGAGAACAGTACTCCATGCATGATCGAACTTGCGCTTGATACAAGCTGAGCAGCTGTTCTGGCGTGAAATACCTTCTCACCTTTGCAAGGATCCCCAGCTTTTTGGCGGCCAGCTGAGCCTTTGCCTCAATGTATGGCCCAAAATTGAGAGTCGATGTCAACGTAACGCCAAGAAGCTCAAGATGGCCAGCTATTGGCACGGTCACATCTCGGAAAGTTGGAGCCGGGTGAAATTGACTCTTTTTTGCGGAAAAAAGACACGCCTGGGTTTTAGCAGCATTAAACCTGACCAGATTGGCATCGCCCCATTCGGAGACTGCCTGCAAGGACAGGTTTAAGCGCTCCACCATGGCCTTCCGGAGAGACTGGATCTGAGGCCCGGTAGCACGAGCCTTGGACAAGTATCTCTCAGTAACAGTGCTGTCGTCTGCATACCCAAAGGTGCCGGGTTTTAGCAGATCGTTAATGTGCAGCAAGAATAAAGTTGCTGAGAGTACCGACCCCTGAGGGTACCACTATGGGGGAGGGTATGTACCACTCATCTGTATTCTAGACTTTGTAAACTATTCAACCGTCCCTGAAATATTATTTATTTGTAGTAAGGTGAAATACCTCGATACCCGAATACTGCCACGCCTTCTGTCGGTCCGTAGAAGTGTACATGATTTATGTCGACGTACTTGTCGATTCGAGGGTAGGTATGGTGTATTTGTATCGCCACAAAGTCAATAACCTCAGCATTTTAGAAAAGTCTGCCCCAAAACCCACAACAACCTTTCAATAATATAATAATAATCATAAAGGCTACAAAAGAAACGAAGGACCAATATGTTATAGCTGTATTTATTGGTAACTTGTCTAAAGATTTTTTGAGCATCTTATAATTCAGTTGTTATGTTCCATAAGAAATCCTATTTTAGCAGTGTGAATATTCTTTATGTAACTAACGTGTTGAAAATTTAAGAAAATAGTGTGGCAGGCGAAAAAGCAATGTACTTCTAGTTGAATAAATAATACGGAATGTATCTTGCCTCAACATTCTTGCTATGTTGTATCATTCCTGCATCTTAAAACAGACTAGATGCCTTGTAAATAACTTTGTTAGTATATTTAAAATATATTTAAACAAAATTAAATGGCTTTAAAATAAAACCAACGGTTTTTTCCATGATTTGGATGTATGGCATTGATTCCTTTGCCTCCCAATGGGATCTATGAAAACATAACCTGTGTCAGTAATATTGTCACGCTTGTCAGTTGTCAACGCATTGTATTGAATTTGACGCTTGATTGACGTTCACAATGAAAATAATGACATCCAACAGAACAGTATTGCCAAAATAAATAATTTATGTGGGTTGCATTTCTTTTTCATAATTATTTTAGAATATAATTATAAAATACGGGTGCTTTAAAAATTATATATAAATTTCCCTTTAAGTACTTTCATAAAAATAACCTCGTCTCTGTTCACAGCAGTATCGGATAAAAGCCTCCATACAATAACATAATATTAATACGTTCTTTAGTTTGAAAGCAGGATATAGTTGTACCTTTCTTCCTTCTCATGTTACGAAATTTTCCTAAGCGTAACGCATCTTTAAAATTTCACTCAATTCTTGTCCAATTATAGAATTGTCTCAATATTGTAACGAATAGCTATTTGCAGTGGATAAAATAAAAATAAATAACATTGATGACCCTGAAAGAGCAAAGCCCCGGGAATCCTGATCGCAACCGCTTACGGTCGCCACGGATAGCATGATTGTGCGGAAGTATGAATGTTAAGAACAGTGATAACGGCCCCGACCAACGTATCGTCGGTCGTGGGTTCGAACTCTAGTAGGTGCTTTAATTTGTGTAAATTATTTAATCACCACTGATCTAAACTGGGCCCGCGTGTTTGATTAAGGCCCATTTCCTATCTGTGCCCAGGCCTGTGTCCCAGCAGTGGGAACATTAAAAGGCTGATGATGATGATGAATGTTATTGCTGCCGTAGTAACATATTCTAAGTAACAAGTTTCTCACTACTTACGCAACGTACGTACGAAACCCTAAAATAACCATATAGCTAAATAGCTAGTTTATAGTAATGGAAGTCCTTGAAACTACTCACAAATGCCAACTAAAGGTTTGAAAGTCATATATTATAGCTTCCTGTTTTTCTTTACTCATTTCCCAAAAGTTTCCAATATTAAGAGAATCCGTAACGAGATCGTATAATATTATATGCTACAATACACATTTAATCACAGACGACATTCCGGCCGAGTTACTGCGTTACAAGGAACGGAAATAAAATATTAAAACGGACCTACACGAAGGACCACCGGTTTTATGACCAGGGCTTCAAGTTCTTTGAAATAAAAACTATGCAATTGTTGTTGTTTGTATCCAATAAAAAGTTGTAGTTTAGTGTCCTGGCTGGTTATGTAGTAACATGTTGTTTTTAAGGTTTTGGTATGGTAACATGAAATATCCTCAAAATAAATGGGAAAATAGGATTCGTAATATGATTTTTGCCAGATATCAAGAAAAATCCATAAAGTATCTACATAGAACCAATAATTTGAAAACGTCTGACACAAATGTGTCTACATGTATGCATGCATGGAGGTGTCTTGAAAAAGTCGAAAACTTGAAGATAGTATCTTCACTTCTATCGACTTTATAATAAAGCTTATTATTTGTATAATAATATCTTAGCCCGGCAAAATCAGCAATGTTGTAACAATGCAGTACAATTTTATCGGAATATATGAACCCGCGATATGTAGAGCTATACTCAATTTGGAATGCCCAGATTATCTCGCCGCAGACCGTTCGAACTACAATGTTTGACGCCAATCGAAATGGCTGGTCTATGTCATCAAACCGAAATGAATTGACAACAAACATTTAAAAAATTGCTATATTTTTCACACGACTATTTTAAATTAAATCGTCCCATCACTGAGATGAAACCGGCAGATACAAATATAGGTCATATAGTTACGAGTATTACACATTATACATTTGTCTGAGATCAGGTTAAGGCTGAGGCCTCATTAGGTGCGTTGCGTCTTCGCATCGTCAACGCTGCGTCGTTTAACATATATTTTTAGTGACACGTTGCGTAGTCGAGATGAAGTAGGGGGAAATAGATGCGATGAGCTGTTGGAGCTCTGGTGCGACGACGGACAGTGTTTGTTCCGATTCATTTTCGAATCTGAAATCCACACTGAGACGCTGCGCTGCGACGAAATGTTTCGCCCTCTTGCGTTGGTGCGTCGTCACAACTCAGGTGTGGCAGACAATGCGTTGATCGCGCGACGACGCCTAGATACCTCTTTTCCCAATTTAGTGTAACATAAGACGAATACCAACCTCAGCTTCGCCTCTATTTTGAATTAACAAAATAATTCAACACAACCACAATTATCGCCTCCGATGCTTACAATTACCACACAAACTACAGCGTACAAAGGAAAATTTTGCATCGCCAAACCACTAAAGTTATCGCAGACATATTAAAGCTTCGATTCGCTTAAAACCTGTATACTTGTTGTATTTAATGTTACATTTAACGCAACCACTGAGCTGTTCCGCGTTAACGCGGGTTAATGCTCCTCTATGTTGCTGTTTCGAACGCGACATAAACGCGAATCGCGACTTGATGTGATGTGACAGGACAAAATCGTGGATTCACGTTACGTTACTCGAATGAATTGGGTTTCAGCTTTATTTTGGCTGTAAATATTTTTTTGTTGTACGAATTGGTGTCAGGTAGACGAAAGGCAAAATTTTAATTTGGTTTGTTAAATTCCTGTTAATTGGTATTTCCGAGAAAATAAAACATATGTGCTTAACTATAAATGTGATGTAGAATAGAATACACTTTATTGTACACCATAAAATTATAAATAATTACAAGAAAATCTTATTTATGCGGGTACAAAGGCGGTCTTATCGCTGACAGCGATATCTACCAGACAACCTTTGGATGGACTGAAAAAAACTTAAAATACAAAAGGAGGTAGTCTGCGGTGTACTGCTATTAGATAAAAACATAAATATATACAAGATTATATTACTATAATAAATACTATACATAAACCTATATATAAAAATACATACATAATACACACATCAACACGGTCTAGGGATATTTCATACTCAATTAAATAACTCGAAAAGTACTGGCCGCATTGGAATCGTTTATACACCGATTTGTTTGTAATTTATCTCAGACTAATTCCAAATTCAAATTTTTGAAAATTCTTTTGTTTCGGTGGCATAAAAATGTCTTGATGTGTAGGAGAGGGAATTTTCATTTGTGCGAAATTTAGAAAACAACACGAATTACGTTTAGTTACAGTTTTTTTTTCATTTTTAAACGAAAGATAAAGTTAAAATTGAGGTATTGTAGCCATGCAACGCCAACATTTGACGAGGGCGGAGATGTTACGAGCTGTGGGAATGCTGGAAGCTGGGTCTGTTCAGCGTAATGTTGCTGAGGCCATAGGGACCCACCAAAATGTAATTTCAAGATTGTGGACACGCTATCGTGCCACAGGTGAAGTAGCGGAGAGGCACCGGGGGCCAAGTTGCATCACTACCCCCAGACAAGACCGATTTTTGCAAATTACTGCGCGAGCTCAACCAAATGCAACGGCGACTCAATTGGCCCAAAGGCTGCGAGTGGAACACCAAGTGCTTGTGAGTGACCAAACTGTAAGAAGGCGACTGCATGAAAGCAATCTACGCTCTCGTAGACCACTCCGGGTCCCACCTTTACGAAGAGGCAATCGTGGACGACGATTAGAATGGGTTCGGAACCACGTGGACTGGGGCCGTGAGCAATGGTCCAATGTGCTATTCACGGATGAATCCAGGTTCGGCTTCCATCCAGATTCACGAAGGACGCGTGTTTGGCGAGTTCCTGGACGATGGAGCCGTCTTCAGAACCCTCAGGAAGTTCACCCATACCAAGGAGGAACAATTATGGTTTGGGCAGGAATTCGTCTTGGAGGACGGACGGATCTCGTTTGGGTGCGGGTCAATATGACGGCAGAACGATACGTCCAACAGGTGCTGGGGCCCGTAATCTTGCCCCACAGAACACAAATGGGGCAAGATTACCTGCTCATGCACGACAATGCCCGGGCACACACGGCGAGAACGGTAGCAGCTTGGTTACATACACACAATGTTAGGGCCTTAGACTGGCCTGCTCAATCGCCAGATCTAAATCCCATTGAGCATGCGTGGGATATGCTGCAAAGAAGAGCTGTGACGGAAGTTCCTGAAAATCTGGCTACAGAAGATCAACTTTTTGCGCATCTGAGAAGGACATGGGACAATATTCCGCAGCAAGACATTGACAACCTTGTTCTGAGCATGCCGAATCGTTGCCGATGTGTTATGAACATCATGGGCGCTTTCTCAGACTACTAACTTCAAGTTTATAAACACAAATTAAATGATTTTTCTATTTTTTTCAGTTTTTACTCATAAAATAAAAGTTGCTTCATTTTTTTCCATAAAATCCTGAAATTTTAATCAAAGTACCTTAACCATTATTAAAAAATGGTAGAATATTAAATAACGTATCTTTTAAATATATACATTGTCATATAAATAATTAACACATTGATAGTAATTCGCTTTTTTAAAAATATCCCTACACCGTGTTGATGTGTTTATGACATGAAATTTATAGAAAGAGAGAGAAACAAAAAAGAAAAAGGGTTAAATAATGATGACAGAGATTTGATCTAAATAGAAAAGCGTTAGAGAGAAAGGAAATGGTTTTTAACCAGGGTTTTAAAAGAAACCAGTGACTGGGCTTAAATAACTGACAACGGCAACTCATTCCACAATCGCACAGCCTGGACTGTAAACGATTTGTCGGTAAACTTAGTGGAATGAGCAGGCATCAAAAGTTTCAAATTTTCCGATGATCTTAAGTGTCTAGAATGTGTGTCAAGAAGGAACTTAAATCGTTCTTTGAGATAATACTGTAGAGTAATGATAAAATATGGGCCATTCCGGCAAAAGCGGATTGGCAGCCACTTGAGCATAATTCGAAATTCGGAAACATGGTCATATTTGCGTAAACCAAATATGAATCTAATACAAAAGTTCTGGAGTCGCTCAAGCTTATCTAGCTGCACTTCAGTTAGGTCTAAATAGCTGACATCGGCATAATCGAGGATTGGGAGAAGGAGGGATTGGGCGAGTGCAGTTTTGGTGGCAGTTGGAAGGAAATTGCGCAGTCTGCGCAAAGACCCCGCAGACGCAAACATCTTGCGGCTAACTTCCTGCAGCTGAGGACCCCACGAAAAGTCTTTGTCAACTAAAATACCCAGATCTTTCACTGAGTCGCTGTATGGAATAGATGAACCATCAAAGACAGCCCGGGGGAGTTGCAACCAGTTAATTTTCAAGCGTAACCTAGGACTACCGACAACAATGACTTGAGTCTTCGTAGGATTTATCTTCAGGCCATGAGCCAAACTCTACTCAGAAATACAAGCCAAATCTTTATTGACCATATTAACTGCCTCAGACAATTATTCTACCGGAGCTTGAGAATATATTTGCAGATCGTCAGCGTACAGGTGGTAGGACGAGAAAAGTGCATTGGAAATAGAATTAATAATAATAGCGAAGAGAAGAGGAGATAAAACGCCACCCTGTGGTACACCTGCAGAAGTATTGCACCATGACGAAGAAGAACCTTCAATGCAAATACGTTGTCGGCGGCCACACAGGTAACTACGAAACCAATCAATTGCCGTTGGAGATTTGTTAAGAGAGCCAAGTATGCCGAGTAAGATATCAAAATCGACGGTGTTAAAAGCATTGCCAAAGTCTAATAAGGAAAGAACCGTCAGTTATCCATTTTCCATACCGAGTCTAATATCGTCTGTAATGCTAACAAGAGCTTTTGTAGTACTATGTCCTGGACGAAACCTGGATTGGAATAAATTGGAGATGGTTCTTGCAAAGGAATGTACTAAGTTGGTTATGGATAAGGCGTTCGAGGACTTTGGACAGAAACGGTAATATGGAGATAGGTCGGAATTCAGAGTAGGAAACAGGATTATGCTTTTTAGGAAGTGGGGTGATTTGGGCTTCTTTCCAAGAAGAAGGAAAACACCGCTGGATAGAGAATGATTAAGGATATGGCAGATAACAGGAAGGATTTCGTCAAGGATAGGGAGTATCATCTTGCAACTGATGCAGTCACTACCAACAGCATTACACGAGATAGATTCAATGTTCTTCTTAACATCACAATCGGAGAATGATTAAAGACGAATGGTGAATAATCGGGAGTGAGAAGAGACGAAAGATCATTTAACGTTTTTGCATTGATAATATCATTGAAGCTAGAGGAAGTAGAAAAATGTTGATTAAGTCATCCAAGATCTATATTTTTAGGAAAAGAATCTTGGCACGATTTTCCCACTCCCATTGATTAAGAAATTTCCAGACTTTAGCTGGGTCACCGTTTTCAACGGACTTATGAATGTGGCGGCGTTGAGCATCCCTACACACCACGTTGCTGCGTTTGCGGACTGCAACATATTTCTCTCAACGGCAATGGCATCAGACAAGTCAAGGCTGCCAGCATCCTCACGGAGGTTCTCAAGGTTCGTACCACCAAAACTACGCCGGAATTTTGTAAGAAAGGAATAAAAGGTCATGGTGAAAGCATCAGCTGTACATTGTCCATGCTTAGCGATATTTTGAGTAGAAGAAACAAGTATAAGATCAAGAAGTGAAGGAGTGCAGGTAAGAAAATGATGAGTAGCACCTAAGGGAAGAAGGGACAAATTGCAAGAATGTGATACAGATTGGAGGAAGGAAGACCTTGAATCCTTTTTGAGAAGACGAAGTGAAAGAAGAGTGTTGAAGTCCCCCATTATAATAGTGTGACTGTAAGAAGGAATTAAGTTAACGAGGAGACTTTCAAAAGAAGAAAAATAGTCGATACGTAAAGAGGGACAATAATAGAAACCAAGCAGAATCTTCGAATGATGAAGATTGACTTCCAAGAAGAGATGCTCACCAGCGTTCGGCGGTGGTGGCTGTGATGACATATGAACAACTGTGAATGGAATGTTAGCACGGAGATATATGGCAACACCGCCACCACCGCAGCCCGTGCGATCATTCCCAATTAGTTGGTATCGGGGTAGAGAGTAGGAAGTGGATGGAAGGCATGACTTTAGCCATGATTCAGAAACAAGGATTGCATGTATGTTCTTACAGTCCAGACTAGCCAGCATGTCATGTTAATGGGCCGGAATACTTTGGGCATTAATATGGACTACATTAAGATTCCTTGGAACATCGGAGAACTTAGACTCAAGGGTATCAGCTAGAGACGGGATACTGCTAAAGCTGCCATTATCACTATCCACCATTATGTAATACGTAAATATAAAATAAATATAAACACGAAGATATAAAAATATGTAAAAATAAAAAATTAAATTAAGGTAGGTTGAATTTTGTCCACCTGCCAGTTGTGTGTTAAAAAAAAAAAAAAAAATATAACTGTTAAACACAAACAATTTAAAACATTTAGGTGCATCGTTCGGGTATTTACATCGAAATAAAATAGTAATTTCTAATTCCATGATGAAATAGGCTATGAAAGAAAACTTAATTGACAAAAGTTGCATCCTTCACTTCACTTCACTTCTTGTTTGAATGGCACCAGATGTGTATAATTTACACAATTCCGCCAATGTCAGGGTATGTTGCATCCTATGTTACCATAGACAAAACATGTTCTACATTTGTTCTACATTCAAATAAGGCATTAAAAAGTATCTCAAACGCAACTATTGACTTGACACTTGACTGCTGTCAAGTGTCAGAATAGAGGGAGCCGTACGTAATGTCAACAAATATTATCGAAGAAACTAATAAAGAAAAGATTTAAAGTTAGGTAGGAGTAAAAATAAATAAGAAGATTGAAGTACGAAGGTTAACAAACAAAGTGAAGGTAATTGAATCAAAATACCGGAACGACGCTGGCAGTAAAAATGGATCATCACATTTTGGTGACAGTAGTAAACGCGTGCTGCCTCTTCTTCAATGCAAAAGCGGCCAGCTTATTGCTACTGCCTCTTGTTTATCGGAGTGCAGCTTAGGCTCGCCGATAGATTTGGGCTCGCTTTGGGTGACGACTCGATGCTTGATCCCATCAGGCCCCTGTATGTGTATATGGCCTTGCTTAGTCCAGCAGTTGGTGACGCCAAACTTTTCATGTGCCGCCATAAAAACCTGATGCCGCGACCTAGTCAAAAATTCTGATAAGGTTTTACCAGAACCTTTCAATTTGGTTTTCGCATACCAGATCTTGTCACGGATATCAACGTCCTGCAACTTCACGAGAATGGGCCTTGGCTTGCCAGTTCTGGGGCCTGATTGCCCACTCTATGGCACCTCCGCATAGCGGCAACAGAAAACGCCTCCAGCTGCAGCTTATCACGCACAACGTCAGCAACCACCAGCGCCGTCTCTTCCCTGCTCACCTCACCAACACCATGCTTCCTCATGCATCCTTATCCATGCTTTTGCATGGATAAGGAGCATTTTTCGACGACCCCTCATCTCCAGTGCATCAACTTTTCCAGCAGCCGCCTCCATTTGTCGTTGAAGACAGCTAAGGGCCTGGAGCACGAAGGTTTTGAATGACGTATAGTCAGCCGCTAGTTCATTTGGATTGCTGGCTGCTGTGTTGGATGTCCTGGCCAGTTCTGCCTCAAATTTAACATTCTGTCTTGAAATTGGGCTAATGACCCAATTTCATCAGCCATTGACCCCTTCAGTGATTATTGTTTAGATTGTGTATTTCAGTGAAATTTCGAAATAACACAAACTAGCAGGTAGCTATTATTAAACAGTATAATACATATAAAATGATGTACTTTAACTATTAATATTAAATTATAGTTATTTTCCAATGAGTAAATTTTTTCGTGCCTACTGTCACAACTACCCGCCGCCGAAAAAGGCGGGTAATGTAAAATGTACAGAATATCGTTTCTTCTCTTCTTAGTCGTTACGCTCTTGACAGATGGGTCGTGGTCGTCATGAGGTGTTGTTAGTATTTGCGGTACATGTAATGCGTCTCACAATGCCTCGCGACCTTTCCCGTTTAGAAGTCATACTGGTGCATTCGTGCACGGGACCGCACACAGCAGACTTTCTCTGGTTGATCCAACACATGGGTTACCTTTCACGTGGTCTAGTGCCTTCCACTCTTCCTTGGATGATTAACCGCTCTATGGATTGATTGTCTCGTTGTATAGTATTGTTTAGACCATCATAATAATGGCTAATTAATAAAACACACGGTCTTCAAGCTTAAACAACGCTTGCCATATAACCCATGGCAAGCGTTGCTTAAGCTTGAAGACCGTGTGTTTTATTAATTAGCCATTAACGTGGATGGTTGACCGACCTTCCATGGGAATTTTCCGTGCCGCCGTACTATATTGTGGAGGTCAGATAGTCAGTCCCTTCATTTAAAATACTGGTACTTAGTTGCATTCAGTTACACTGGTAGTCGATCCTAAAATATTTAGGAAAAGGCTAGGTATTGGTGGACAAATCACATCACACTAATATTGGTACCTAGGCGACCGAGCTCTACTCGGGTGAAAATAGAAAACTACGTTTTCTAAAAATGAAACCTAGCTAGATCGATGTATCGCCCCCAAAACCTCCTACATACTAAATTTCATGAAAATCGTTGGAGCCGTTTCCGAATTATATATATAGATACATACATATATTCAAGATTTGCTCGTTTAAAGATAATAATAAGATAAAGGCGTAATTTTGTGTGTTTTTGTATGTTTGTTACTACTTCACGCTCAATCGTCTGGACGGATGTGGATGAAATTTGGCACAGAGATAGATTATAGTCTGGAATAGCAAATAGAATACCTTTTGCTTAGGGAATATGTTCCCTTGGGATAAATTTCGACATTCACGCGGGCGAAGCCGCTGGCAGAAGCTCGTGCCTTAATAACACAGGACTAGTCTCCCGAATAAATTCCGTGTACACGGATCACACTCGTAACAACACGTTCACATACCACGCAAAAGTAGAATTCAAAAGTAATTCACATTCCTCCGAAAATTGCTGCTATTTGCAAAAGACAATCAGTCGAGTTAAAATCGTTTTCCTAAACTCCTCGATTTACGTTTCAAATTAATTATCTTGTCGAACTCAGGATTAAAGCCATTTGTTAATCACATTGAACGAAAGTTAATAATTAAGACCGATCGATTTCAAAAACTTTAGAGCTGATATTGTTATGACCCTTTAGTTACTTTGTTTCAAAGTTACCGGTTCTACTTGCGATGACTTTGATGTTGTGTAACAGTTGATGAAGTCAATCAAAGGCTCTGTGAATGACAGTTACGTAGGTACTAGAACTAGAAGGACCTTTTATTATTAACTATTGCACGCTTCTGATACGTTATTATTTTCAAGGTAACACCTTTTAACCCAATAATTCCGTAAACCTTTCCTACATCTCTAATATAAGCTTCTTATGAGTCAGTTCTGCGAAAACAGTAAGCAAATGTTATAATATTTTCACTTTCAAATACGATGGATCAACCCTTATGTTAACAGCATCAGGGAGATTAATGCCCCTTTATAAACGTATACGGGTAGGTAGACTAAGTATTCCTCCGTTATTAATATAAGACAACAAGGAATGGTAGGGTATGTGCTAATCTTAAAGACAGGTTTACATATATGAAGCCAGCGCTGGCCTCCAGTAGTGCTAGTTGAGTATTAACTTTTGCCCCATACCAGGCCAGCGCCAGCAGACGGCGTTGGCATGCAGTTCTGGTTGTGATTTTTTTTTCAATAAAGCTCACGATTGCTGAGTGGCTACTTTTCATACCAGGAAAAATGCATGATGATTCCTATGCAATATACTTATGGCCATAATTTTCTTTATGTTACGGTAAACATTTTGAAACAACTGTTAATCAAGGTTTTTTAGTCATTAATACGAAGGTTTATTACAACAAAGAGGAGTCTCCCCTCCGTCGCAGGGATGCTTGACTTGCGTGAGAAGATAACCAGCTGATATCCTAATGCTCGTTTTATGAAATTGCAAACACATTTTGTGGAGATATATATATCTTTTGAACGTATGTTGGAATGTTTTTATAGCAGCCATGCATACCAGACCAACAGAACAGGTAAGGACCTGTTCTGTTGGTCTGCAATGCATTGCTGCTCAATAAACCCTTGCCAGCCCGCCCAAACGAACTGTATCAATGTTTGAGATAGTGGGTTTAAGTAAATACTAACTAACTGACTTGTATACATCTGTCCCTTTTTCTCAGTCGAACCATGATAGTTTTGACATGTCATGAAAAGGGGGCAGATTACTACTTTTAACCAACTTTCCAAAAAGGATGAGAGAATAATGAAAACCTGCCCATAATTTTTGTTCCTCGTCAATTATTGGCCGATTTACATAATTCTTTTTTTGTTAAATTTGGTGAAGATCTGGTGAAGAACTTCGGCGATAATATATGTCACGTCGAGGTACCTATGAATTATAGGACCACCATCATCAAATCCAATCCCTGGAGGCAATTCCTTCATTCTTCATAGGAACGGGTGAACTTCAATAACACACATCACTGGATTGAAACTCGAAAGTATTTATTTGACTTAGTTACAGGCACTTTGAGTTTTAATTCGAACTTGAAGCTAAAACCACTTAATAATTAAACCAATAAATAAAAACAATTAATTTAAAGTATATTCAGTCTGTATCAATTAATAAAGGTAACCCAGCCAATGCAACCTCGTAACTGTAAGTAAATGTTTATTTCTCAGTATATGGTACATTGAGATCTTACATTTAACATTGTTTCACAAATACTACCATTGCTGGTGTAGAAATATCAAATAATAAGCTAGGTACATGCAAATCAAAACTAGTATCATTATAAGAATATTATATAAATATATGAAATTTTGTATAATGTCGAAAATATAAATCATAATATAAAAATTAAAATATAATGTCAACAAAAAAAAAACTTAATGTCAAAAAAAATAACCAAAATGTCAGAAAATAAATCATCATGTCAAAAAATTAATCAAAATGTCAGAAAATAAATCATCATGTCAAAATATAAAACATAACATCAAAAAAATAAATTACAATGCTATAGAATTCATAATAATGTCAAAGTAGGTACTAATAATATACTAATGATGATTGATGATTTAAAAATTCATTGACGGAATAAAAACACATGTCCAAGAGCCAAGCAAACATTTTACATTTAAACTTATTCATTGGTAGCATTCTCAGGGCCGGTGGTCATTTATTATAAATTTTAATTGTCATGCAACTGGCATTTCTACCGTATATATAACTACAATTTCTGAGCAGGCACAAGTAATTTCCCGGCAATTTTTTTGTTCAGTCTTTCGGAGACTTGTTCATTTAATGGAAATAAATACTTACGTACTTTATGAATGACTTGACAAACGCCCGAACAAAGCACTCGTGACAGCCGCGTTATTTAAGTAATTTTATTTAATAATTTTAGTTTAAGTAAGTTAATTTAAGTAATTTTATTTGGTAATTCAATTGAATGATATTATATAGTCCCTTAGTTTTCTTTTGTAAATATTAATACATTTACACTCTTTAATTTCATTTGGCAGTTTATTATACAATTGGACCCCTTCATATAAAAAGTATTTTTTTCCATATTGTACTGTCCTAGGAGAATGCAGAACCAGCTCGTTTCTATTTCTTAGGTTGTATGTGTATGTCTTTTTTGTTAGTTTAATGTTGGTTTGGTCCAATATTGCCCGATATTCCTTGTAAAATCGCAATGTCAATGTGTGTGTGCAAAATGACGCTTTTTTCGTATTGGCCTCTCTGTCTGCGGCGCGCCGTCGCTTACGTACTTTGTGCCCCAACTAAGAATTTTTCAAACTTTACTTTAGTCTCAAAACCTGTCAAAGATCGACAGATTTGAAGTCAAAAACGAGGCTCGAACGAACCTATCGTTCGAGCCTCGTTTTTGACTTCAAATACTCAATTTAGAAAACGGCCCTATGTCTCAAGTAGACGAGATATTTATTCATAATTATGTACAGAAAAAAATCTTATATTTCGGAGAACGCACCCAAACTTCTCCAAAATATCATTAAATATTTTTAAACTCCTGACTCCCGGTGACTTCAACCTTAAGTTGACCCAACGTTTAAATCAACGGTGACAATAGGACGTCACATTACCGCTCCCCATTATCTCGACGCGATATAACCGATTGCGTAAGTATATGTAAACGCTGCGCGGCAAATTACAAACAGATAGTGAGAATGGCACAGACCACCGCGACGTCTCTGCGGCCACTGCAAGGGACGGCAATGTTAAAAATTTCCATATAATTGTAATGAATCAATCTGTTTGCTGATATTTTGAGAAATAGTACATTACTGCAGAATCCAGTAAGTAAGACTGCCTGGCCAAGTATGAGTTAACCGGACCGAACCGCAGGTGAGGTCCGGTTATATACGAGGCCAGGATGACTTTCTTACTAGTTGAGGCTTGTATAATGCTTTTCTCAAAAATGAAAGAAGGCTTAACAATAAATTCGTTTAATTAATATTTTAGGTTACATTCATATCTTTTATTTATATTTTCTCAAACATGCTTGGAAATTTGAGCATTATTTTGACAAAATTCTTCGAGAAAAATCGAAATTGCAGTACAGACCAAATACATGAGAGCAGCGGCCGGCAAAAGTTGTATGAAAATCCATATCCGCCGTGTGTAGCGGCCAAATAAATTACATAGTAAACTCATATCTATCGTGTAATTTAAAAATGGAACGATCTTTTTCACCGAAACATGGCAACCAAGGAGGTAACTTAGCAAAGGTTTTATTTAAATTTCGAACTGGCTTGCTAATAGAAAGCTGTTTATTGAAAAAAAAAACAAATGAACACTTTAAAGCTTAGCACGCACTGCGATTTTATTTGCGCGGATTTATGTAGTTTTTTACCGCGATGCGTGCAGCTTCATACAGTTCCATAGGCCGCAGAATGGGCGAAAAATCGCGCGAATAAAAAGGCCTAACGCGGGCATAATCATTTTTGTTCGTTGTTCGTCATTGGTTTTGAAAAGTAAATGGTTTGGTTCGGTTTTCAGATATCGGTATTAGTAGTACAGTTATATTAGATATAGTTTTTGTAATATCGGTTATTTTGATATAGATATCGATATGATATGATATCTAACACATATCCGATATAAGTTACGTTTTGATATATCGGACCTATCCCTACTACTGTCCAGTAAGTAAATTACATACTTACTTACTGGACAGTAGGAGATTCCAAATTTAAAATCTCGCTTCTTACTGGACAGTTGTGAATAAGTCTCCGGTAGAATTCACTTTCTGGAGACTTTTTAGAGATGTTATGGCAATATTATATAAAAATTTTTGAGAAAAGGGTATTTGATAATGATTTTTTATTAGATTTCTCAAAAGCCAGAGAAAATATAATATACAGGAAAACAAAATAGAGATCTTGTGAGCATTTAAAATCATTGATGGACAGAGATAGAATCATTGATGCCTTCAGTCGCATGGCAAGTCTACGGTGTAAATCACGTGAGAGGTCAGCCTCAACGGGACAAGGGCATAAGAATAACTTCAAAAGAGTATGATTTCTTAATTTACACACTGTATTTTTTTACAAATCATATTATTTTAGGATTTAAGATAAGTTTTCATTCATGTGCTGGACTCAAAATTGATAAAGAGTTTTCTATAGACTCGAGAAGAAGAAGACATATATGCAGTTTTGATGGTAGTCAAACCTATTCTGACAATGCCTATGACAGCCGAAACTTATGCTCAAAGCATAAAAGCGCAGGGGAGGATATTATTACAAAAGATAACTCTAGCCTCGCTGCCGACACAGTTATTGCGAGCTCTGTGGGGCGTGCCTTCGGTAGTATTTACCGACCCGCATGTGAAATTCAAGCGTTCATTATGCGTAGTGATGTTCGCCAGAAACAAATACGGTTGTCGTCAGGTATCAACGCAACTATCGCTCAATCTCCTTTGACAGTGTTCGACGGTAATCAGACAAAGAAATTACTGGCTTTGTCATTGGAGTGGCAATGTTGCCAATTATTTGGAATCGAATAATGTTACTGAAATTGGGTCTCTGACATTGAGACTATTTTCAGCACTCACATCATTATTCCATTTCTCTTTGTATTTCCATTTCAATGAAAAATTGTGCCTGGGAGAACTTAGGACAGGCTTTTGCCCAGCAGGGAGAGAGCAATGGCAAAATAGAAATTTTAGTAAAACAGGCATCAAGAAACACATTTTCAATTTTCTTACTGAGTGACTTATGAATGAGTGGTAATTTATAATGTTTTTATCGATTTAAATCAAGTATTGTACTCTCAAAATTAACATCCTCACAACTAACACAGGCCACAAATTAATTTATTAATAACTATCTCCTAGGCACATCGTGACCACGTCTTGTTAAACACGGTAAACGCATTAGTGCACTAACTCAGACTATTGCATGTATGTGTTAACGCTCAGAACTAAATACAGCGCGCGACGCCGTAGCGAATATGCTACATGGCGTAGCTTTACTACGAATGCTACGGTTATTTCGTAGAACGTGCATAAGAATAATTCTTCATCGTGGAAGAAATTTTCCATTATGTTTCCAATCGTGATTCTGATTTTCATCAAACATACTAAGATCACTCTCGATAAAGTCACCTTTCAAGCAACAGAAAAAAACGAAATCAAAATCAGTTCATCCGTTTAGAAGCTACGATGCCACAGACACATACACAAATACACAAAATCACAGATACACACGTCAAACTTATAACACCCGTCTTTTTCCGTCGGGGGTTAAAAACGTCGATCGACTAATCGTAGGTCGATTGATAATTTTTGTAGAAGATCATTTTTACGTCTTCGTCGATGATGTATATGGTACTAAGTAACTTTGTATGATGCTATTACATTAAACAGTAGAGTTCCAAAAAAAATATCTTTCTTCATACTACTAAAATGATGGCTGAAAGAAAATACTCACCATGCAGTTTGTTGTTATTAGAAATGCGGAGGATACAATTTTATTAGTACACATTCAGTCTACACAGGTAATTATCACAAAAAAAGCAAAATAAACTTTAAAATTGTTATCTTTAGTCTCACTTTACACTGTACAGTCAAATCTTTTTCTAAACAAAGCTCATCTCTGACATCAAAACATTTCACCTTTTTCACTTTATCTCACACTCGATTTAATACGGAAGCATCGTATACTCTCAGCGAAAACCGGTGTAAAATAGAAACGGTCACTATAAAACTAGAAATAGTACGTAGTATACCTTAGTCGAATTACTTTAAGCAGAGTCGGGTGCGATTTAATAATTCACTAGTACGTAGGGGTGCTTAACAAGTTAGTGCAGTTTGAAATACACAGTAATTCTCCGACTTGTTTTCCCGATGTTGGTGTATAGTCGCTATAAATAAACACGCACATTTATTTGATTGAAGGATTACAGTTGGTAGTTGTAATGAGAACTTATTTGAAAAACACTGCCCGAACAACAGAGGATAAATTCCCGTATTTAATATTTACAAGAACGTTCGCATTGTAATTTCAGTCATATTTGACATCTATTGTCGCCGAGAAGAGATTTCGACTTCTTATCTATGGAGCTATGAGACAATATTTTGAAAAAACTTTCGCACCCTAATTTAAATCTTCATTTTGACAATGATTGTCGCTGAGATGAGATAGCGATTCCAGTTTGAACGATTTTTAAATGACAGAATTCTCACTCATGAAGGAGGTTTCCATCGAGATTTGGGAGGACAGGAGACATATTGGGGAGGAGTGACTTATCTAGGGGACCTCAAAAGATCGCAATGGCTCGAAGTGTCCGAGTTATTATAATCTATGAGCCTTAATACGATAAGATAAGTACGATAATTGGCCTTCTGATTGCAATTTCTATTATAGCTTGAATCTAGTCAAGCTGTGTGTTTACGTAATAATCTGTACTTCTATCTACAGATTCAATACTCCTCAAAAATCAAATCAAATCAAAATTGTTTATTTCTTAACCAAATCAAAACAACAAGTTATGATTGGGGCCTCTTTTTAGGCAAATAATGCCTGTATTAAGAGACTCCGCTCTTCCATAGCAAGATAACTTTACAAAACAGAACAGAAAAGAGTAACATTATTCACGTGATTGTGTATTCGTTTATGGGGATGGTTTGAGTGTGTTTTTTGTGTGTGTGTGTGTGGATGTGTGTGTGGATAAGTATGTGTGTAGAGAAAAACAGGTGAGTTAAACCATATGTTGCAAGAGCGCCTCAGTATCTTCATAAGTAAATGGTTTTATCCAATTTGTTAGCATTTTTTTAGAAAGCGGTAATGAACGTCAGATTCCAAGTAGGTCAGATTCCATGTACGTCATTTTCCAGCTAGGACATTTTCCAACTAGGTCAGATTTGGAGTAAGTAATGGTTTCTGGTACACTTACTCACATTATATTCATCGCCAAATGTCTGCGAGATTTCTTTGGTGGCACGGACTTTATAGTCTAGAAATGATGACACTAAATGTATGTTAACTCCATATAATTATTTTAAAATTCAAGATGCAGAGGTACGTAAGCCTGTAAAAAAATCTAGAAGTGTTGACATAAAGTTTGATGACTCATTGAAAATTTTAAATGAAGAGTGCAAAAACGGGCACATAACTGATCCGAATTTTTAAGAAGAGCATCCAAATTAAGTTACAGGAGAAAATACAGAACATGATACGGGCGACAGTTCTGCAGCCGTATTGCGTAAGTGAATACGGCAACGCAAAGGTTTTGACCGCTATCAATCGACCAATCACACAGATGGGAATACACATCGCGTCATTCATCTGACATGTGATATTGGTCGAATTGATGGCGCTCAAACCCTTCGCCTTGTCGAATTCACTTGCGGAATTCGGCTGCTGTTAGCGAATCAGAACTTTATCTTCAATTGAAAGTCAAAGTATCGTATCTTTAAGCTCAGATTCGGAGCACAACATTTCAAGCATAGAAGAAATGCTACTGTTCGAATCTGACCTGAATGGGCGCACGGTTGGCGCAGTGCATAAACGATTGACTGCTGCGCTGCGTGTCGCGGGTAATGGGTTTGATTCCCGCACGGAACAAATATTTGTATGACCTAAAGATAGAAAAATAAACACTACAAAGTCTAAAGACCTTCTTGGAATCTGAGCTCCATTGCCGAATATATTATGCTAATTTAAGAGCATTTTTTTTTTGGTTTCGAAATATAGTAATATGAAAATAAATTACTACGAATAAAATTATTTCTTATTTAGATGGCTTAATTTCATGTCAGAAAATTATGATACTGACTGTATTTTGCATTACAGACTCAAAATCTGACCTAGTTGGAAAATGTCCTAGCTGGAAAATGACGTACATGGAATCTGACCTACTTGGAATCTGACGTCCATAGCCGTATTTTTTTACATTCATGTAGTTGTTTAGTGTATATGTATACCTCCTTGTTTACCCTATTTTATAGCTGAGCAGAACGTTTGTTGCATTGTACAGAAGCGAATTTTGTTTTAGTTTGTGGGATTTGTGCGATCATGTCTTTCCGTCTTTTTGATATTATATTTGCATTATAAGGAAGTTTCTTATGTTTTTTTAAGATTGTATATATGATGAACAGTTTTCTAACAGAAAGCAGGCCACTAATCTGATATAGACTGTCAGTAGGGTATCTGATCTTTTTAAAATACATTATTTTTATTAGTGCTCGTTGTGCTCGTTTTACATCTATAAATCTTGTTTTTGCCGCACCGCCCCATATGGGAATACAGTAGACTATAACAGATTGCACAAGTGCCACGTAAACTTCATTAAGGATATTTCTATGAAAGCCTACTTTTTTTTTATATTTGTAGGGATGACATGCCGTAATGTTTTAAATATCCATCCTAGTTTCCTAACTCTTCCTGTAACATGGTCTAGGTGAGCATACCATGATAATTTTTGGTCAATCATGACGCCCAAATACTTAGTTTTTGAGACTTTATTAATTGCAGGACACTTACAATTATTATTGGAAACGTTATCACATGAGTGTACTTTGATGCTAAAGGTTTCATTAGGTTGTGAACGATTCGAGATAGTAAAACAAATGTAGTTCGTTTTTAATGTGTTTAGTGTGAGTAGGTTGTCGTTGAGCCAGTTTGTTATTTGGACCATGCCCATCTCCGCCTTGATCCTAACATCGGACCAGTTGTTCCCGGAAAAGACAACAGCCGTATCATCAGCGTATGAAAATATTTTTGCGTTATCGACTTTTAAGTTGCAGAGATCGTTAATGTACGTTAGAAATAATGTAGGGCCTAACACGCTTCCTTGCGGTACTCCGAATAACACCTCTGCGTCATCACTAATATAGGTTCCTATCTTAAGCCTCTGCTTTCTATTTGATAGGTAATCCTTGAAAAGATTTAGAGGGGCTCCTCTTATTCCGACTCATTCCAACTTGTTCACAAGGGTTGGAACAGAAACGGTGTCAAAAGCCTTTTTTAGATCTAGAAATACTGTTAGGCATTTCCTTTCTGTATCGAGATCGTCGGTAACTAGTGAGCTGAGGGCAGTAACGGCATCCTCAGTAGATACTCCCCGTCTAAAACCAAATTGTGTAGGTGATATTAATTTAAATTTGTTTAAGTACTTTATGAGTCTAATATTAATTAATTTTTCAATAATCTTAGACAGGGCTGGCAGGACCGAGATAGGTCTATAATTGTTGACATCATCTCTGTTCCCTCCCTTGTGTACCGGTGTAATAATGGATTTTTTCAAAGGGGCTGGGAAAGTACCATTTTTGAAACAAAGGTTGGCCAGGTGGGAAATGATGGGAACTACTTCTTTGTAAACATACTTTAGGAAACTAGTAGAGATACTATCCCATCCTGGAGCACTGGACGATTTCAGGCTCATCAGGATTCCCTTAACTTCAATTGGGTCCGTGTCCAAGAGCACAAAGGAATTAGTTTGCGCAGAAAAAATGTTAGGTTGAGCAGAAGGAATTTTATTGGTCCTGGGTTGAATTTGCTGGGCTAATTCTTTTCCAATATTCACAAAGTAATTGTTTACGAAGTTAACTGATTCAGTTGGAGACGATCCAATACTTAATAATTCTGTGCTTTGGCTGTTTACTTTATTTGAGTAGGTGATTGCTTTTATGTTTTTCCATAGTAATTTAGTGTTTGTAACTGATTTAGTGAGTAATTCTCTTTCATATTTTCTTTTATTTTTTTTGATAAGATTATTACAATAATTTCTGTATCGACAGTATGTGATTTCCAAAATTGCATTATAAGGTTCGGACCGAGAGTTTTTTTTGCATTTTATTGCGATTTTTAATACAACGTAGTATTCCCGCGGTGATCCAAGGTTTTATTATTCGTTTACTATTTGGGATTTGTTGTTGTAGTATTATTATTAATCGTGTCAGTCAGTTTCTGTATGAGTAGGTCAGTTAGTAGATTAGGATCATTACAAAATAACAACTGGGCAAGATTATTTCCCTGTAGGTATTTCAGTGCTTGTTCAAAATTTATATTGGTAGAAGTTTTATTTGCAACCGTTTTGTTTTTTATTTTAGAAAGTGATAAAAACGTAGTGTAGTGATCAGTAATTGTAGTTTGTAAGATAGCAATTGAAGCAGATGTCTTCTTTTTATGAATTCGTAACATGAAATGGTCCAGGCAGTTTAGATCTCTGGTGGGTAGGGTATGACCAGGTAATATGCCATATGCCGACAACATGTTAAGATAATTATTTCGGTTTTTTCGTTCATGAGGTACTTCTACAACTTTGGGCCTAATATTAATATTTATGTCCCCCGCTATTACTATATTTTTATGTGAGGCTAGTGAATTCAAGTGTAAACTAAGCGAATCCAAAAAAATATCATGGTTTGTGTTTGACGGTGATCGATAAATACACAAGAAAATATTATTTTGTATTTTTTTAAGTTGTTGACAAGACGCCTCATGAAGTTTTATTTCTTGAACTTGTGATTCTAGAGTGTTTTTTATATAAATTACAACCCCATCATTTTGGTTCATCTGCCGTGTTGTTGCATAGGAGCGATAATTATTAAGTTGAGGTAAAGGTTTATTTGTATTTAGTCTGCATTCCGTTAGTATTATTACATCGGTTTCGAACTTAAAAGTAGACAACATAACAACAAAGGCATCAAAATTGCAGTATATACTCCTTATATTCTGTGAGAAAATAGTCAAATAATTTTTCTTTACATAAATATGTTCAGTAAGGTTCGAACAATCGCATTCAATTGTGTTCGCAATTTCAAGTTCGTCTATCTCATGGACTGTTTGTAATGTGTCACTCATAAGTAATGTCACCTAATAGAATGATAATCACTGCAAGATATTCATAAACTACTCTGCAAAATCTAACGAGGTTGAAGTATACAAGAGAACAACGAGACGGTTTTATTTTCTGTAACAGTATGCATGATAACGTATAAGTTAGTTTTTTAATATATTTATTTATGATTATTTGTGTTATGTGGGTGTTATAGATGTATGAATTGCATAAGTAAAGTATTGTTTTTATGTGAACTGTGTATGTCTTTTGAGAGGTGTGTATACACACACCTCTCAAAAGACATACACACATACTCAAATACGCAACAATAAGCATACGCTTATTGTTGCGTATTTGAGTAATAGTGAAGGTGTAAGATGTGTATGAAAAATGTATATTATTATATAGGTTTTTATTCATTGTCGGCAAATATGGATTGTAGAGGCTGAGTGTATGTAAATTTAGAACAACATTGGACTGTGTTAAAGGGTCAGTGTGGATATTGTGTGTAAGAGGGTATGTGAAAGTATTTAAGTTTACAAAAAGCATAAGAGGGTACCTTATTACTAAATCCATGGTATTATAATTGCACGGCATCGCACTACATCGTATAATAGTCAGTAGGTATATCACTGTAAACACTATGGATATCGATAGGAATAACATCATCGCGGTTTTACACACTTTGTGGGCAAAAAGAGTGAAAGGTGAAACGTCATATTTTCACTAAAAGTTGATGTATTTGTTCTTCGCTTCTAATAGTAATGGTTGGTGCTAGGTCCTCCTTCTTTATATAGACCCTTCCATAAGCAGTCCAGCAGTATTTATATGCACCTGACTTTATTAGGTCACGGGCAAGGAAATGCAGGCGATATCCCTTAGGGGTCAAATGCTCAGACAAAAATATGGGCGTATCTTGTTGCGTTTTAAAGCCAAGATGCTTGCAGCATAGCTTGGAATTATTTTTTCTGTTGAAAATCTTACCCAGTTTCATAATTTCATTTTTTAGCAGAGTGGATCCGGTTTCAACAACAATGGGCATCTTTTGGCTTTCATTGTTTTTTCCACGCACTCTGTAGACATCCTTAATGTCGTACTTGGCCATGGTGCAATTTATATTCTGGGAAAGGGTCATGACCATATCTATAAGATCTTGCTTAGACTCATTGGTGATTTTTGCCACATTTTTCATAACGAAATTGGCCTTACGACTTCCTGTTTCTATTTCCTCAAATTTATTCTCCAAGAGTGCGATGTACTTTTTGTCTTCTTTCGACTGATTTTGTAAATATGATATTTTTTTTTCAAGATCTTGTTTCTGTGACATAAGGTTTGTAATCGTGTTTTCTATGTTAATGTTGGATTGTTGTATTTCTTTTAATGTAGTCGAGAACTGCTGTGTTTCATTTGATTGTCTAGCCAAGAAAAGATCCATCATTTCTTTTATCTCTTTTTTAAATTCAGCTAATTGTTGTCCTATTGAGATATCTTCCCGACTTCTCTTAGCCCTACGAAACACATAGTTAGGCGGCGTTTTATTATCATCAATTCCCAACTGGCTAATTTCCGATTCTGAGACAGATTTATCCATCGGTGCAGCTGGTGATATTGCTTATCTGTTCTTGGTGTATAAATAACAATATCCACTCGGGGCGTCACGGCGTAGTAAACTTGAGCTGTTGACAGAGTAGATTGTTCGCGTAGCAGCTTCGTAGCGGAAACCAGTTATTACTCGTAGCAAGATGCTACAATTTCTCTTTCGACAATCGACACGCAGCAGTGTGCAGTGTGTAGATAGTACGGCGCGCGTAGCTGTGCGAAGTCGGCGTGGGAGCAGGATGGCAATTATGACGACTGTTTCTTTTCCTCGCGACGCGCGGGTGGGAAAGGGGCACCTCCGCAGCGCCGGTGACCCGGTAATTAGTGTCGGCAATAATAAACAATTTGTACACAACAATTTGTTTGGAATATGGACTAGTATCGTATGAGGTGAATAATTTATGTTTAGCGGCAGCGAGACACACGTCTGTTCTCAGTGCAGGTTTAAACACAAATAAATTAAAAAAACTAAGGTAAAAACCAAGGGAGGTCTAGGTTTAAACTCCTAAATTTACACTTGCAATCTCCACCATTCCATTTCCAACATACACAGTATACGAATGGCTATAGTCCTTGCATAACTAATGGTCTGAGAAAACCAACATGTTTGGTCCATCAGCCTTACACAATCGGAATCGCGAATAAGAGCAAATGGCCATCTGAATGCGAGCAAATCTGTTTCATTGTCACTCTTCGTTTTATACGGCGTTTAAAGACGCTACAATTAACGGGTTTATGGAGTAATAACGGCCATTTGAAACTTGGGAATGTGACAATGTTTGAATTGTTTATGTGTCGTCATTCAAAAGAATTTGTTCAAAACATAATATGAATTACTTGGGTAACTAGGCAGAAAATGTAATTGCTTAGTTGATGGTTGACAGGTGGGTAGGTGGTCAGAATAAATATCTAAAAAATAAATTCATTGATTTAATACTTTACGTACACAAACATAATTATAGAGGCAAACTTATCGTTATGCGTTTTCTACCAATCTACCTTTGGGTGATACTGAGAATAATAGTAGAAACGAATCAAAACGAAGATAACAATGCAAAATTTATTCATCTTTTTATCACGTCTATTGTTAAATGAATGAGCAACAAAGATTGCAAATCCCGCTATCTCAATTTTAGCCTTCTCAACTCTTCGACGTGACCTAAGCTTTTTCTTTTTCGCGCGACTTTTCCGTGCCCTATACTATTGGAAGGTGTATCTTGTTTTGGATGACGGGCAGAAAAAAGTTGTGGCAAAGAGGTTTTAAACACAAGTGTCAACTCAGTCAGTGGTTAACTTCATTCCAACATCAGTTAACCTATGCAGTTTATTTTCAGAGTAAATAAGCTTATTATATCACAAACAAGGCACTAGACCATGAGACATCCAGCAACTCGCATTGGGCTCGCGTAGTGAATTACTGCCCACTCCTTCTCACAGACTGTGCCTGTGACCTAGCAAAGGGAACATAATATATGTTCTATGATAGAGGGGTTTGGTTTCCGCACTTAGTCCCTCAAGTGGTCCTTTATTCACTCTAGAGCCCATGCTCGAGGCCGCATGGTACGCAAGATCGCTCACACTTCATGTTCTTAAGAGAATTGCGCTGTTGCCAACAAGAAGTAAAAACCGATATAAGAGCTTCTAGGCATATCAAAATATGTACTGCTCAACAAACAACTACCTTAAAAGGAACAGTCTGAGCTCGTCTGATCTCATTTACATCTCCATATACCTACACATTACATAAGCACATAGGTAAAGAATTTAAGACCACAATGTTGACGACTGAATAAGATATGTATAAGCTGCAGGCACTGGATCGACATTACCTCGTAGCGCTTGTAGTGTCAGACCGAAACTGGTTTTTATGACCGAAACCGAAAACGAATTTCGGCAACAGTCTCAGTTTCGGCCGAAACCGAAACTTCTTTAAAAGGATCATGTTTTAAGGGAAAAATAAAGGAAACCTTATTATAATCAGTTAATCTTTATTTTTAGGGTTCCGTACCTCAAAAGGTAAAAAAGAAACCATTATAAGATCACTCTCTTGTCCGTCTGTCTGTCTGTCACCACAGACTTTCTCAGGAACGGGCGGACCTAGCAGGTTGAAATTTATACCAGATACTTAGGCCTATTACAACCTAATAGGGACTCTATTAGGTGTATAAAAATCAAGGTCCTGAGTCAACGCGATAAAAATATATTGACAAATTTAGACTTTCGCAATAACTTGTAAGTACTAAAATTTACCTTAATTTTCAACATTTTTTATTTTTCAAAAAAAAGGTATTATATAAAGGGTGTCCCCACACATACATAGTTGACACCAATAAAGATGGTCCTCTGAGTTGTATGGGCGCTCATACAATTTATAGGACTAGCTAGGGTAGGTACGGAACCATCGGCGCACGAGTTCGACTCGCACTTGATCAGATTTTTTTTATCTTTAAATCACATAGCTATGCAATCTACGACATTTTCAATTATTGTTATGATAACCAACACAACAAGCCATCATTTAAGAAAAAAATAATTCGCAAAAAAAATACTCGCTTGAACTCACTTTTCACAGCGCGAGAACTCCTGAATGCAGTTTTGGTTTCAGTCATAGTTTCGGCAGGTTTGCCGCCGAAATCGAAACTCGTTTTTTTTGCCGAAATTCGACCGAAACCGAAACCAAAACCGAACTTTCGGTCGGACGCAAAGTGCTTGTATTTCAAAAAGACAAGTGCTTACTACCTGTCACTGTTCCTAGAAGTTTATTTAATAGAATTTATTGCTGGTTTACACGAAGCTAGTGCGCTGGCGCTAGTTCTACAGACTTGTCATCGGTGACTTTGCCCGTGTTGTATTTATACAAGGCCAGTAATTTTTTGTTCATTTTTCTTGTGGTAGCGCGCACGGGTAAGAGATACACTAGTGGAAGTCAATGGCTATAAAAATAGACGGGCGCTCTAAGCATGCCAACTCCGGCTGCTGGTGCTAGCCTAGTATGAAAAAAAGTTAATATTCAACTAGCACTACTGGCGGCCAGCGCTGGCTACGTGTATGTAAACATGTCTTTCAGCTTAGTACATACCCTACCATTCAAAATCAAAATCAAAAGCAATTTTTTTATTTCACATAGGCCTACATGGGCACTTATAAAACGTCGACAAAATGAGCACGGTTCGGGTTGGTCGTTTCCTATGGAGAAGAACCGGCAAGAAACTCCATGGTTACTCTTTTAAAAATGGTTTGGTTTTACAATATTTACATGTTACAGCATTAGTACTTAGATATGGGGGGACAACGTAGGCCCGAATTATGACAATAAGTCGTAAGAAACTAAAAAACAAGAAAAAGATTATATAAAAAAGTTAACAAATGTTAACTAGCATCTAGAAGGCCTACAATGTTCACACATTCACAAAACAATAGGTAAAAGAATCTATACAAAGGTAAAAAATAAGTATAACAAGACTAAATTTAACATGTTGCACAAATTTTGTTATTAGTGCTGTAACTATTCTTAGCAAAGGGCTTTAAAGATGATTGAAAACCATTTTAAAAAGTCTAATTAAAAGAAGGAAAGAAAAAATGAGATCGAGAATAGTTAGAGACATCCACATATTTGTGCCATTTACAAGTTACCAGGGAAGCTACATGCGCAGAAGGAGCTAAGGCCAAATGTTTTTATCTTCAACGTAGTCCTTGATTTTATAATATGCTTTTTTAACAAGGATACGTTTGATGTAGTTTTTGAACCTTCCATCGGTCAGTTCTATAACTGACTTTGGCAACTTGTTATAAAAGCGTATACTGTTTATAAGAAAAGACTTGCTAGTTTTCGTTAATCTGAATTTGGGTATTACAATTTCGTGCTTACTGCGTGTATTTAAATTATGGAAGTCGCTTCTAGTTTTGAAAAGCCCCCGATTTTTACGGACATACAAAATACATTCCAAAATATAAAGTGAAGGTAGAGTCAGTATATCGATCTCTTTAAATTTTTCTCTGAGGGACTCGCGAGGACCCATTTTATAGATTGCGCGGATTGCCCTCTTTTGTAGGATGAAAATTGAGTCAACGTCTGCTGCTGATCCCCACAGCAGAATGCCATAAGACATAATACTGTGGAAATAAGCATAGTATACTAACCTAGCTGTAGCTACATCGGTTAGCTGCCTTATTTTCCTTACTGCATATGCAGCCGAACTTAACCTACCCGAAAGAGTTCTAATGTGCGCGCCCCACTGCAATTTTGAATCGATAGTAATCCCTAAGAATACAGTTGCCGTTATAACTTCAAGATTTTTGCCGTCAAGATTTAAGTTTAGGTCATGTTGTGGTACATTTGGTAAAGAGAACTTTAGACATTTTGTTTTTTTCGCATTCAGTAAAAGATTGTTAGCTGCGAACCATTTTGAGAGAACAATTAGACTTTCGTTGACATTTATGACATCCGTATCTTGCCTATCTATTTTAAAAATTAGCGAAGTATCATCAGCAAATAGAATTATATCCGAAAATTTGGCCATCATAAAAGGGAGATCATTAATGTAAACAAGAAAAAGGAAAGGGTCGAGAATTGAACCTTGGGGCACGCCCATCTTGACTAGAGACCCGGAGGACTTCGCCCCATTAACATTTACTTTTTGCTGTCTGTTTGATAAATAGGAAAGCACGAGATCAGCAGATTTTCCACGAATTCCGTAGTGGTGTAATTTACAGATCAGTGTGTTGTGGTCGACGCAGTCGAAAGCTTTTGAGAGATCACAGAAAATGCCAATGGCATCCTGGGACCTCTCCCAAGCCTCCAAGATGTGGCTGATGAGTTTTACTCCCGCGTCCGTTGTCGACCTACCTTTCGTAAAACCAAACTGTTGACTATGCAGTATCCCATTTGAATTGAAGTGAGACAACATCTGGTTCAGCATGATTTTTTCAAAGATTTTACTCAATGCTGGAAGCACGGATATAGGTCTATAATTAGATGGATCACTCTTACAGCCTGATTTGAAAATTGGTACTACTTTACTGTGTTTCATTAAGTCAGGAAAAGTGCCGCTGTCCAAACATTGATTGAATATGCCTGTTAGGACAGGAGCAATTGAGTCAATAATATCTCCAAGAACCCTAACGGATATCCCCCACAAGTCTTCAGTATTTTTTTTATTGAGACTTTTGAACGCGTTTTTAATTGAATCAATACATATTGGTTTAAATTTAAAGATTGGTATGTCTTTAGTAAAGTTTTCTTTAAGAAGAGCTTCAGCTAATTTAGAAGAGGAAGGAAGAGACTTCGTAACCTCTAACGGAATGTTGGTAAATAAATTTTCTAATGTCTCAGCGACTTCTTGCCTATCAGAAATGGTTTGATTAGTTATTTTCAAAGACAACTCATTCTGATCGCGTTGTTGTATCTTTCCAGCTCCGCAGCGACGGGCTTATCAGCTGGACTGGCCGGTGCACGCTCGCAGGTCGAGCCCCCTACGCACCCGCCGCTCCGCCACGGTCACCCGGCGTGTAGGGATGGCAACGAGCTCTAGTGATGTCTTAACAGTACCAAAGCCTACATTAATATTTAAAATCCTATTCAAAGATAACACACATGATTGCGAGGAGCGATTTTTTTTATTTTTTCCTTGACATCAGGCCCCCTAGAGGGCACCATATTAGATATAATGTGACAATGCATAGCCTATAACCAGCTTTATTTATATGTCACTGTAACATTTTTTGATTCAAAGTCCCATTCTGTGGCTTTGACTTGAGGACAATCATCATGATTACCATATCAATTGGAATCACCAACTGCTAGGTCCTTTCCTTTCAGCTAAGGTTGACGGTTCTGTGCGTCAGTCATGCAGATAATTCCCATGACCTTTATGATAATACTTTGCCGGTAAAACAGTAAAGTAGATTCTATCATACCAGGAATAAATAAAAATATACTTTAAACCACTTTAAACTGACGAACCTATTTATTATGTG